>OU612045.1:122453034-122475025 GCA_914767935.1 Coremacera marginata | reverse complement strand
CACTCTATGACACGAACTGAGTTGATAGTGAGAAATCATTGTTAATGGTACAGCGTAAGCCATTTAAATCTGATATATTTAATCTCATTTGATGATTATAATTTTCTATTATCTGTTGTACTCTTAAAGTACCTCATTGGATTTTATTGTACTAATATTCTTCAAATAAATGAAATGAAATGAAATGAAATGAAATATAAAATCTTGCCTTATATCGAAGTTATAAGACGGCAAAAAGTAGCTTCCGTTTCATAACTAGCGGTATCCTCTCATACTGTCAGTTCAAATTTTGTAAATTTAAATTTAAAATTCAGATATTTTAAGAGTTTAATGAAGACTAGGCTAAAGGCTTCTTTAATAAGGGTTTAAAACTATACTTTTGTATTTTTTTTTATCGACAGCTATAGTAAGAGTTTTCATAACTTGTCTTATCTCATTGACATACAAATAAAATATGCATTGAAACATCAAAGTTTGTTTGTCTTATTCGTAGTGACGTAGATCCTTATTATTTCCTTTGACATAAGTTTGTCTTATTTTGTAATTTTGGTTAATGGGGGTTGGCAATAAAAAACAATAGGCACCTTAGCAGCTTAAAATTCAATTTATGTCAATACTTATACTTATTAATCTTAATAAATCTTAACATTTAAATAGAGGAATAAGACAACTTTTGAAAAGGAACGAATAAATTTTACAAAAATATTGCTAATTTTTTTCGAAAAATTTTTTAATTTGGGAGTTCCATTATTGCCAAAATACATTTTTTTTTTGGTCTTAAAGTAGGAAAAAATGATATAAAAAACTATATCTTTTCCGTTTGAATATGTTAAGTATATCGATGTAAGTAGCATACGCCTAAGAATTTTTGTTATAAATATTATTACAATGTAAAAATATATACACTAAGGTGCCTCGACCTTCACAGAAAAAAGGGCGTCAATGCCATCGATTAGAAATGAACTGTGGTCTATTTTATGACGATTCCTTAAATATTTTGGCTGTAACGATAACCGCCATTGAGCTAAACTTTTTTAAATAACCTTCAAAAATTATGTTTTTCGTAAAAATTGCAACTGGTGTGGTTGTTAAAAAAACAGACTGTCAGAAATAATAGTTTTAAAAAAGTTTTTCTAAACTGCATTTAGAAATTTGCATTTGCAAAATTTTTGCCGTTGAACCAAAGATAATGTTGATTTTCATGAATTTTTTGATATTTTTTTATATTATTTTCACAAAAATTCAAATAACTTCGTTATTTTATATGGTATCCTCGTTTTGAAGATATTGATTTCACTGCTTCTATTTAATCCTGAACAGAGTAAATCAATTTACTCAATTTAATCAATTTAATCAATTACCATTTAAGCTAAAAAATTGAAAATAATTATATTTTGCAACAAACACCAGCGCAAAAATAATGTATGGAATAATAAATGATAAATCATTTAGTTTAAATGGAAATTAAATTGATGAACTCTGTCAAGGAATGATTAAAAGCAGTGAAAACCTTTCAAACGATATCTCTAAAACGAGGATATTATAAAAAATAATGAAGTTATTTGAATTTTATTGAAAATAACATAAAAAAATGTAAAAAAAATGCATGAATATCAGCATTATTAAAATGATTTAGCTCATTGGCAGTTATTGTGACAGCAAAAATATTTTGGGAGTCGCCATAAAATAGATCAAGGTTCACTTTTAGTCCGTAGCAATAGCAACTTTTTTTTTGAGGGATCCTAATTGCCACCCATTTATGACTCTTCTCATTTGCAATTTATACAAAACACAATAATAATGATTGTTTTTACCAAAAAGTTCTTTAGGGTTACTGTATATTTCAGAGTCTTGAACTTAAAGATCTTAATAAGGGGCGGCAAAATTGGCCCTTGCACCGGGCGGCTGAAGTCCACGCTACGCCACTGATTTAACTTCAATGTAAGTAAAGTAAAATTCTAATTTTGATACCATCACTCAATTCCTCATAACTCCGGTATTTATCCATAAATATTCTACATCAATAACTCATTTGCTTCTTAAAAATGTGGTGTATATGTTAATATTTTTTTTATATTTTTAGTAAATTTTTTACTATTTTTGTAAGGTGATAGAATGAATTATGGATTTTAATTTTGGCCAAAAAATTCAAATTTTTTTATATAGTTTTGAAATGAAAAATAATGCTTTACACGATTGTTGAAAATGTAATTACCTTAATAATGGCATCTTATGCAACTCTAACACTCTTACTCGAGATATGGTCTGATATGTGAAGCAACCTCTGAAAACGACCAAGAAAAATTCCAAAATTTATGCCTCGAAAAACTATATATAAAATTTTTAATATAATTTCTGAGTTTACCGGGCCATAATCCATAAGGAAAAAATAGTCGCATTGAATTGACAAGAATTGTTGTTTTTTTTTAAACCAGTGTAATTAATGAATTCGCAAGGTATCTATTTTTTATTTTTTTTTTTTCGTTTTTATGAGTTTTATAAGCGTATTTTGTAAAACGCAAGCGATCACCTAACTTGGGTTTTTTTGTCTGGCAACAAATACCATTAGAAAATTTCAGGGATAGAAAGAGAGTTATTTTACTTCATATGAAAACGGAATTGCCAGACAAAAAAAACCCAAGTGATGTGATCGCTTGTGTTTTACAAAATAGGGCAATTAAGTTCAGACTGTTTGTCTAGAATGAAAACGGAATGCTGTAAACAAATAAAATATAAAAGTAATGTACCTTAACAACTAAAAACATGTTGAATTAATGAATTGCAAAACTAGCCCTTTTTTAAGCTCTAAAATTTTTTATTTAGCCCTTTTTAGCCCTTTTGTCAAGAGAAGCTAGCCCTAAATGGATATTTTTTCTGGCAATACTGATTGCAATATTATGCAGCAAAATCAGTTTATGCTGTGTGATTTTGACCCATGCTGTATGTTTACAATTCTTCGGGGAGTTTTAACATTGTTTTTTGTATGTACTTTATTGATACCAGAAATACCAGAAATAAAAATGTTAATCAGCTTTATTAGAAATCATGCTCCCGAGCCATAATACGTTCCCTTGAATCATTGTTAAGATTCTTTTCTTCTTTCTGCTCATTATTTTTTTTTTTCAAAGTCTTTCAATGAACTTCGTTTTATTTTCTTTATGCTTCCGTCTAAATGCAATTCAATAATACTTTTATAAAGATGTAATTAAAAAAATTGTTAAAAAAAAACTTTTTTACTATCAGCAATTGGAGATACTACAAACGCAGCTCACAATTAATAGATACAATGAGTGATGAACGATCGAGAAGCATTCCCGATTTCTCTTCGCGTTATTGGTCGTGACTTTGTTTAATTAGACGTGCCAAGCCTGTTTTGCAGCATATATTAATTGTTTTATATTACCGTCATCGGCTCCCAATCAAATTTGGTTCGACTCTCGAACTAAAATCAGAAAAATTTTGTAGTCAATCTCGCTGTTTAAGATTTTGATCTTTCGTTAGAATCATTCAATAGTGAATTCTATAACGAATCGGTTCGACTGTTTGATAGTGCTAATAAATTTAAATCAATTGAATACAAAAAAAGTCTACGGCTTTCTGTTGTATCAGCGTTGTTTCTTAATTTATTTGTCGCCGACGTACGTGTGGCTTTCTTGATTGTTGAGATACTGTACTTCAATGCATTGGATTGTTTATTTGGGAACTCATAAATTGGAGCTCTTTACAACTGAACTGTTGTAGTTCGTGACGCATCAACAATTTAGTGGGTGTTGAAAGTTCAACCGTGAGCATGATACCTCACTGTGGCTATCGTTATACATGGAATCATGAAATTGTGTTCAACTCACAAAAGCTGGTGAAACGGCGTTAGATTTGCAGCCAGCAGCAACTTTCAATAGCGTTCGTTTGCAACCTAAAAGTGCGTGTGTTTTTATAACTTGATTGTAGCTCTCTCTCTTTGTTGATATCATTTTTGTTTTGTGCAATCGCTTCCCTTGACCCTTGCCAAGGAGCTCTGACCCTTGTCGTAAGGAGCACGTAAATAAACTTTTTTAATTCTGTATATAAGTTTGAGTACTTTTTACTTAAAATTTATTTTTTAATTTGTTTGAATGTAAATAAAATTTTTGCTATTTCTGTATCGGTTATGATCCGGTATTCATCTTATACAGACAGGAAACTTTATTCTATTATTCAATTACAGAGAAAGCCCGAATTATTGTTGTATTTAATAATAATTTTAATAATTTAACTCGGTATAGCTAAAAACGCCATTTTTTCGACTTAAAAACGGTTCGCGCGGTTTTGAATTGAATCTGCTGCTGAAAACTGCTGCAAGTATGAATGCGTACATGACTCTCAACATGTTTGGTTAGTATTTCTTCCTTCAACAGAACAGCTAAAGAATCTCATTAATGTTTTCATAAATAATATATCACAAACATGAGACGATATCCTTAATACAAAATATTTCTTTCACATTTTCCTTATTCGTTTTTGGTTTTAAAAAAACTCACTTTGATTAAATATAAGACACCATTTTTGGGTCCCGAAAAGGAGTATGAACCCAGCAGTGGCGTAGCTTTTTGTGCCATAGGGTGAGTATATTAGAGTGGTTCTTATTTTTTTTCAAAAGTAACCAATTGCGCACCGCGGGTTTGTTCTTTAACATAACAGTGGTAAACTTTGAAATTTTCAGAAAGAAAGCGCGCCTCAAGCCACCTCTATATTGAAAATCTGATTTATATGGGAAATAGGGCTGTTTTTCCAAAAAAAATCCCAATTACATTTTTTTAAGCTCAAATTTTCGGAAAACTGACACGTACTTCGTTTTTTATTTAAGTTTTCTTTAAAATGAGTCATCAAATGTGAAATCTGATCTTAGTTACCAGAGTTATGATTTTTTACTTTTGGAAAAAATCTAATTTTTTTCTTGTACAAGAAATTAATAAAACTAGGAAGGATGGAGCTCGGCAGGATACCGAAGTTAAAATACCCCCCGTGGCCATATTGAAGTATATTCGAAGTCTTTAGCCACGACATACAAGATGACATTCAGTTTTATATATTAACGAAAGTTTTCCTATTTTGATGACGTCACTTTGTGGTTTTGATCCGATTTTGCCATATATCATAGAGATTGTTCATATTATATATCAAAGCTAATGTGCAAAATTTCAAGACATTTCATTAATTTTTGTGGACTTTTAAGAGATTTTACGTTTAAAATAAAGCCAATTTGTATGGGAGGTAGGCGTGGTTTTCATTCGATTTTGCCAAATATCATAGTCAGGATTAAGTCTGAAGAGCAAAGCTCACCTGCCAAATTTCAAGGCATTCAGGACTCAGGAGGTGATGCTGATCAAAAATATATATATTTTTCTATACCTGCCACGCCTCCTTCTTGGCGTTACAAACGGAATGACAAAGTTAATATACCCCTTACGCAGTTCGCGTTGGGGTATAAAAATGTTAAAAATTCAAATTTAAAAAAAATTCAGTCAAATGTCATGGAAAAATTTTCTAAAACAGATACAAATCATGGTGCGATTACGTGTTATAATTTGGACGTTAAATATTTTTTGCTTGTTGCCTTTTTGGAAATTTTGAGTTTTGTTGTCATCAAAAACAACGAGATTTTTTTTTCTTAAGTAAAAAATCATAACTCTGGTAACTTAACTCATTTTAAAGAAAAATTAAATAAAAAAACAAAAAGCGTGCCAATTTTTTTGAAAATTTGAGCTAATGAAAATGTAAATTGGATTTTTTTTCTATTATAAATCAAATTTTCAATATAGAGGTCACTTGAGGCACGCTGAAATATAAATATTTTTACTGAAAACTTCACAGTTTACCTATGTCATGTTAAGGAACAAAACCCCGGTGCGTAATTAAAGATAAAAAAAAATGTTTGCTCCACACAACTAAGGACCACTTTAGAGTATATATATTTTATTTAAGCGTACTTCAATGATTGTGCCTTGGGACAAATATCCATCGCTTCAATAGCATTTGTTGGTAATGCGCCCTTACGGTTCATATACTGTTTTCACAGTCTCACTTTAGTAACAGCTGTTGATGGTGGACAGTCAAGAAACTCAAAGGTGGATTTCAGATTATTTTCTGAAGAGCCACGATAAAAAAGTGCCTGAAATCCAGCTAGTATTTTTGTATGCTTTGTGAATCTTTTCTTCAACTCTATTTTATAAAAATCTAGAAATTCATTGAACAGTTTAACGTGGAAATATTTTTCTATTGACAGTCCGTCATGTTTCTGAGTTCTTGTAGGTCTTACAATTATATGAAGGATTTCTGCCAGCGTATTTGCTTCTATGAAAATCGCTTCAAAAGTTTCTTCATGCTCGCGAATTTTTTCAATTTCGAGCTGATCATCGTCTGCCAAACCGATTGCCTCAACCAAATCAATAATATCTCTTTCAAAATTCAGACTCAATGGCAACGAATGCTGGTTAATTAAAACCGCAATCTTGAGGGTCAAAATAAATTTATGTAAACAATTTATGTAAAAAAACTTAATTGCTTTTATTCAAAATTAAAAAGAGCTTTATGTTTAAATTAAGCGACAGGCTAAGGGAGGGGATATATCCCTTTTTCCCCCACCTTCCCCCTGTAGCTACGCCACTGGAACCTAGTGACACTCTTACGAGTATATGGTTGAGTGGAAAAAACTAAAAAAAAAAAAATCACTGGAATAATTTTTATAATCGCTTTATATTAAGAATAAACTTGTCTTACGAGTATATACACATTAAGGTGCCTCGACCTCCATAGGAAAAAAGGTATCGATGTCACCTACTTAAAATTAACTTTGGTGTATTTTATGCCGATTCCTAAAATATTTTGGATGTCACGTTAATATTTTGAATGTCGTAAAAATTTCGGCTGATGCGGTTATTAAAATAAAACTAACGGCCAGAAATAATAGTCCTCAGAAAGTTCTTCCAAACTGCATCAAAAAATTTCAAATCTTTGCCGTTTTACCAACGATAATGCTGATTTGCATGCACTTTGTTTTTTGATATTTTTTTATGTTATTTTCACTAAAATTTAAATAACTGAATTATTTTTTATGCGATTTTATTGTGAAGATCCCGTTTGAAAGGTTTTGACTGCTTCTTTTTATTCCTGGGCGGAGTTAGTCAATTTCACTACCATTTAAACTGTTTGATATTTGTATTGTTAAAACAAAATAACAATATCAAAAAATGCATGGAAATCAGCTTTATTTTTGATTAAACGGTAAAGGTTTGAAATTTTTTGATGAAGCTTAGAAGAACTTTTTTAGTACTATTATCTATTATTTCTGACCAGTGCTCAGTGCGGTGATCCCATAAAAAATATGGACAAAAATACAAGGAATGCTTTTACTGTAATGAAATTGTTTATACCTGTTTAGTTAAAGCTAGTTAAGGAAAATTATAAAAATTATTGAAGTTGGTCAGTCCCTTGGGGTATCTCCTTTGGACCTAAATTAATTTTTGAAATGACTTTGTATGGGAGGAACAAGCAACCGAACTTTTTGACTGAACTTAACTGGTCAAAAAGCTAAGCAAATAGACTTAAAGATGTTTACTGAATCGGTTAAAATCGGTTAGATCCTAGGGGTACCTCGCTTGGACCTATATTAATTTTTTACATGATTTTGCATGAGGTACATACAAAAGTTGACTGATCTTAACGAAAGTCTGCCAAAATTCTAAAAAGATATAGTTAAAGATTCGTACAAAAAACCTCTTCAAAGATTTCCCTCCGATACGACTTGAGGTCGACGGAATTTAATCTTCAATTCTGCACCTCTTTGTTGCTGGGCCATGACGGCTTTTCGAAATATATCATACAAATAAAAATACAAACTTTTAAAGTTACCGAAGTTTCATTATTGATTTTAAATGCGCAGTGTTGAGATATTCCGGCTTTCAAATCTTTGATTAGTTTGGTATTTAAAAAAAAAAAAACAACAGGCATAATTTTTTCCCGAATTTCGGTTTTTTTAATTCCTTGCAGAAAATAGCTCCAAATTTTGTATTTTTTAAAAATGTACACTTCTAGCAAAAATATTTATAACGACCAAGTTATTCAACATAATAACACAATTTTTTGCATCTGCATCAGCTATAGTTTAAGAAACGATTTGCACAAGATTTCATTTAAATTTTTTCAAATTTGGATTTTTTAGATTGTTTTTGATGCAACAAGAACAAAAAAAGATTTTTCTTTTCCCAAAAGTAAAAATTCACAACTCTGGTGGTTTTCGTCCGATTTTCATGTTTGATGGCTTATTTTAAAGAAAAATTAAATAAAAGACGAACTGCGATCGAGCTTTTTCAAAATTTATAATCATACAAAAGCTAGTTATTTGGGGTTTTTTTTTTTAAATTATCCATTTTGTCCCTATATAACCAAGTACTGACATGTGCCGATGTTTGTTGGCACGAGTTCACGGGCTTATTAACATTTCTTTTAACATCATACAAAGAATTTAGGGGTAAGCCATAAAAAAAACAAC
This sequence comes from Coremacera marginata, assembly GCA_914767935.1. NCBI lineage: Eukaryota > Metazoa > Arthropoda > Insecta > Diptera > Sciomyzidae > Coremacera > Coremacera marginata. The sequence goes on along the minus strand of OU612045.1, from coordinate 122,466,498 downwards.
TTCAAATCTTAAGGGACACTTTACTGAACCTAGAAGGTTTTTTGGAATTTTTGAAAATGGGTGCTTTTATAGATTTTGATGTGCTCATTCCGAAGTTCAACATCGCCATCTTTTATTTTTGCCGCTCGCGTCGCCATATTGGCGAATTCGCGCCTAAAAGCACTTTTTAAGCAAATATCTTCTTTCCGACTCATTTCACGATGAAAACATATATGTACCAAAAAAACTAGAGAAATTTCCTACAATTCATGTATAACACCTTTTTTTTTCCTAAAATTATTAGTTTTGGCGTACGAGCGCCGCAAAGTGTATTTCAAATAAAATAAAAATTGTTCATATCATAAATACATACGTTGTATTAGACTACGTTAGATTTGTATTTAAAATGCTTAAATATTTGGGATCCTGCGTGTCCCTCAGAATTGTAAATGTCGATTACGAATGAAATAGTTTGAGCTATTAAAAGTTCAAAAAAGGTACTTTAAGTATTTTTAAAAAAAAATTATGCATTTCGGATTTGCGGGAAAAGTACAAACCATCGATTTTGATGTTAAATTTGACAGTGAGTTTGGTGGCAGGGGTTTCACCAAATTTAACATCAAAATAGATGGTTTGTCTTTTTGTTCCCGCAAAATCCCAAATGCATATTTTTTTTTAAATATACAAAAAAGCCCAAAAAAAAAAACGGATTTCCGAGCAGAACCGGGCCGGTTTCGACAATTTTTGAACATTTAATAGCTCAAATTATTTCAATCGAAACCATCGTTTACAATTCCGGGGGGCACGCAGGATCCCAAATATTTAAGCATTTTAAATTCAAATCTAACGTAGTCTAATACAATATATGTATTTATAATATAAACATTTTTTATTTTATTTAAAATACCCTTTGCGGCGCTCGTACGCTAAAACTAATGATTTTACGAAAAAAAAAGGTTATAACATGAATTGTAGGAAATTTCTCTAGTTTGATTTAATACACAAATGTTTTAATCGTAAAATGAGGTGGAAGGAGATATTAGCAAGAAACTGCTTTTAGGCGCCATTTTCCCAATATGGCGGCGCGAGTAGCAAAAATACGAGATGGCAAATATAAAACTCGAAAAGAGCACATCGAAGTATATAAAAAAGTGTATAAAAGCACCCATTTCCAAAAATCTCCAAAAAAATTCCAGGTAACCTCGTTTTTCCCCCAAATGACTGTACTATATTTGTAAATCTATACCTATACTACGAGTATTATATAAAATTGAAGTGGACATTTTTGCTTCCAGGTAAACTCCAAAAGTGCTGGGTCGATTTCTATGAAATAAGTTTTAAAATGTCATATTTGTACTACAGCACAGCACAGGGGTACTTTTCTTTCGGAATGTTATTTATGTTGCCACGAATTGCTTGCTCGTTTTCTTCCACGTGTTTGTGTTGCGAGAATTTCAATAAGCTCCATGTTGTTCTCTACTCTTCTCTTTTTCCACTCAGCCAGCACATCACAACATAATAAACAGATGAGCTACGCGCAAGGCGAAAAGAGAGATACATATAAATGCAGTGAGCAAAGTTGCCAGAAAAGCACTATAAATAGTACTAATGGTGTTTTTTAGCGATTGTGGGATGTGGTAAGTCCCATGGTAAATTGTGGAAAAAAAATCTCTCGCGTGGCAAAAAATACCTCAAAATACCTCAAATTACCTGAAATATCTTGCCTCCCTCATTCTTCAGCTAATGTGGTATGAATTGACACTATTCTAGAGAAATATATAAAAATTAATTTAATTCAGTTCTGTACATATAAATTTTAACTAATTTATAATGTGTATACATTTTTATTTAATTAATATTTAAGAAAAATAACTGAACTAATATGATTAAAAAAAAAACGAAATGGCCATCTCAGTCCTTGAAAAAACTTTGACCGAGATTTTTATGATCAAATGTGTTGTGTGTGATGTGAAATGTTTGCACACAAATGATCGAGAACTGCAGCTACATGTTTCACGCCAACTCCGAACGGCTTATGTTCTCCAGAAGCTTTCCATGGCAGTTTTTACTCTCTGAGGTTTGCCATTGTCTGCAGAGAGGTGACGGCCGAACAGAAAAATTAATTCAATTGAAAAAATTGTATGTGTCAGATGGAGGATTCGAAACTGGGTTCTCTGGCGTAAGAGTCACACACTCTACCCACTAGGCCACGGCCGCGAACTAATATGATTATTGTTTTAAATAAATAAAGAGTATGGTAAAATCTTGGTAATTATGTTAAGATGCTGTCAAAATCAAATTAGTTTTATAGTAATCACTGCATATTAGCACATTTTGGTAACTTGAGGGATTCTGTGGTAATTTGAGGTATAATGGAATATTGTGGTAATTTGAGGTATTTTGTGGTAATTTGAAGTATTGTGGTATTTTGTGGAAGTCTTGTAGTATTTGGAGGTATTTTGCGAGAGTGGTAATTTATGAGAATAAGTGTGAGAAAAAGAGAATTTTTGTTTTAAATTCATCTGGCGACTCTAGTGCTGAGCTGCAAAACGAAAAAAAAGCAAAAAATGTTTCTTATTTCGTTCGACATGCATTGTGTTAAAGGCTGATGTCACACGGTGATCGTTTGAACGGCGTTTAAAAGTTTTTGTTAAAGAAAAATAAAACGTGTTAGCGCTCTATATCAGTGATGCAACGGGAGACTTTTGGAGCCACTCGACTTTCACATACAAGTCGTATGTGCGAAGCTACCGAATTTCTCTGTCGCTAGCAGAGAATCAGTTCTTGTTTGTACTTCAAGCAGTCAACATCTCATTCGCAAAGTTTTGTTGAATGTTCTGCTTGTACACACATACTAAGACAAAAAATGTTGCGCTCGTATTGGAAGCTCTGCCAACGCTGTGCATCACTGCTCTATATTGATTAAAAAAAGTTCGCAGCGAAGTTAGAATTACCACGCCTACTTTAACCACCCATTAATCAAAAAATATATATTTAAGAGGATTTTGGTCGTATTAGACTAAAACTTGGTGATTTCGTTCGTATGCTTATTGCCGGTAACTGTACTAAAAATGGTCGTGATCGGATTATATGTACGCCCATTTTTACGAAATCTTTATAATTCCTTAATTGTACCCGTTTTCATAGTGAAACTTGGTATGTAGGAACTATGTATATATAAAAATGCTGTCACGCCTACTTTTACCGCCCATATATCTATCGTATCTATCTTTCTATATCTATACCATCTATACTGCACGGATATTCCACAATCACGCGAAAACTACTGAACCGATTTAAACGATATAGGTGCCAACCTATTTGTTATTTCAGCTAAATCGTGATAGGCTATGTTAGATTTGTCATGTCTACTTTTACCGCCAATAAATCAATAAAAATGATATATTTCAGACGGTTTAGATCGTATAAGACTTAAATTTGGTATTTTAGGTCGTATGAGTAATGCAGGTAACTGTATTAAAAATGGGAGTGGCCAGACTATATATACGTCCCCTTTAACGGGATCGCGCTTATTCCTTAATTATACATGTTTTCATAGTAAAACTTGGTATGTGCTTAGACTATTACATAAAATTGAAGTGGATATCTTTATTTCCAGTTAAATTCCAATGCTCCAAAAGTATTGGGCCGATTTTTATGAAATAAGTTTTACGATATCGTATTTGTGCTATAGCACAGTATAGGCGTGTTTAATATGTAGTATATTCAAATGAAGAGTAAAGTTTTTTAAGAAATCATCCCAGATGAATCGCATTGCTTGATTGTTTTCTTTTCACGCGTTTGTGTTGCGTGAGTTTGAATAAGCTCCATGTTTCTCTCTACTCTTCTCTTTTTTTGCTCTAGCATATATAACAAAAAATAAAAGCTGGCTGCAAAACAAAACAAAACAAAAGGAGAAATGCTTTTATTTCGGTGGATTCACTGACCACCTTCAGCGGGCTTAGGGTTTTTTATATGAAGTTTTTTGCTTTTTTTGACAGTCCGTCATGTTTCTGAGTTCTTGTAGGTCTTACAATTATATGAAGGATTTCTGCCAGCGTATTTGCTTCTATGAAAATCGCTTCAAAAGTTTCTTCATGCTCGCGAATTTTTTCAATTTCGAGCTGATCATCGTCTGCCAAACCGATTGCCTCAACCAAATCAATAATATCTCTTTCAAAATTCAGACTCAATGGCAACGAATGCTGGTTAATTAAAACCGCAATCTTGAGGGTCAAAATAAATTTATGTAAACAATTTATGTAAAAAAACTTAATTGCTTTTATTCAAAATTAAAAAGAGCTTTATGTTTAAATTAAGCGACAGGCTAAGGGAGGGGATATATCCCTTTTTCCCCCACCTTCCCCCTGTAGCTACGCCACTGGAACCTAGTGACACTCTTACGAGTATATGGTTGAGTGGAAAAAACTAAAAAAAAAAAAATCACTGGAATAATTTTTATAATCGCTTTATATTAAGAATAAACTTGTCTTACGAGTATATACACATTAAGGTGCCTCGACCTCCATAGGAAAAAAGGTATCGATGTCACCTACTTAAAATTAACTTTGGTGTATTTTATGCCGATTCCTAAAATATTTTGGATGTCACGTTAATATTTTGAATGTCGTAAAAATTTCGGCTGATGCGGTTATTAAAATAAAACTAACGGCCAGAAATAATAGTCCTCAGAAAGTTCTTCCAAACTGCATCAAAAAATTTCAAATCTTTGCCGTTTTACCAACGATAATGCTGATTTGCATGCACTTTGTATTTTGATATTTTTTTATGTTATTTTCACTAAAATTTAAATAACTGAATTATTTTTTATGCGATTTTATTGTGAAGATCCCGTTTGAAAGGTTTTGACTGCTTCTTTTTATTCCTGGGCGGAGTTAGTCAATTTCACTACCATTTAAACTGTTTGATATTTGTATTGTTTAAACAAAATAACAATATCAAAAAATGCATGGAAATCAGCTTTATTTTTGATTAAACGGTAAAGGTTTGAAATTTTTTGATGAAGCTTAGAAGAACTTTTTTAGTACTATTATCTATTATTTCTGACCAGTGCTCAGTGCGGTGATCCCATAAAAAATATGGACAAAAATACAAGGAATGCTTTTACTATAATGAAATTGTTTATACCTGTTTAGTTAAAGCTAGTTAAGGAAAATTATAAAAATTATTGAAGTTGGTCAGTCCCTTGGGGTACCTCCTTTGGACCTAAATTAATTTTTGAAATGACTTTGTATGGGAGGAACAAGCAACCGAACTTTTTGACTGAACTTAACTGGTCAAAAAGCTAAGCAAATAGACTTAAAGATGTTTACTGAATCGGTTAAAATCGGTTAGATCCTAGGGGTACCTCGCTTGGACCTATATTAATTTTTTACATGATTTTGCATGAAGTACATACAAAAGTTGACTGATCTTAACGAAAGTCTGCCAAAATTCTAAAAAGATATAGTTAAAGATTCGTACAAAAAACCTCTTCAAAGATTTCCCTCCGATACGACTTGAGGTCGACGGAATTTAATCTTCAATTCTGCACCTCTTTGTTGCTGGGCCATGACGGCTTTTCGAAATATATCATACAAATAAAAATACAAACTTTTAAAGTTACCGAAGTTTCATTATTGATTTTAAATGCGCAGTGTTGAGATATTCCGGCTTTCAAATCTTTGATTAGTTTGGTATTTAAAAAAAAAAACAACAGGCATAATTTTTTCCCGAATTTCGGTTTTTTTAATTCCTTGCAGAAAATAGCTCCAAATTTTGTATTTTTTAAAAATGTACACTTCTAGCAAAAATATTTATAACGACCAAGTTATTCAACATAATAACACAATTTTTTGCATCTGCATCAGCTATAGTTTAAGAAACGATTTGCACAAGATTTCATTTAAATTTTTTCAAATTTGGATTTTTTAGATTGTTTTTGATGCAACAAGAACAAAAAAAGATTTTTCTTTTCCCAAAAGTAAAAAATCACAACTCTGGTGGTTTTCGTCCGATTTTCATGTTTGATGGCTTATTTTAAAGAAAAATTAAATAAAAGACGAACTGCGATCGAGCTTTTTCAAAATTTATAATCATACAAAAGCTAGTTATTTGGGGGTTTTTTTTTTAAATTATCCATTTTGTCCCTATATAACCAAGTACTGACATGTGCCGATGTTTGTTGGCACGAGTTCACGGGCTTATTAACATTTCTTTTAACATCATACAAAGAATTTAGGGGTAAGCCATAAAAAAAACAACTTCAAATCTTAAGGGACACTTTACTGAACCTAGAAGGTTTTTTGGAATTTTTGAAAATGGGTGCTTTTATAGATTTTGATGTGCTCATTCCGAAGTTCAACATCGCCATCTTTTATTTTTGCCGCTTGCGTCGCCATATTGGCGAATTCGCGCCTAAAAGCACTTTTTAAGCAAATATCTTCTTTCCGACTCATTTCACGATGAAAACATATATGTACCAAAAAAACTAGAGAAATTTCCTACAATTCATGTTATAACCTTTTTTTTTTCCTAAAATTATTAGTTTTGGCGTACGAGCGCCGCAAAGTGTATTTCAAATAAAATAAAAATTGTTCATATCATAAATACATACGTTGTATTAGACTACGTTAGATTTGTATTTAAAATTCTTAAATATTTGGGATCCTGCGTGTCCCTCAGAATTGTAAATGTCGATTACGAATGAAATAGTTTGAGCTATTAAAAGTTCAAAAAAGGTACTTTAAGTATTTTTAAAAAAAAATTATGCATTTCGGATTTGCGGGAAAAGTACAAACCATCGATTTTGATGTTAAATTTGACAGTGAGTTTGGTGGCAGGGGTTTCACCAAATTTAACATCAAAATAGATGGTTTGTCTTTTTGTTCCCGCAAAATCCCAAATGCATATTTTTTTTTAAATATACAAAAAAGCCCAAAAAAAACGGATTTCCGAGCAGAACCGGGCCGGTTTCGACAATTTTTGAACATTTAATAGCTCAAATTATTTCAATCGAAACCATCGTTTACAATTCCGGGGGGCACGCAGGATCCCAAATATTTAAGCATTTTAAATTCAAATCTAACGTAGTCTAATACAATATATGTATTTATAATATAAACATTTTTTATTTTATTTAAAATACCCTTTGCGGCGCTCGTACGCTAAAACTAATGATTTTACGAAAAAAAAAGGTTATAACATGAATTGTAGGAAATTTCTCTAGTTTGATTTAATACACAAATGTTTTAATCGTAAAATGAGGTGGAAGGAGATATTAGCAAGAAACTGCTTTTAGGCGCCATTTTCCCAATATGGCGGCGCGAGTAGCAAAAATACGAGATGGCAAATATAAAACACGAAAAGAGCACATCGAAGTATATACAAAAGTGTATAAAAGCACCCATTTCCAAAAATCTCCAAAAAAATTCCAGGTAACCTCGTTTTTCCCCCAAATGACTGTACTATATTTGTAAATCTATACCTATACTACGAGTATTATATAAAATTGAAGTGGACATTTTTGCTTCCAGGTAAACTCCAAAAGTGCTGGGTCGATTTCTATGAAATAAGTTTAAAAATGTCATATTTGTACTACAGCACAGCACAGGGGTACTTTTCTTTCGGAATGTTATTTATGTTGCCACGAATTGCTTGCTCGTTTTCTTCCACGTGTTTGTGTTGCGAGAATTTCAATAAGCTCCATGTTGTTCTCTACTCTTCTCTTTTTCCACTCAGCCAGCACATCACAACATAATAAACAGATGAGCTATATATTCAAACCTAACATATAAATGCAGTGAGCAAAGTTGCCAGAAAAGCACTATAAATAGTACTAATGGTGTTTTTTAGCGATTGTGGGATGTGGTAAGTCCCATGGTAAATTGTGGAAAAAAAATCTCTCGCGTGGCAAAAAATACCTCAAAATACCTCAAATTACCTGAAATATCTTGCCTCCCTCATTCTTCAGCTAATGTGGTATGAATTGACACTATTCTAGAGAAATATATAAAAATTAATTTAATTCAGTTCTGTACATATAAATTTTAACTAATTTATAATGTGTATACATTTTTATTTAATTAATATTTAAGAAAAATAACTGAACTAATATGATTAAAAAAAAAACGAAATGGCCATCTCAGTCCTTGAAAAAACTTTGACCGAGATTTTTATGATCAAATGTGTTGTGTGTGATGTGAAATGTTTGCACACAAATGATCGAGAACTGCAGCTACATGTTTCACGCAAACTCCGAACGGCTTATGTTCTCCAGAAGCTTTCCATGGCAGTTTTTACTCTCTGAGGTTTGCCATTGTCTGCAGAGAGGTGACGGCCGAACAGAAAAATTAATTCAATTGAAAAAATTGTATGTGTCAGATGGAGGATTCGAAACTGGGTTCTCTGGCGTAAGAGTCACACACTCTACCCACTAGGCCACGGCCGCGAACTAATATGATTATTGTTTTAAATAAATAAAGAGTATGGTAAAATCTTGGTAATTATGTTAAGATGCTGTCAAAATCAAATTAGTTTTATAGTAATCACTGCATATTAGCACATTTTGGTAACTTGAGGGATTCTGTGGTAATTTGAGGTATAATGGAATATTGTGGTAATTTGAGGTATTTTGTGGTAATTTGAAGTATTGTGGTATTTTGTGGAAGTCTTGTAGTATTTGGAGGTATTTTGCGAGAGTGGTAATTTATGAGAATAAGTGTGAGAAAAAGAGAATTTTTGTTTTAAATTCATCTGGCGACTCTAGTGCTGAGCTGCAAAACGAAAAAAAAGCAAAAAATGTTTCTTATTTCGTTCGACATGCATTGTGTTAAAGGCTGATGTCACACGGTGATCGTTTGAACGGCGTTTAAAAGTTTTTGTTAAAGAAAAATAAAACGTGTTAGCGCTCTATATCAGTGATGCAACGGGAGACTTTTGGAGCCACTCGACTTTCACATACAAGTCGTATGTGCGAAGCTACCGAATTTCTCTGTCGCTAGCAGAGAATCAGTTCTTGTTTGTACTTCAAGCAGTCAACATCTCATTCGCAAAGTTTTGTTGAATGTTCTGCTTGTACACACATACTAAGACAAAAAATGTTGCGCTCGTATTGGAAGCTCTGCCAACGCTGTGCATCACTGCTCTATATTGATTAAAAAAAGTTCGCAGCGAAGTTAGAATTACCACGCCTACTTTAACCACCCATTAATCAAAAAATATATATTTAAGAGGATTTTGGTCGTATTAGACTAAAACTTGGTGATTTCGTTCGTATGCTTATTGCCGGTAACTGTACTAAAAATGGTCGTGATCGGATTATATGTTCGCCCATTTTTACGAAATCTTTATAATTCCTTAATTGTACCCGTTTTCATCGTGAAACTTGGTATGTAGGAACTATGTATATATAAAAATGCTGTCACGCCTACTTTTACCGCCCATATATCTATCGTATCTATCTTTCTATATCTATACCATCTATACTGCACGGATATTCCACAATCACGCGAAAACTACTGAACCGATTTAAACGATATAGGTGCCAACCTATTTGTTATTTCAGCTAAATCGTGATAGGCTACGTTAGATTTGTCACGTCTACTTTTACCGCCAATAAATCAATAAAAATGATATATTTCAGACGGTTTAGATCGTATAAGACTTAAATTTGGTATTTTAGGTCGTATGAGTAATGCAGGTAACTGTATTAAAAATGGGAGTGGCCAGACTATATATACGTCCCCTTTAACGGGATCGCGCTTATTCCTTAATTATACATGTTTTCATAGTAAAACTTGGTATGTGCTTAAACTATTACATAAAATTGAAGTGGACATCTTTATTTCCAGTTAAATTCCAATGCTCCAAAAGTATTGGGCCGATTTTTATGAAATAAGTTTTACGATATCGTATTTGTGCTATAGCACAGTATAGGCGTGTTTAATATGTAGTATATTCAAATGAAGAGTAAAGTTTTTTAAGAAATCATCCCAGATGAATCGCATTGCTTGATTGTTTTCTTTTCACGCGTTTGTGTTGCGTGAGTTTGAATAAGCTCCATGTTTCTCTCTACTCTTCTCTTTTTTTGCTCTAGCATATATAACAAAAAATAAAAGCTGGCTGCAAAACAAAACAAAACAAAAGGAGAAATGCTTTTATTTCGTTGGATTCACTGACCACCTTCAGCGGGCTTAGGGTTTTTTATATGAAGTTTTGTGCTCTACACCGAGAAAAAAACAACGTAAAACTAAAAATAACAACGTTAAATTAAAACTCAGCACTGACAAAAATAGGGTAAAGTGTGAAATTTTTGAGTCAAAAATTATATTGTTATTTTGAGCATGAATTTAATTTTCATTTTAAAATTGGTCATTGTTAGAAAAAAATTTTGTCTTAAAGATGACCATTTTTAAATTCAAGCAGAATTTAAATATATATATATTTTGTTTAAACAATACAACATTTTTAATATTAAAATTACATTTTTATTTTAAAAGTTTTTGATTTTTACTGCAGAAACGTAAAATGTTGCTTTGAAAGAGTTCATTGCTCGCATTACGACTGAAAAGTTTTGCATTTTTAAGATGAGTTAGGCTGAATAATGGTAACGAGTTCATTCTTATAAGAGTTTGTTAGGTTTTAGTTTGTTTTCACGAATTTCAGTATTACTCTTCCTCTTGACGTACCATTGAATTACAATCCATAATAAAAAATTACAATCAATATAAGTTAACTTGAATTAAATTGTGCTAACTTTATGGGTACTGAAAAGAGAGTACGGTCAGCTCGTGACAATCTTATGATCCAATTATGTTAGCGTAAAAGCGACGTAACGTGGCCGTAGCAAATGGCAGATTGCACTTAGCAAATCTTGTGTTGATTATGCAGACGTACATTTGCTTAAAAAAACTTCAAATCAGCTGCTTTTGTTTACAGAAAGTAAAAAATTTGTTAATGGTGGCGAAATTAAAGAAATGGAGCAAAAGTTGTTACATATATTACAAAATATCTCCGAAAATACAAACGAAAATGAAATAAAGTTTTGTTTTTTTGTAAATATAAATTTCCCTATGAACCAAGGGCAATCGCAGCGCCATGAGCAATTGAATTGGAAGAGATAAACTATGCTTGTTTTAAATACAGCTTTGAACAATCACGTCGGAATCATGGACCGGCGAAATGTTTACCTGCTGACCGCATAACATTTTGTAGTGCATCATTGTGGTAGCCTTTTCCCATTTGCATGCACCAGCAGCTCCACGATTTCTACTTGGTTGTTCCGTAATTTTTTTATTTTCAACTTTAAATATTATCATGGCACTCAGATTGCAATTGATTTGTATTCACTTAAAACAAAAGAAGGGAAACTTTTAACGCACAAATTAGTTTATATTATATTTACCTGGAAATTCACTTCACTAGAAATACAAGAAAGAATAAAATAATTCTGAGTTAAAAGTCAGAATTTATCAGTATTATTATAATAATAATAATTTACCGCACATAAACTAAACGCACATAAGCAATCACAATGTAGCTATCTCAAAAACGCAGAGTTACTTGGAGTTCAAAATGATATTGAACTTTTTATTTGTTCTACGTTTATCTTAAGATTGCCAGATAAATTCTCTTTTTATCTACATTTTTCTAAGCAACGTTGCGTGGTGTATAACCAGGTGCACGCAAAGCCCATATAATAGAAATTCAAGTTATATTTGCTACGGCCACGTTGCATCACGTTACACGAACATAATTGGACCATTAGAATTCAACCATGGTATGGATAAAATAATTACAAACTTTTTATTCAAATAAATGGATTATATATAGATACATATATATTTATATATATATATACAATATTTTTTATCAACTGCCCTTTTTAAGTATTTTTAAGACAAGATTCGCAAAATATATTTTAAATGAAAAAATGTTTTTTTGCTCAAAAAAATTCAATTTGCACTCCTAAAATTTTTTATTAATGCGTAACATAAAATTAACAAAAATATAACACCAGATTTAATTAGAACTCGTTTATATACGCTAGTATTTACTAAAGCTAAAAATCTGAACTTACTGACAATGAGTCGAAAATGCCTATTTTCTTGAATCACTTCATACATAAAAATATGCAAGAATTAAGTGGCAGAAACATTTGACAGAATATGAAGTAAATTATGCGTCACCTTGGTAAGATATCTTTACTCTCCAAGTTAGAGAAGAACTTTTTATAACTCCATCTCAATAAATTTTACGTTTATTCACTTAAGAGATGGACATATTTCAAGTTTTATTTTAACGATGTTGTTGTTGTGATCCATGCTAGAATTATGAGGTAGATGTAATTCCGAGAGCAAATAATGAAAGAAATAAACATTGGCATAGGTATAGTGTCACTTTTGACATAACTGAGTAACATATTCACTCACAACAAAGCCAAAGAAATCCAAGCGCTTCCAACAAAAACCAAAACTATATCGGAACCTAAAAAAAACTAGAACATATCGTCAAAGTATATTGAATTTCAATTAATTTTATTTTAAATTTGTTAATGTCTCAAATGATAGTCAATTATAATGAAAGCTTTTGAGTGACTTTTAAAAGTGAGAACTGCTAATCATCAGTGACTTTTTCTTTGAATTGATGTTTAATTGATTTACAAAAACTGCGCAACTAGATTATTATTTTCAAGCAAGCTTTAGTTGCGCAGTTTTGGTGAATCTGCTAAGCACCAACTCAAAAAAAAAGTCACTGATGCTTAGCAGTTCTCACTTTTAAAAGTCACTCAAAAGTCACTGGTTCTTTAAACTTATGGAACAGGAAAATAATTTCTTGGGCCCATGACATGCGCGCAATGTAAAATAAAAACTGTGAATTTATAATTAAAGCAATTTCAACCGCTATCATATTTAAGGTTTCATTTAACACCCTGGTCGACCAACTATGGCCATGATCAAAATAGAAGACGCGATAGCAGCTTTACGAATGTCTGAAGATTTGACACAATAAAAGTTTGGTTCTTACGGAAGAAAACGTATTTCTAATGCTTTTGTGCAACGCCGCACAGTAGCTCAGAATAGGTTTTCATTGGCCAAAATTCTATAACTTGTGAACCAATTGAGATATTTGAGTATATTTTTTTTAACTGACAGATAATTCCTTGAATTTGTTGTGTGTAAAATTTTGTTAAATGTTAAAATGTTTCTCAATGTTTGTACTTATTGAGAATTCAAGGTTAAGGTTGAACTTCTAAAATTTTGAATTCTTAGTATGAAATTATGCTTTTTTTTTATTTTTAATCTTCTCTATTTATAAAAATAAGTCATGTGTTGATAAATTAAACATTTTATTATTAATTATTAAAATGATTTTTTACATTGGGACATTTTTTATTTTTTAATTTTGAAGTGAAGCTTTTAACGCCTCGTTCTGTGATTTGCTTGAGTGAAATCTCAAAAACGACACTTATATTTTTCGACAAGT
>OU612045.1:122088164-122452834 GCA_914767935.1 Coremacera marginata | reverse complement strand
AATAATAATAATAATAATAATAATAATAATAATAATAATAATAATAATAATAATAATGATAATAATAATAATAATAATAATAATAATAATAATAATAATAATAATAATAATAATAATAATTAATTATTTAGTTGAAATATTGCTTGCAAATATTCCGTACTCAGTTCTGAATTATTTTCGTCCTGTAGTCGCTCTTTTGCTTCTTTATATAAGTTCAGGTGTTCTACTTTCTATTGATATCACATGCTAGAGATTAGCGGATTTGACGTTGCCAATAATACAGGGTTTTCCGCAATTGAGTCCAACTGTTTACGGAGGTGAAAGGTTATGTCGAGTTGAGCAAAAAATGGTTTGGGGGGGGGGGGTCTATTTACATATTCTTAGGATCTACAGGGTTAATTAATATTTCACGACTTTGTTTAACGTTATTGTTCCTGTCTATGTCTAAGTAGAAACGTGTTGATCGCGTCTTCTTGTAGTTATCGGTGATTTTTTAGTTGTGCTGTGATAAGTGAATTTTATAATTGTGTTTTGTTGAATTTTGTGAAGGTTAAGTATCAACAAATCTTTTAAGGAACGTTTTATATGTTTTTATGCAATTTAATTTAATCAAAGTTTATTAATAATTGTCTCTATTTATTATTAATTAATTGCAATAGTTGTTATTGTTTTTAAATAAAATACAGTGCTTGTTTGTCTGCTTAGTTGTTTTTTAATTTCTCTGTGCGTTGTTTGTTTATTTGTAGTGCAGTCAGCATATCTTATTTATTTATTTATTTATTTAGCCAAACAAGGCAATACTTATTCTAACTTATTTTTCTAACAGGTTGTTGTTGTATTTATTTATTTTTTTTTTTTCTTTTTATTTTTTGTTTTTCTCTCCTCTTTCCTTGTTTTAGGTGTAGAAGATATGCAATTCTCAGTGGGCGTAATCCGCCCACATGAATCGACACATTTTCAAAACCACGTCAAAATGAAAAGACAATAAGAAGAACGAAGGGGGAACTTATATACTAAGCTTACATACTAACAGATTTTATACACATAGTAAAAATATGTACTAATTTTCAATACTATGCTAAAATATTATTAAGATGGAAAGCTAAATGGGAGAACAACTAAATTTTGTTTAGGTATGGGTGGTAGACGGCAATGTAAGAAGAGGCATTTGGATATGGGAGAATAGAGTTAATATTACAATGCGGTGTTTTACTTATTTGACATTAAAATTTTTGATTTACAATTTTTCTACAAATGCTAGATCAAGGAAATAGAAAAGGGATCAGAATGGTGAAAAGGAATTGGAGAAGATTCACTTATATGTACCATTGGGCATAGAACGTGAATTGGTGTTTAATAAGGGGGTAGTTATGTAAAGGAAAGTGATTTGGAAAGAGAATGCTTGAATCTGAATTTCGATATTGGCGGTGTATAAAGCTCGCTGATATTATTAAATATTTTACAACATCTATTCAAGGGCTCGTTCAATGCGTAAATAGTGTTGTGATGCGATTCTTTTAACAATTTTGTATACCTTGTTCGCCTTATTGGTTCATTAAATAGTACCTTGCTCGAGATGTATTCGCTATCGATGTTACCAGTAATAACATCGAATGTAAAGCATGAGCAAAGTAATATTCTCCTTGATGACAGCGACATTAAATTGAGGATTTTAAGCCTACCCTCGTATGGTGGTAAATTTGTATAGTCACGAGGATCGTATAGGTCTCTCAATGCAAAAAGCAAGAATTGTCATTGAATAGATTCTAGCCTTTCACTATGCACTACAAAAACTGGGTTCCAAATTATGCAACAGTATTCTAAGATTGGTCGTACTAATGTGCAGTATAAGGTTTTAGTTACCCAAAGGTTTTTGAATTCTTTTGCACGTCTTTTTATGAATCCGAGCATTTTGTTTGCCCTGGATATGATATGATCGTAGTGAAGGTTAAAGCGCATCTTACTATCAAGAATTATTCCAAGATCTGCTATGTGGTTGACCCTTTTAAGTTCTACCTTATTTAGCATGTATCTGCTATATGTGATTACGTTTTTACGGGCAAAACTTATAACGTAGCACTTATTTATATTTAAATAAAGTTTATTTTTACTACACCACTGTTCCAGAGAAAAAAGCTTATTCTGTAAGAATACTGAATCCACTTCTGATCTAATGTTATAGTATAATTTTAAGTCATCTGCATATAAGAGATGGGGGACATCATGCAAAACTTCAGATATGTCTGCAATAAATATGTTGAAGAGAAGTGGGCCAAGATGGCTACCTTGAGGTACACCCGACGAGACAACAATGTTTTTAGACAAAGTACCCTAAAATTTTACATATTGGGATCTTTCACAGAGATAAGACTTGAGCCATTTCAGCACAGTACCTGATATACCAAATTTTTCTAGTTTCTTAGCTAGGATTTCGTGATCAACACGATCAAAGGCTTTACTAAAATCTATATAGACTGCATCTATTTGGTGGCCCTTTTCCATTTTAGTAAGAATGTCTGATGCCATGATTGCAAGATTTGTGGTTGTTGATCGTCCTTTACGAAAACCATGTTGCTGCTCGTTTAAACACGGATTAATTATGCTCGTGAGTTTGGAACATATAATTTTTTCAAATAGCTTTGGAATTGCTGACAATATTGCAATACCCCTATAATTTTCAACTGATCTCTTGTCGCCATTTTTATAAATTGGCGTAAGATGACAAGATTTCCAAAAAGTTTTGAATATACCTGTATGCAAGGATTTGTTAAAAATCATATGTAACGGCGTAATTAATAGGTCTAAACATTGAACAAGTGAAATTGGTGGTATAAGGTCTGGACCTGGAGATTTATTTGAATCTAATTCTTTAATGGAATTGGTTATGTCACTCCGTGTAATATTAATTTCACAAACCAATGTCGGTCTACTAGTTATACTGGCAAATGTAGGTTGATTTTAGGAAGTAGCTGAACAAAAGACTTCTTTAAAATGATCCGCAAAGAGATTACAAATTTCCTGTGAGTTAGATGAAGTAACATTGCCTTTAAACATGAAGTTTGGGTATCCGGTCGATTTCCGTTTTACATTTACAAAATCGAAGAATTTTTTCGGGTCTTCAATAATCCTTTCTCCAATTAAATTGGTGTAAAGCCTATAAGCCTCTTCGGACTTAATGGAGAACTCCTTAGACAGCTCTTCGTATCTAACCTTTACCTCATCACTTACAATGACGCAATTTTTAATGACTCTGTAAAGTTTATTTCTTTGATTTCTCAAATTTCTAAGATTTGAATCAAGCCACGGTTCCGATAGTCTATTTTTTTTCTTTATTTTTGGAACATGAGTATCAAATACAGAAAAGACTTTTTGATAGAAAGACGATACAGCATCGTCCAATTCTAGTGCAGACAAGTGGTTCCAGTCCAAACAATTTAAGTCATTTTTAATGTTATTGTAATCGGCATTGAGGAAATCGTATACAATAGAATTATTGAATGACTGTATAAAAGTTATGTTGTTAGTACATAACTCAGTAGTAAAAGCAGTATGGTGGAGGGTATTGCAAAATATCTGCTCAGCCTCACAGGTTGCACTAACCTTTACTTCGTCATATGAGTTAGTAAAAATCAAATCTAGCCAGCGATTGTTTCGGTTTGGAGCAGGAGAAACTTGCTGACAATCATTACTATAAAAAGTACTTAATAAATCGAAGTCGACCGCATTGGACAGGTTAATTGGAAGGAGATGGTTGTCATCATCATCGTGCACAAAAGTTATATTGGGACGGTTGAAGTCTCCAAAAATAATAATTCTATCATCTTCATTTAACGCAGCTGTTATTGACGTTATGATTTCACATAATTCATTGTAGGAATTGTGGGTTGAATTCGGAGGAATATAAATAACACTTATGTATACGGAAGCTTTTTGATCTAGCCTTATTTTGATTATTTTGTGCTCAAAGCATTTGGAGGAGAAGGTTACAATCAATTCACTAGATAAGGAGTTATGTGTGGCAATTAAGACACCGCCTCCTCGAGACAGGCCGCAGCTTGCATAGTTTCTCTCATTCCGGTATATTGTCCAGTTGCTATCTAGAATTTCTTCATTTTTAATAGCGTCATTCTACCACGTTTCCGTAAAGACAAAAACATTGAAATGACACGATTTAGCTTCAACAAAGAGTTTATTGAGTTTGCCTCTCATGCCACCACAATTGTGGTAGGATATATTAAAAGACGCAATTGAAGGTAGTGTATTTCGGGAGGCTGGATAATCGGACATTGCTTTAGGATGAGAGTTAGGGACAATAAAAATTTTTGAAGTTAGAACGAGCCCTTTGTAAATGCCATATATACTTTGAGCTAGTATGCGATGCAAATGCCGTGAGGTCGTTTTCAAAATCAGTGGGTGAAATGTTGAGGCTTTCATGGAAGTTAATGAACATTTTTTTCAGCTCGACATGGTCGGTAGGAAGACCTTCTTGTTTGATGGATACCATTGCACTTGTTCTTGTTGTACCTTCAATACAGACTTAGTCAGACTTATTATGTAAATAAGACAGGTATAATCGAACATTATCATACAACCGACGGTCTCTTAGACGAGACATAACGAAACGACCCTCACTACTAACGTCAGCGAGATTTTTTGTGAGCTTCGCATTAGGTGGCAGAAGAGGATCCAGAAAGGCTGGTGTAGCATTAGTGAACGTTTGAGTATTAGTGCAAGTGGAAGGTGTGATTGCTGGAGAACGTGTTGCAGTAACAGGTTGTGTAGAAGTAGGCTTAGGTATGACTATTGCGGGCTTTGGGGATGGATTTAGTGTATGGGAATGGACGAAATTAGGATATTTATATGAATAAGTTTTATTTTTTTCGTCGTTATTGAGGTTAAACGAAACCCGTTTAACTTCAGGATAAGGGAGTTTCGACGATCGTTATTGAGGTTAAACGAAACCCGTTTAACTTTAGGATAAGGGAGTTTCGACGATTGAGTAATAGGAAATTTAGAAGAAGATAACAGTTGAGAAGATAGTTTTGACTGTGGAGAAAACTTTGGGAATAAATTTGTTTTATATGACCAGTTTTGATCTTGAGCTGGTTTTGAGGGTATTCTGGCAGGTGGGCTTATATTATTTTTATTACTATTAATATCAGTAGGCTTAATAGATTTAATCATAGGCTTAGTGATAGGCTTAATACTAGGTGCCTTAATTCCGTTTTTGGTTTTTCCGTCCATTCAGTTATACGAATGTTTCCTTTCGGTCGCATACCTGCACTAGAAAACATCCACGCATATGCCTTGGGTATATTAAATTTAAAACTGCTAACCTTGGATCGTTTTGACGATTTTTTATAGCAGTCTGAGATGGTTAGTTTGTACCTACTTCTTTTTGAAGTAATTTTCTACCCAAGTTGCATCTGTAGTTGTGGGGAAGCCTTTACCGAACAAAGCAGTGCTATCACTTTGGTTTCCTGTCTTCAGTTTTTGAATTCTGTGATTCCATTCTAATGTAGATGATCTAGTATTGTTGTTGTTTTTTAACAGTTGTGTATGCTGCAATTTTGTGCTAACCCTATAAAAATATTTAACATATAAAAACACTTGCTCACAGAATAATTTAAATTTTTTGTAATGGATTATTTTTCCGTTGACAATATTGCTGCTTGTTCTCTAAACGAGCAATGCAAAAGCCAGAATATTCTGTACCCTATGTTCAGTTGTTCTGGCCTATGTGAGCGAATGTTCCATGCTTCTTGTGCTGGTATTTCTAAATCGTGCCTTGACGATTTAATGTCAGTGCGATCTAAACGTTTTCGTTTCACGTCTTCAGCCCGACACATCAATAGAAAATATATTGACGTTTGTCAGGCAAACCAAGTTAGTAAACTCAAATGCATTCTGTTCATACAAAAAAATTGGTAATAAGCTTCGTTTATTTTAACAGTTGCAGATGAAGATTTTACAACTGCTCTTAATTCCAATTTGTGGGCCAATAATATTATCGTTACTGAGTTCAAGCCGAAACATAAGTGTAGAAGGATGACTAGATTACATAATTGATTTACTTGACGTTAATGACGACATTTTATTATTGGGTGACTTTATTCTACCTGATTTAAAATGGCATTCTTCTGACGATGATACATATTAATGTGCATCTAAGTCGAAGACCCGTTGATAAAATATGTTCAGACTTACAACAAGTGAGTTGTATTTATAATAGTCTTGAAAGACTTCTTGACCTGGTCTTAACTACAGACAGTAACAATGTTGTTGTTAAGAAGGCCTATCATGCTCTAACTACTGTTGATGAATACCATCCACCTTTGAATATTTGGTACAAATCCGATAGAGAAAATATTGTAAATACGAATCCAGTAAAAAAGCTTTATGAATTCAGTTTTAAAAAAGTTGACTTTTTGAAGTTGAATCAGTTACTTCATAGCAAACTTAATATAATCTTAGAATACATAAATGAAAATTGCCTTGATGACTCTATTCATTTTTTTTATATGGAACTCTTTGCGATGTTTTCTTAGTCCGTACCATACACACAAAGGATTTAAAAACTCTTCGCAACAACAGGATCAGGGCATGGAAGAAATACGTCTGTAGCTTAGGCTCAAATGACCTAGAAACTTACAAGCGTTTGTTTCTGGAATTTAAAAATCGCACAGCTACATTATATCACGAATATTTAGATAATGTAATGCTGAGGATTTTGTCTGATCCAAAGAAATTTTGGAGATTCATAAACACAAAGAAGAAATCCGATGGATTCCCTTCTTCATTTAAAACTCCTGAGGAATTTAATTACGATCCCGTCAAAATGTTTGGCCTATTCGCAAATCTTTCTAAGGAATCATTCTGTTCAGATTCTTTTAATCCTGATAGAGAGTACTTTGAATATTTGAATTCCGCACCCAGAGTTTCTTTGGAACATATATTCCTTTACTCCATAGGATAAATTTTGGCGCTGGGTTCCGTTTTGAGTCAACCACTCTCTTTATTATTCAATAAATAAATAAACGAGAGTTCTGTTCCACTTTTTTGGAAAAAATTATTTATAAGTCCTATTTATAAACATAGGCCTATCGGTTGGTAGTTTCAACCGATTGATTTCATCTTCACACGAGCACAGCTCGGTAACGGTTATGTTGGTGGAGTTTTGACATACCGTTGGAAAGGTGATTTCATTGCCTTCGCAATTAGTTATCGCAATAGGTTTTATGTAAGTTAGTTTTTCTGCTAGAAACAATAACTTGAATCAAAGTCGTGAAATATTAATTAACCCTGCAGCTCCTAAGAATGTGAAAATAGACCCCCCCCCCCCTCCGATACGATTTTTTGTTCAGCTCGATATAACATTTCACCTCCGTATATAGTTGCACTCAATTGCATTTGTGCAATTGCGTGACATTTTTCTGGTATTCTCTACAAAATCTGTAATCCGTATTCCTTTTTACCTGAGCTGGCATGGCATCTTCTCCATGATAAAGGATTTTGTGAACTAATGCAGACATATTTCTCCATGGGTATTTCGTTGTATATATTTTTGCAGTTTCCTTAGCGTAATCACCAAATTTTTTTCGAGTCAATCTGTTCATTGCATGCAAGTACTTTGATGATTATTTTAAACCTGGGAATAACGTTTAAATCAACTTCTGCCATTTCAGATGATCTTTCCGGATCTGAGAAGAATCTTCTTGCTGTGTTTCCGCCATTTGTATTGCCTGAACCTTGTTTAGGCTGATCTATAACTAATCCATATTTTCGAAATTCATCTTGGACATGTTTCTTTTTTAAACTTCGAAACTCCTTGTTGGTGTCGTTGTTTCTTACTGATCCTGTAGGTCCGAATTCCAAATCATAACTGATTTTCAGTGTGTGTTCCATAAATCGTATTTTTGCATGTAGTGGTGATAGTCCCAATTCATATGCATCTCTATGCATATCTATTGATTTGTCTAGGACTTCGTTTAATTGGATTGATGTTGTTTGGCATATGATGCAGCTGGATGAACACTTTGTTTCAGTCAAAGCCTGGCCTACTTTTCAATCAATCATTGTAAGTACTAATTGGTAGCTTATTTCGATTTCCTGCCTGTTAATATCTATTTGTAATGGATGAAGCTATGCAATTTCGGCTCTGATATCGCTTACTTCTTTCTTAATGGTATCCTGGGTTTCCTTTTTGAATTCAAATTTGATGGGCCTGCAGTATTTCGTGGAAGATGGTATGCGATTTTCCAAATATCCCTGGTGTGCGTTGTACTGGTCGATGGCTCTGAGCCTTTCAAAATCTTTTTTAATCGCTGTGGCACAAATGACACCATGACCGTATCTGTGTCCAAGGTATTTTGGCATAACAATTGCTTGTATTGTTTTTTTTCCGGAAGAACCATTACATCCCCATTTGCAAAAAAGAATTAACTTGCAGTTTCTATATTGCTTGAACTTATTTTCTTTAATTGATTGTAGCAAACGTTGTGATGTGTGATCAAGTAGTTATTGTTAGTGATGGGAAATATCGAATAAAAAATGTCAAATTATTCGATAGTTTAAAAATATTCATTTATTCGATAGTTAAGAGTGATTCACTCGTTGAGTGATTCCCTCATAAAATGTTTTGATTAGTCGCAATCAAGTTATGGTTAATATCGAATTGATTCACTCATTAATATTCGATTAGTAATATCACTGCACAAAATACAATTCTAATCTAAATTACTTTTTATTAGTTTTCAATTAAATATGCGTCCATTAGACAAAAACATGTTACGTTATTTATGCACAGCCTCTTAATAATAAATTATATAGAAACTTTTTTTTTTGCAAACATCTGTTGATTGCAAAGATGTTAAATAATGATTAGGTAATGCTAATGATTGCTAATTAACCTTCTTTTGTGAAATTCTCTAATTCATTAAACAATTAGAATTAGTTCAACTAGTTCCCATTAGATAATTGAAATTTTTATTCCAATGGTAAAACTAATTGCAATTAGTTGCCATTAGCAAAAAAAATTGGTTACCTTTACAATTAGAAATCTAATTGACTTGTGCTAATGCAATTAGATATGCAATTAGCTCGGATTAGAATCAATTATTTTGATAAAAATAAATTTTTTCCAAAGAATTATTGAAGTGAACGAATAATGATGTAAGCCACTGTATGTGGAAACATGTGGTTATTCGATTACCGTAAGTCTACTTTTACATTGGCAATTATAATTGCCGCAATTCTTTATGATTCTCTTTTGAAATTGCCATTTGTGTTTACACGGGCAATTCTGTTTAGAGCAATTCTAGTACAAAACAACACGTAGAAAATTGCGAATGAGAATAACAAAACGAATTGCCAGTACGGGCAAGTTTTTTCCCTGTTCCATTCTTCTTACCTCTCTCTCCAACGAACTCAACAATTGCGGCAATTATAATTGCCAATGTAAAAGCGGACTAATTGTTATCAACTGGTAATTGTTGGAAATGTAAATAAATAAACGTGCTTTGCAATTTGTTTCAACTTCAAACTTTCAAGTGTTTGCATTGTTTAATATTCTAAATGAAAGTGGTATTTTTGTTAACTTAAAAACATATTTATTTGTCGCAATGTCGGAAGAAATATCATTTGCAAGTGAATTTTCTGGTGATGATGAGGATTTTGATGTTACATACACGCCATCATATGTACATAAGTAATATATATATGTGTGAAATTCATGTTATGAATATTTTAGATTTTTTTTGTTTCTGAAAATATCAAAATAATTGATTCTAATTCGAGCTAATTGAATATCTAATTGCATTAGCAGAATTCAATTAGATTCCTAATTGTAAAGGTAAACCAATTTTTTTTGCTAATGGCAACTAATTGCAATTAGTTTTACCATTGGAATAAAAAGTTCAATTATCTAATGGGAATTAGTTGAACTAATTATAATTGTTTGATGAATTAGACAATATAAGCCAATTGCATCAATTGCTAATTCTAATTGGAATTTAACATGTATGGTTGATTGATACGTATATACAAATTCAATCATGTCATTTTTATTAATTAGCTTTTTTTTACTCAACAGTCAAAATCAATTCATTAATGAGTTATATCAAAAATTACTTGCTAGGCTTAATACTAACTTAAAGAATCATATGAGTGAATAAGTGAAAAAATCATTTGATAGCTAAAATCATTCAGCTACTAACTACCGATAGTTGAAATCACTCGATTGTTCCCGACACTAATTATTGTAGTTGTACCTCTGCCGAAATTGGTGTTAAAGCAATAGTGTCGTTAGATGGCAAACAGTCCGTTTTAACAGCAGTAATGTAATGTAATGTAATTTTTATTATTTGATATACCAGTGCTACAAGGTGAAAACCTTATGATTAATTCACTGGCATCATTGATTTGTTTGTTTTAATATACAACAAATTTGATGTTAACAATAAAATTCATTACTGAGAGTAATAAAAATTTCAAATGCAATTAAAATTATAATAATATTAAATAGTGAATATAATATAAAAACAAAATGAAAACAAAATGAAAACAATTCCTCTTCCAGCGAGGTAATGACAAAACAGGAAATTTGATTTAATTTTACTTTGTAACATTTTTCAAACTTTTATGTATATGAACTTTTTAAAAGAAAGAGAAGATGAATTTATCGAAAGAGAGAGAAAAAAAAGATTATTGCAACGATGAAAGATGAGTATATAAAATTTTTTTGAACTTGCACGGCGTTTTGTATTGGTCTGATAAAAGTAGGTAAGGAGTTCCAAAGACGAATTACGTATATATAAAATTACCTTTCAGATGTTAGATAGAAGTGACGCAGTTGTATTAAAGTATAGGACCGATTGGAATGAGAAGCAATGATACGATTGTGCAAGTAAGCTGGTTCACTAGAGTACAACACCTTATGCAGCAGGAGTAACGTTCGTATTTTAAGAATGTTCTCAAAGGTCATGATGCAGATTTGTATTGCGTAGTGGGATACATGATCTGTACGTTTTAATCCAAAAACATATCTAGCTTTGTTGTTGAATACAACATTTAGTTTTTGTTTACTAACTGAGTCACAATTGGCAAAAATTTCGCAAGCATAAAGAAGCGTAGGGAGGATGTATGCTTTAGCGATAAGAAATCTTATTTTGGGTGGTGTAAAATGTTGTGAAACCCTCAGTACCCTTAGCATTCCATAAACCTCGCCTATTGTAGTGCCAATGTGCGTATTCCAAGTCAATGTCCTATTAAAGATTACTCCAAGATTTTTAGTAGACTCAACGAAGTCAATTGAGGCGTTGTTCAAAATGATTTTAGAAAATTTCGACACATCGGCTGGTTTTCTAGAGATAACTATACTGTAAGCAGAAGAATGTGCTTCTGCAATAACTCCGCAAATCTTCGTTGATTTTAAACACCGATTAATTGATTGTAGATAATAATATTTTATTGACTTCAATATTCGGATGTTAAAATTCCAACGAAATATTAAATAGTAACAAATTCATTTAATTATAAGTTAAGGGTATTCATACTTTTTAGGTGTAGAAAAGTAGACAAATAAATTTAATTTTATTAACTTAAGAAATTCAAAATTAGACTTTACTTTACGATGAACAAATTGGAATAGTCAACCTTCAAATGTTCTTTTCTCTCTTAACTGCATGACATCGCCTCATTATTTTGAGTACATATTTACTTCTGTAACTGTATGAACAGTTTTCTAAGACAAATTTTAAAATACATAATAAAACAAAATATATGAAAGCAGTGGTGGTAACACCCTCTCCCAGTAAGACAAGAATGTCTCGTAGGCTTACTTCTTTTCGTTAGCCACGTTTAAGATTGCAAGTTTAATAGCTGGTCTCTCGAGAACTCCCTGAGTGGCTTGCACAGTGGCACTACGAACTTGCCCGCAACCATACATTTCTTGGAGAGCCAGGGTCAATAATTACAACCAAATCTCCAACACAAATTGCTTTTTCTTTTTCGTGCCATTTCGCGCGGCGGGTAAGACATGGCAAATATTCTTTAATCCACCGTTCCCAGAAGTGCTGTGCGTACTGTTGGGATGTTAGCCAAGTATTGCGTTATATATACCCGTTATCATCAAAAGTCGCGATTGGCTTCATGCCATTCGAGCAGCCCAACAAAAAGTGACTTGGAGTCAGCGCTTCTGCTTGATCATTTTCAATTGGTATATATGATAATGGACGAGAATTGATAACATTCTCCACTTCTGCCATCATGCTGTCTAACAGTTGGTGCTCTTCTCGGTGTTATTTTATAAAAAACTGTTTTAATTGAGCGCACAAGGCGTTCCCACGCGCCACCCATATGAGGTGCTGCTGGTGGTATGAAATTCCAAGATGTAGTAGCTGTAGTGAAGTTACGAATAAGCATGTCTTTATCAACTACTGCCAGTGCTTGGCGCAGCTCTCGTTCAGCTCCAACGAAGTTAGTAGCGTTATCGCTATAGAACTCTCTAGGCGTTCCACGCCGTGCAATGATATTTCTTATAGCCAAGATGCAGGAACTGGAAGTTAAAGAGTGCGCAATTTCTATGTGGACAGCTCTCACTGTCAGGCATGTAAATAAAGCGCCGTATCGCTTTTCTTTATGTCGATTCACGGTGACATAGATTGGGCCAAAAAAATCTAAACCGGTATAAGTGAATGGTACTATGTATGAAGTAACATGCACTTCTGGTAATCTTGCCATTATAGGAGCTCTGGGCATAGCTTTTAAAATTTTACTCGATTGACACGCTTTAAGAATTGACTTAACTGTTGCTCCCAAGCGTGGAATATAAAAGTATTGACATAATTCGTTTACCGTGGTCTCATTATTCAAATGGTAAACCTTCATGTGAAAGTGGTTCACAATAAGAGTTGAAATGCGATTATTTCTTGGAAGAATCACTGGATGCTGACGCTCACCTAATACAGTCACTATTCTGCTGTCAACTCGTAACACACAATTAGTTAGTATCAAGAAATGTCGTTAATTTGTACAAGGAAGATGACTTTCATAGCCGGGGCTGACTTTTTAAAGTCAGTATTTCGTCAGAGAAAGCCTCGCTTTGGGCTTGTCGATATAACAAAAACTCTGCGCTTTCAAGTTCAGCTTGAGTCAACTCTCCAAGCCGCATTTCCTGGCTTAAGAGTTTTCTTCTTAAATTTTGAATATAGCGGATAACATAACCGGATGTTCTTTGTATACGGGACCATTTTGAAAATCTGTTAGCGTCGATAAGCGTTTTAGTTGTAGATGTAATAAAAACATATTTCTTCAGTTCGACGCTTGTGGTTTCTAATTTGTCTTCTTCTAATGGCCATTCGCATTCCGGTCGATGAAGAAATTCTGGGCCATTAAACCAACGGCTAGATGGAGATGACTCCCTTTTCTTATGCAATTTGGTCGATTCATCAGCAACGTTAAGCTTTGTAGATATCCATTTCCATTCATGGAGGTCCGTAGTCTCCAAGATTTCACCTTCGCGTACTTCTACAAATTGATGATATCGGCGATTGTCTGAGTGCAGCCAACTGAGCACTGTTTTGGCATCTGACCAACATATTTTTCTGTTGATCTTTATTGAAAGTGACTCTATTAGAAAACTTGCAAGGCGGGCACCTATCAAAGCTGCCATTAGCTCAAGCCTGGGAATTGAAACCTGTTTAAGAGGTGCAATTCTTGATGTTGAGCCAATTAGGGAGCATTCAATACTATCATTTTTAGATATGCGCATGTAGCATACAGCAGCATAGGCAATATCGCTAGCATCCACAAAAGTATGTAACTGAACATCAGCTCCGTAATAATTGGCATGACCTTTTAATTAACATCTTGGTATTTTGACGTTTTCTGAATTCGGCAATTTATTGAGCAATTGAAACCATTTTTTGGCTAAGTCAGGCGTTATTTCATCATCCCATTTAACTGCACTGCGCCACACGCTCTGCAACAAAATCTTGCCATAAATTAAAATATTGCTTACTAGGCCAAGTGGGTCATAGATAGACATTACTATGCTTAGCATATCGCGTTTTGTCGGCGTCTTCCCACCATTGCAAATTTCTCTTTGCCAGAGCAAAGGCGATAGCTTGAATGTTATAACATCTTCGTTAGGAATCCAGAATATACCGAGGATCTTTTCTGCGCTACTATCACCACCAATATCAATTTTATTACCATGATCAAGTTCACCTAATGCACTTAAGACTGCTCCAGCATTAGAACACCAATTACGAATGTTAAACCCACCTTCTTTGTGAATATATTTAACATCTTGTGCCAAATTGATCGCTTCAAATTCCGTATCAACAGAATCGAGATAGTCATTAAAGTTTTTTATATATTGCGAAGTGCATGGTGAGCAGGCTGCTTCAAAAATCATTACGTTCATAACATAGATATCAGGTTCGGCTGAAACGTCACCACCACGCCATAGAAAACGCTGCGCGTTTTGGTCCTCAGAACGAATCAATACCTGAGGGAACATTTCCTCGATATCCGCTGATATGGCGACAGACTTTTGCCTAAATCGATGCAAAATCGCGGGCAGAGAACCAAGTAAATCAGGATCTTTCAATAAAAAAGTGTTTAATGAAGCACCTTTTGCTTTGGTTGCAGTATCCTAAACTACGCGTGCTTTGCCTGGCTTGTTCTTATTAAAAACTGCAAATATGGGCAGATGTCAAATACGCTGCTGCTTATTTTGACTAATCTCAGTATTTGTCAACTTACGGATGTATCCTTTTTTCAAGTACTCACTTATGGTGTTGTGGAAAATATCCTGAAGCTGTGGCTCACTTTTGAACTTCTTTTCTAAGCATCGAAGACGATGTTTAGCCATTTTATAGCTATCCGGTAATTGAAAACTTTCAAAACGCCATAAGAGACAAGTTTCAAAATGGCCAGTGGCAGTTTCGCGCTCATCTTCTATACTAGCAAGTGGTTTTTGAGTTGGCGTTATGCCTAAATTTTCAAACGAATAATATTTTTTTACCATATCATGCAGGTAATTGTCGTTTTGTTGGGAACATTCAATATGAAAAGGTTGGTACTCGCGCTTCGCTTTACTTTCACCAACTGTTCCATAAATATGCCATCCACGTAGCGTTTTCACTGCAATAGGTTCATTAATTTGTCCTTCTCTTATGGCTTGCGGAAGTCCTAACTTGCAATGGTCTACTCCAATAAGTAGTCTAGGGACCACATCGTTGTAACTTAATATTGGCAAATTCCTCATGTGGTGGTAGCGCTCGTTTAATATCTCATAGTTGAGAGTCTGCATTGGAAGAGACAATTTGTTAACTGTGTGAATATTAACGCTTATTTCACGCTGATTTGGTCCAGCAATTTTAACATTTACCAACTGTGACGAGTTTTCTGTTCTATGCATATCACCTGTCCACTTAAGACAAAGTGGCTCTGATATTCCATTTAGGTTCAGTAAATCTGCAATTTCTTGGTCCATTAAAGTAACGGAAGACCCCTCATCAATAAAGGCAAACGTTTTAACAAATTTATTATTTTTTCCGAATATTGTGATTGGTAAAATTCTAAATAGAATACTTTCACTTCTTTCGCAATGTGCGTTGCAGCTGTTTGTTCTTACTTGTTGTTCTTGATGTTGTTGGTCTTCTTTCAAGTTGTCAAAAAATCGATGTAAGAGAGGATGATGCTTATATTGACAGCCATCAACCCCGCAGATTTTTCTTTTGCACTCTCTACTGACAACATGTTGTTGGAGACATTGTTTACAAAGATTATGTTGACGAACAACAATCCAGCGCGCAACACGATTGAGCTTAAGAAATCGTTGACACTCGGTAACATTATTGCAGCTGTCATTACAAACACAACAATTTATTTCTTGTTCAAAGTGAGAGTGTATGAAAGCATTTTTGTTGCTACCTGTCGATTGAACGTCATGAATGTTTACACTATTTGCCGAAATGCCATATTCAAACATCCAGTCTGAAAAGGTAGTAAGATTTGGGAACTTATTTTGTTTCAACAAATTCAGTTTAAATGTTCCCCAAGTTAGTTGTAGGGAAGTTGGCAGTTTACCAAATAAATCCTGTAAAAGATAGGAATTTTCTAATTCATTATGTAGTCCACATGATTCTATTGTCGCTTGTAGACCTTTAACATTGTCAGCGAAAGAAATAAACTTTTCCAACCTGTTGTGATTTATTGGGGGCATCGCCTTTATTTTGTATTTAATAGAATGGAGAATTTTTTCAGGTTGCCCAAACAATATTTTTAAAGTTGATATTGTAGTAGGCACACATGAAGGGTGAATTAAGATATGTAAGATATGAAGGGTGAATTAAGATATGATTTTTGAAGACGAATTAGATTCTCAGCATCTGTTAATCCACAAAATGTCGTTGACCAGTCACATGTTGCGCTGAAGATGGGCCATTCTTCTGACCGACCGGAAAAGATTGGAAGTTCGCGTGGAACAGACTGCCGAGCATTTATTTGTTGTGCCGTTAAATTGTTTTGCGTGGTATAGTTCAGATTTGTGACTTCGGCAGATCGTGATGGAGTTGGACCGCTGTACGGATCTATTACTAATGCGGCTATATTACAAACTGTAGAATTAATCTCTGAGCTGTCTTGTGCGAGGTTTACAGTTCCAATATGTGACAGACGATTTCAGCATTTACAACTTACACCTGCCGTAAGGCTTAAGTAAGTTGAGTTATCCAAAACCTAGGGTAATAGTTCATGAAACAGACAACCATGAACTTTGTGCTACCACAACACGGACCCGTTCACGTCTACGGAAGCTGCTTCACAAACACAAAGCATCACCCAGTGCCCTGCTGATTAGGAGCATTATGAATTAACATACTGCCCGTAATAGCAGTACCAGTTTAGACTTCCGTAGCGACGTACTTCCATCCATCTACTGGTGGAGACGAGACCTACCCAATCTCTTGCATATTAAGACAGATATGCCAGCCCGGTCGTACCATTGCGCCGGTCAATCTAGACCTGTGTAGCACTCACACAACCACAACCAGTACGAGACTCCCCGAAGTGCCAGCCCACGACAGTCATCTGGGCAACTCGGTCCCGTCAGATGAGGATCCACAACATCCCCGCAAGAAGACCAAGAAGACACAAATGCAATTATGAAAAAGTGCCTTCTTATGCATGACTGTGCTCAATGAGCACTTAGAGGCTAGTCTATCAGTTTGCAGGTGCCGACTCAGCTGGAAACTATTGCACATGACTGGTACCTACTTTGGAGGACCTTTGCAATTGCCACTCTCACTCTGGCAGTTCCGAAAGTCAACATCCAGACACAGAGTATTGGCCACTGTTCTCAGGGACTGCCGTGCTCAGTATGAGAACCCTTAGTTTAAAACAACCAACAAACAACACTTCCCTCACTTGACAAGCAACACTTCGGAAAGCCGAAGAGTTGACACTTTGACGCACGCATGCCAACACTTCACATCCAGATTTTCCAGCCGAATTAAGGTCTCCATGCGGTGGATAGATAGGGTCAACCCCATCCGACGGGTAAAGACTGTCCCCGTACTAACAAGTTTTAAGGTCAATTGCTATACCTTCGCAGGCTTGTTCCATATCGATATACCGAATATGACCTGCTACCAAGATGGGCGCCACCCCAAGCTCTTGGTTGGCTTTATCAGTTTTTACGTGTGCAGGAAGTATCCTACAAACAACCCTCCTCCTTTATCCTGGCTTGGGACAGGCAGGCCGAAACCTGGCGGAGTTCCAATATGTGACAATAAATTTTCCGGCTCCTTACTTTGCGAAGACATTAAATGCTCTGAATTTTGATGCAATTCTTCTTCGCGTAATGGCTTACCTGAGCCATGAGTCATATTCCAAGTTATCATTTATGCAGCAAGACTATAAGAGTTAGGATGGCCAGTAGCAGTTCTGGTACTCGTTTGTGGTTCGTCAAGCAGGTTCTTTCCACTTCTGCAATTGGTTTTTTTGTGACGCAGCAATTTGTGAGGTTATATGCATATTTTGGCGTTGCGATTGCTGATCGACGTCTTCAATTGGCACGAGAATACTTTTGTTGACTGCGTCATGCTGAGTAGAACAATTCGACGGAGGCAATTGGGTTGCTATCCATTCCTGTACAGTGGCCGAATGAACTGCCGACTGGCTATCGTCGACCGAATCATTTGTTTCTTCCTCAAGAACCTTGTATTTTTGTTTTAAAAATTCTTGCTCCTCTTGAAACCTTGCCTTAAGAAACTCTAGTTTAAACTAGCGTTGCTCTTCAAGTTGCTGTAGCTCAAATTTTGTTTTCGAAGTGACTGTGACGTTTGAGAACTGTTTGAAACGTGGCTCGAAAGACTTTTACTATTTCCTGACATTCACTTCCGAAGTGCATTGGGAGTTAGCGGCTTTGAGCTCGTATGAGATGATGGTGTTGTATGGTTGGATTGTTGACCCTGTATATTAGAAGTACTCATTTTGTACTTACTGCAGATAAGAGTTCGTAATGAATGAATAATTGGGTAAAGCTGTAGTTGGCACCAAATTAGTCCAACCTTGCGTAGCACCGATAATCCAAATGAGGACCACAAAAAAGAATTTTAATAATGTAAGCAGAAGAATGTGCTTCTGCAATAAATCCGCAAATCTTCGTTGATTTTAAACACCGATTAATTGATTGTAGATAATAATATTTTATTGACTTCCATATTCGGATGTTAAAATTCCTACGAAATATTAAATAGTAACAAATTCATTTAATTATAAGTTATGAGTATTCATCCTTTTTTGGTGTAGAAAAGTAGACAAATAAATTTAATTTTATTAACTTAAGAAATTCAAAATTAGACTTTACTTTACGATGACCAAATTGGAATAGTCAACCTTCAAATGTTCTTTTGTCTCTTAACTGCATGACATCGCCTCATTATTTTGAGTACATATTTACTTCTGTAACTGTATGAACAGTTTTCTAAGACAAATTTTAAAATACATAATAAAACAAAATATATGAAAGCAGTGGCGGTAACATATACATTTCGACTTTTTTGGGTTAAGACACAAGCCATTTTGACCTGCCCAACTTGTTATGCGTGCTAAATCGTTGTTGATGGCAGATATATAATCAGAAATACAGTCAAGTTTACAGCTTAAATACAATTGGACGTCATCAGCGTACAATGGACTTTGCAATTTTCAAGAACCGTGGGTAAATCGTTAGCATAGATGGAAAACAGGACAGGCCCAAGAACTGAGCCCTGAGGTACTCCCCTGTATACCGTCTAGAATTCTGAAGTCTGGTTGTTGGCAAATACAGCTTGGGATCTATTAGAGAGGTATGACCTGAACAGGTTTACTGCTGTATGAGAAAAGTTAAACATGTTACTTAATTTGGTACAAAGGATGCCATGATCTACTGTATCGAAGGCCTTAGAGTGATCAAGAAGAATTTAAAAGCTAATTTTTTTATCATCTAAGCCTGCTGTAATCTCTTCAGCTACATCTATTAAAGCTGTAACGTAACTCCTCTTTGACCTAAGTCCGGACAGCCTTTCGCTTAGTAACTTTTTATCGGAGATAAATTCGCTAGCTTGTCGATTTAAAATCACTTCAAGTGCCTTAGCCAAGAACGACAATATGGCAACGGGTCGATATTCCTTGCATGTTTTAGGTATTGGAATGATTTTCGCTTGTTTCCAACATTTCGGAAAGATAGAAGTAGTGAGAATTGTATTAAAGGCGTAAGTTATGTATGGTAACAGGATTGGTAATAGAATTTTCAGAAAGAGGGGGTTTACTTCATCAAAACCAACGGTGTTTGATTTTATTGGCAGAAGACTAGACAGTACTTCACTCTGGTCAACGCAACGAAACGAAAAAGCAATATCTGAGCCTAAGACAACGGACGAAGAATCATTTCTACATTCTCATCAACTGTAGGCATGGGCATGTTTACAAAATTTTGATTAAGGTCATCCACATCGATATTCACATCTAGAGCAGACTGATTTTTACCTACTCCAATGTCACGGACTTCTTTCCAAATCTTTTTTGATGCAACTGCATTTTTATATTTTTCACTATAAAATCTTTTCTTTAATGCTGCAATGTCATTATTTACCTTTTTTCTTATTTTTTTAAATTCAGTGTATAACTCAGGTTATTGCTTCAAACGATTGTAAGCCACGTTTCGTTTTGCTATTAGCCTTTTAATATCACTATTAAACCACGGCTTTTGTTGAGTTTTAACGCTTTTAGTTTTAATTGGTACAAATTGATTAAATTGCTGAATAATGTTTCGCTACAAATAGCTAATCTGGTCTTCAATTGACGGCATGCAATAAATGCCTTGCCAATTTGTCCTTCTGGCTTCTTGATCGAGTTGGTAATGATCAAAATGCTTAAAATCGCGAAAACTGAAAAAATATGGCTTTTTTACCATTTGAAAATCAAAAGCTAGGAAGATAAGGTCATGTTTCGAAAAATTTGGAACTGATAGCTGATCATAAAGAAGTATTTTTGATAGATCATTTACAAAGATTAGGTCCAGTAGAGTATTAATAGAATTTGAGAAATGAGTTGGGGTCGAAGTGTTTACTGAAAAAAGTCCTAAGTCACGCATATCATTAGTTAAGTAAATTTCTGTAATAATATTGCTGTTAAAGTCTCCTGCAATAAGAACGTGGGGAAAAGATAGAGAAAAATGTTCAATCATGCTTATTAGTGGTGAAGTATCCACCATACGATTTGGACGGTAGACAGTTATTGGCACTGTTGTTGCATTTTGTTGGAACCATTCTATACCGATAAGAACACAGATTCAATTGCACTGTCAGGAGCAGATTTATGTATAAGTGTTATTTCGCACATAGATAGCCGCGCCTCCAGCATGTCTCTCTGTCTGCTCGAAAAATTTGAAAACCTTTAAACACGAACATGAACAGTAGAGTTCTTCTGACGTTCGAGCTAAATTTTTATATCATCAAACTCAGCTTTTAGCATAGCAACATCAGCTGCAGCAGAATGTTTTTCGATGTGAGCTATTCTTGCGGTGACATCATTAATTTCGTGCTGTATAAGATCATCAGCATTCGTTGCATATTTTCTGAGGTGAGTTACTCGCACAGTGACGTCATTGATCTCACGTCTTATGTCTGCAACGTTGCGGCGAAGCTCTTTCTCTTTCAGTCTGCGGCGAAGACTGAATTGCAGTGGTGAGTTTCCCGTTTATTTAAGCAGCAATGTGAGAGGCGATCTGCTCGCTCATTTTATCAAATCGTTCATCCATAATTTTATTCTGCTTTTCGATCATCTTGAGCAAAATAGTGGTTGACTCCGATTGTAGAGCGGCTGATGATTCGTTTTTTCCGACTGGTTTTGGCGGCAATTCACATGCTTTATTAGTTTGTGTTGGTGTTAAGTTAGGATGAATCGGTGGAGAACGAGCTGATGCGCGCCGAGCCGAGCCGAGAGACAAGCATCGCACTTATAAAATTGATTATTTTTCTGCATAAAGTCTAAATCACTTTTCTTCAAATTGACGAAATGGCAGTGAAAAATCTCATTGCAAGTTATACATTTTATTTTTTTGTCATCGTCCAAATATCGCTCAACTCTTGCTGCACAAATACACGGCATTTTTCAATAAAGATTTCGTTTACCAAGTTATTTAAACAGTTTAGCAAGGCGCACAATTAAAAAGTAGTATACGTGATTGTTGCAGTTTTAATATTGTTAATTTATTTGCTGGTTACAACACAAATTTATATACAATCATATACAAATCACTGTAAGTTGCGTTTAGTGTTTTTGTTTAATGTTTTTATTTAATTAACACAAAGATAATGTGTGAAAAAGACTACTTTCAGAGAGTGGTTAAAAAACACGTCCGTCCGCGCCAAATTTTGTTTTTCTTGCAGTTGTGTGATGATATGATGGATACAGATTTGAACCTTTTTCAATCGCACGCAATCTGAGCTCAGTTGGTGCTTTGATAATATCAAATGCAAAAATAATGCTAATGCCTCCTTATTTGTGTACTGTTTTTCCTCGCTCGGTGTTGGTACACATTTAAGAATCCGTCTTGTTCTCACTGGTCTAGCATCAATAACTTTTTCAATGATTTCCAGTTTTTCATATTTTTTATCTACTCGCGATTGATGTAGGAAAGTTTCTTGAACATTTTCACTCGCGATTTCATCAGTAATATCCTTCAGTTTCCGCCTCTTAGATCTATCGCTGCAGTTGTGAAGTTCTTTTTTTGGTCTCCCTGCGATGCTTTTGTCGGTAGTTTTTGAAGCTCTCTGCACAGTAATCTTACATGCCAGCCATTTTTCGTTAGGTTTATAAAATCTTTTTTTCGTGTAGTTATACTGGCTGTAACGCTTTTTTAAATTTTTGACGGAAACAGATAATTTCTCTTCTAAGTTCAATCGTATTTCGAAGTTTATTTTTCTTTGAACGTAGCTTAAAACATTTCCTGTTTTTTGTTTGTTAAATACTCCTCAGCCAATTCTTTATAACGGAATTTCTCCATGCTTTTTGAATCAATTTATTTATTTCTAACTGCAATGGTTGAGATATTATAGCAACTGAGATTGTATCCGAATATCACTTCCTTATAAGCCTTTCCATACCATAGTGCTTTCCTAAGCCCTATATCAAGTATCAGTACCTGTATCTATTTACTTATTACCTGCACCAATTCTATAAAGGTAAAAATTAAACTCCAAAATCCCACATGTTTCATGTCACATGGATTAATTAAAAAAAAACTCTAAATGCCTCAAAACTCCAAAACTGCACATGTTTCATACAAGTAGAATGAAATGGGTCAATTAAAAAACTCTTGTCACTATTTTAATTACCGGAACCTGTGTATATATTTTGTATGTGCACCTGTCTTATAGAGTTGGAATAAAAAGGGTAAATAAAACTGGAAAATCCTTTAAATTGCATGCAATAAAATACCTAAAGTTTAAAAAATATACATCATTGCATACTTATAGGGATGCGTTTCAATTAGCGTCATTCGAATATTTGTGTGAGTAGTTTCAGTAAAACGAAAAAAGCTTCTAAGGGGGATTATGGGGGTATAAAAGCATATATGTGATGAAAGAGAAGACCTTCACCTTTAACTGGATGCTTTCATTTTTTTCATCCGTTTTGATCCTTAGAAGTTCTCTTCCACTAAAGTTAAAATTTATAAAAAAAACAATAATTTTGAAAACATTTCGTAACATCGAAAATATAAATAGTACAGCTTCAACCTTACACAATAATTTAACGATAATAGTCCAACCACCCTAACAAAAAAAAAAAAAAAAAAAAATAAAACCTCTATTATTATAGCTTGCGAGCAATGGCCATTAATTTTCGTTGAACTCTATAAATAAAAAACTCACCATTTTCTGAAATTAGCAAAAACAGTTGTGTTTAACCGCATGCCACGCCCACAATTTTGGATATATTTACCTAAATTTTTGGCTACCTAACTTTGGATATATTTACTACGAAATTGCGCAAAAATTTTATAAATCGATTACCACAAAAAATGGGTATTTTGGCCAATGGATTTAATTCTTGAGCCACAGTGCGCCGATAAGTTATGTTTGATCACTTCGGGTCAGAGATCTGCAACAACCGCTTCGCTTCATAACGCACTCTCCTTCTTCACTACTTCGTTGTGTTTTCTCAACTATTCGCATTCCTCAAAAAATTGTGTTTTTGCTTCGCATTGACTAGCTCGCATTTTATATGTTGAGTGTGAACATATCATCACTCACTGACTCTCTAATCTACAAAATGCGCTTGCTTCGATCCTCATGTTGAGAGTTGTGCGAGTCAACAAACAAACATAACGAATATAGTGATAATTTTACCTGCTTACGATTCAGCTGAGAGTTGTGCGAGTCAAGGAACAATATTTGCATGTTGCTCTGCATTTCATTCATGGAACAGCGATCATGTGCGGCTGAATCTTTTTATCTAATGTGTATGATTTTCATAATTGAATTCGGCGACATTCAATGAATATAACTGAATTTGTCAATATACCTTGTTTTCTGAGCTTTTTTTTTTATAAAAATGGACTACCAAGAAATAATTAAATATATATCCAGCGGCGTTTTTCGACTAAAAAATAAGAGTAACGTTAAAAATTATGTTTGGAAATTTTATAGTGAAATCCAAAAGGAAGATAAAACTATTATAAAAGACATTGTTTGTGTTCGCTTCTGCAAACAAATTTTAAAATGTAACGGTAGACAAACAACACATTTAAATTGATATTCTTTTTTTAATTAATAAAATTGTTTTTATTGAATTTTTTTTATAAACTTAAATTATATCTTCATAAATTTTATATTAAAAAAATGAATTTGCTGCAAACATTACCTTAATAACTTAAAAAATAGCCTCATGCATTCATTTCCATTTAATTCCTTGTGCACGATTAACATCACAGTAATTAAAATTAGCGCAGTAGCAAACTGTGTAGATGACTCGCTGTGATTCGCTAAATCATTGAGAGTCATGCGAATAGTTGATCAACTTTCAGCGAGCAGGGTGAGTGAGGATCTTTGAAAGGCTGAGTGCTTTCAGCTTTCTCTATTCGTTACAGCGAGTCTTTTAAGAACTGCAGTAGCGAATAACAAGCTTAAGCTGGAAGTTCATTAACTGCGTTTGCATTTGCGTTCGTCTACTCGCTGGCGCAATTTACGCAAGAAAATTATTGCAGAGTACAATAATTGCGTTTTACGTTCAGAGTAAGCAGGGCTAAAAAATTATTCAATATTTTCTATATTGTTTAAATGTAATTTTATAAATATTAACGCTGAAATACTGCATCAATCAACTTTTCTGTGCAAAACGATCCCATTTTTTCTTTTTAATTTAATAAATACAAAAATATATTTCACTAACAAGCAGTAAGACGCAAAATATAACAAGCAGCACGAAATAAAAATGACACAATGCCCGAACTAGTTGCTTTTCTTTCTTCTCGCTATCCTTATAAGCAACGAGCTGTCAATAAATTTGTTGAAAATATTTCAACTTTCTTTGCGTAAATTGCGTTTTAAGAACGTTACAAACGCAACCATAAAACTCTCTCTCATAAGCTTACACACATTTCTATTGCATTGCGTTCAGCGAATTGACGGACGCATATGCAAACGCAGTTAATGAACTTTTAGCTTTAGCGAAGT
The DNA here is from genome assembly GCA_914767935.1 of Coremacera marginata. Taxonomy (NCBI): domain Eukaryota; kingdom Metazoa; phylum Arthropoda; class Insecta; order Diptera; family Sciomyzidae; genus Coremacera; species Coremacera marginata. The sequence goes on along the minus strand of OU612045.1, from coordinate 122,427,605 downwards.
TTACTTCTTGAGCGAGTGCGCATTTTGTTTATTCGTTGATAGAGAATACGATGCATGCTTGCTACTCTAATTTTTAACGAGTGCTCGTATGTATTAGTGAAACCACTCATGCAGTTCTCTGATTTGGGTAACAAGATTGAAATGTTTTTTGTCTAGCAATTTTATTTCTAGTCGTTACGGAGCGTCTCGTCTATTTCGGTTGAGTATTTTATTTTCTAGACGTGCAAAAAGAAAACATTCTATATTTGTCACTGGTTTTTTAATTTCCTAAACACATAAAAAAAAACAAATTATAATTGCTTCTATAATGGCCACACGCTGCTCCCTTGAGAAATCGGAATAATTTCATTTTAGCTAAGATCAATTTTTTTTTACTTGTTTAATTCACGGAACATATGAAGTAAGGGCTTCTTATTCCAAATATAGGAAAATTAATGACCGCTCTCATCTGGTTTAGATATTATAGGGGTTCAAAGTTAAAAAAATGGGATCGTAAAACTTGTGATTTGTTTTTAATTTTTCTACAAAGCTAAATATTATGTGTATCAACAGAAAGGTTATGCTGTTACCTAGTTATCGAGCTATTAACCATAAAAATCTGTAGATTACTTTTGAAGATATAACATTTTGCATATTATGCTCACTTGACGGTCTAACTTTTTGCTAAATAAGCAAAACGTAAGAATAAGGAAATATTCTGCATATACATCAGCTTTGTCTTAATCACAACAATATCTACACACCTAGGAAAATATTTATTTTACCAATTTCAAAGACAAACATTTCAAAGGCACCTACAAAATTGGTAATACCTGCAATGTTCTGAGTACAAAAACAATTATATCTTCGAAAGTAAATTGAATTGGTAATAACATAATCCTTCTTTTGATATTCCTAACGCACAAATTTTTAACCCGTTTCCGTAATTATAAGCACCTATAACTTCGAACTCATTTTTGTCCAGCGTTGAGTAAACGCAACGGTATAGTTTTCTTAACCTGGAGGTCATGCAGTGATAGGTTTTCATGATCTCCAAAAACAATATATAATATTTTAAGAATTTATTTAATCGACCTGTTTTCGCTCAAGGCTGAACAATTACGTTTACTTACATTTCCAAGCTTAGGGAATTTGAATTCATTCCATTATCCATTATTGAAATAAAGACAATTTAAGCTAAAAGTTGATAATTCAAAAAAAAAAACATTCGTTTCCACACCACCAATGAGGTAGATTGCATGGTATCCCCGATGAACTAATCCATTTTTTTTTTTTAAATAATAGCAGCAAAATATATTAAAACTCACACATTAATTTTTATGAGCTTGTTATTTCCCATGATTATTTGTTTTATTTTTTGCTTTTTCAGAAGGCTTTTTAAATATCTTATACGAAAAAACATCCTGCAAGTAAAAAATAGTTTTTTGACTTCATCAGGTAAGTCTATTTAAGTAGACTTTACTTTACAAAATGTGCATAGATGCTTGTAGTGGCCGATTTCTTTCCCATTAATTTTGTATAATATAGTCTCTAACGCCTTGATTTTTTCAAGGAAGGTTTCGGAAAGTTTTTTCAAGCCACCTCTTGAAACTTCATCCACCTAGCTGAAAGATGCCCCTTCAAATTGAAACTGTTCCAGTTTTAGTTTTTGAATCATACATGCCGCGATATATTCGAGGCCATCTTCATGAAGCCCGTCAATATCTTCAATATCGATTTCTTCATTTTCAAACACAGTGCAACACGAAAAAAAATAACCATGTACGGACACCACTACGTGAAAAAAGACCAACAAAAAAAGACACCTGTCTCGCAGTTTTGCCCAAAGTCCTCCAGGTTTTTTTTATGGGCCCCCAAAGAAGTGGAGCCTCGGTGTCATTTTTGGAAAAAAGTGATAATTTTCTCAAGCTCATATCTTGCAAACCGTTAGGAATTTTTATTTACTCTCTGAGGCAAAGTTGTAGGTCTTGTCATAAAGAACAAAAATTGTCAACATGTAAAATAAAAAAACCTTTATCTTCAAGATCAAAATCGCAAAAAACTTTAAAAAATGAGCGAAAAATGGTCCAAAAAGCGTTTTTTTTTTATTTTCCGCTTTTACGAACAAATGTACTTTATTAAAAATGCGCCAATTTTCTTTGGTCTGGTAGGGCTTACAGCGCTGATTAAAACCCCAAAGTGTTTTTAAGGAGGCCGATCCAACTTCTTGAGATATAGGCCTTAATAGCTTGAGTATATAAACGCTTATATCTCACCCATTTCTTATCCGATCTGGTTGAGATGGGTATCATTGAGAAGACCTTTGAAAACGCTATAAATCTGTATATAAATATGTTAATTTTTATTAACTCATTGGGTCAAATTAAAAAAAAAAATTTTTTTAACCTCACTTTTTTAATAAAAATCTTCTTTTCTCAAAAACCAGCCCTAGTAAACTTACTTCTTCCTGGATTCAGAAAAAAACACTTCAAGCTTTTTTTAAGCTATAATAAGGCTCCCATAATTTTTTAGGTCCAATTCCTGACGCTGGTCAAAAAACCAAATTATCTCTTAAGACTCAGAATAAAAAATGGTGAAATGCCAAAACCAATACATATATTTAACAAGTACACAAATTAAGTAGGGCAAATATATATATGTTTATGATGGTACAACACAACACAAAAAAAAACATTATTAATATATTATGAAATCGTACTCCACCTTCAGCTTCTCCGTAGAAACATACTTTCTTCTTGCCATTGTTATATTTGAGTGCTAAATTAAAATGTAAAAAATATACTAGTATTTATATAAAATACTAAATAGATGTGAGAACTTACCTACTATTAAATTCACAGAATTTTTAGGGACAAAAATAAATGTGACGAAAATGCTATACAAGCGCTCCAGTCGCTGAATCAGTTGCTTATGATCAGCTGATTCAACAAACGCATCAAATAAAACAAAGATTTCCGAAAAATCATCGAAACTAGGTTGCTGTATCCACTATACAAACACAGCTAATTTTAAATAAGGTCATGTACAGACTGACGTATGTAGCAGTAAAAAGTGTTTCAAACTTATAATAAAAGTCGTCAGATTTCATAGGGTAAGTCTCATTATTATTTTTTGAATGCCTGACAAAATACGATGCCGGACAAAATTCCTGACAAGTTGTCTAATGCCTGACTATCAGGCATAATTCCTGACGTATGGGAAGCCTAGCTATAATACTCCTCATTAACCCTTCTAAGACCGGAGATATTGAGGTTTTTCTAACGTAAGTACTTTCTGGGAGCCAAAATTTCGCTTAAAAACAATTGAAGTGTAGGAAAATAAGCGATTTCTTAAAAAAAAAATGTTGACTTCAAAACTTTGAAAGTAAATAATTGTCAGCCAGAAGGCCGAGTGTGTGAGTGCACTGTACCTTCACTGATAATAAGTGCATTCTAATAAAAATTCTCAAGCTGGTGGGTGAGTTCCCGTGCCCACACTATCAAACAACTACCTGGAAGCAAACATCTGCATTGAATTCACATAAAAACGAGCCAAAATATAAAAAAAATGCCTGGAAACACATTGTAGCTACTATCATAAAGATGAAATTGTGAACATATAAAATCAAAAAAACTTGTATCAAAAAACTACCTGGAAACAAAAATCTGCATTGAATTCACATTGTAGCTGTTGTCATGTTTAATGTATTGTATGTTTAATTAACGCTCAAAAATGAAATATGCCTGGCCAGAACCATGTGTTTGTCCAAGGGTTAACACCGTTTAGGTAGCACTTAGGTATCACGCGATCACGCACCGACCGCAGCAGCACAGGCAATGCAGTAAGCTCAGCACACGCTACAAGGGACGCAGCACACAATATAAAAGCGGCACGACGCTCACATCGAGGCATTACACAGCGCGACGTCAACGAGAGCTCAGCAATGAAAGTGAAAGTAAAAAAAGTGAAAGTGCTACAGCATAATTCGCACACAACATTGGCAACTGACAATTTCAATATGCAGTGTGAAAATATTGATTTATTTTGCTACGCTTGCGGTCATCAAATCAGAAAAAAAAGTTCTACAAAATTTCAAAAGGAAAAGAATCTTTTAGCTAGTGAATTCAAGAGAGCATATAAGTTGTTTTTTGACGAAGAAGACTTGACCGGTGAAAATAACAGACCTAATACAGTGTGTCGCCAACGTTATAACTATCTCATGGCATGGTTGAGTGGAGGCAAACATAGTATGAAGTATTGTAACCGGTAAACTGGATTAATCTCCCAGGTGATCATGATGAAACCAGTTCCTATGCATGCGTAAATTACACATGTGGTCTAAATCGATATGCTGAGAGGAAAAAAACTTATAAAGCAGAGCCACACTACAAGAGCTTGCACCTGAAAATGTTGTATCACCAAGGCCGCCAACTCCAGATCGTAGTACAGAATGTACAGGAATGACTAGAGCAAGTGGTGTTAGTTATGAAGATCCATTTGATACCGATTATGAGCCCCAACAGGGAAGAGATGGACCACAACTAATAACACAAATGAAAATGGATTTCATTGTGGCCATATTGGGACTATTGCAGTGACTTGCCATATTTTTGACAGCGTTTTTAAAGCAAAGAAAACTCACACATGGTAATGTGAACTCTACGGCGAACCGCAAACGGCAAGCTGAATTTCAGAGCCTCTATACTCTAAATGATGACAATTCGTTCGCTTACTGCAACAATGTAAAAGCTTTGGTGGTAAAAATGGGAATGAACTACATCGCTAGTAAGTGGAGATTATTTATTGATGGTTCTGTTTCAATCTTATATAATGATATAATGGAAAAATAAAATACTACGAAAATAAATGGAAGATTTGCTGTAATTTGAAGGTCATCAACATTTTCATCGATAAGGGCGGCTTTCAAAAATTCTTATGTTTTTTTTTGTAATTGGGATTCGCGCTCACCTCTGAATCAATACCAATGTAATTCGTGGAGACCAAGATGAAGTCTGGAGGAACAAATGAAACAACATAAACTGAGGAATGCACCTTTAATAGACAATACTTAAGACATCTTGCTGCCACCGCTCCACATAAAATTGGGAATTGTTAAAAAATTCATCGAAGTGGCCGTTGAAAATTGTCCAAAAACAAATTGACAAAATTAAAAAAGATATTGTAGTAAATTTAAAACGAATTTTTGTTCACCCATTGTACTATTTTCACTTTGTTAATGTTTTCTTTTCTGTCTTTATTTTTTGTCTTCATTTAGCAGGCGTTCTTAATGGCCCTGACATTAGAAAGCTATTCAAGAGCAACTTTGAATCATCGCTTCATGATTATAATCATTCAATGGCATGGATTTACCTTCAGCGTGTATGCACTAGAGTCTTGGGAGGGGATCGAGACGCGGAACCGGAAGCAAGGGAATGGGTGAAAGAAATGCTGTATTATTTTGAGAAAATCGGCTCATTGATGACATTAAAGCTGCATTTTCTTCATTTTCATTTTGACGATTTTATCAAACAACTCCCTACAGAATCCGATGAGCAAGGAGAACGGTTTCACCAAACCACAATGCCCATGGAAAAACGGCACAAAGGCAAAAAACTCGACACATTGCTTGCAGAGGTAATATCAATTGTATTGATGCATTTTTTGATTTATTTTCTAATTCATTTCATGTATGTTGGTGGAGTCACAAGATCACCCTGTATGATGTTAATGAAGTATCTGAAGAAGAAAAAGCTGATGAAAGATGGCAGTCTGGAAGTAACGTGCCTGTGAATATGTTCATGAATCAGAGTCAGATTCGGACGACGATTTGGATCCACAACTTAAGAGAGTGCTATTTGCAAGTCCAGGGCCATCAACATTATAAACCTAATACGAATATTTTTTTTTTTAATAATTTTTTTAATAGATAGCATAGTATTGTAGTGCCATCCCTGCTGAGACTACTAATCCCTACAACACTGAATCATTATTACTAAATATCCGCTACTACTCTTTGTTACAACCCTAACTCTAAATGTCAACCCATACCACCTAAGTACTAAGATTAATAAAATCAGTAATAGTATAACAATGAAACCTGCAACATGCCTTTTCACTTACGGGAGAAGGCTTTATAGTATCTCAATGTTGAAGTAAAGAAAAAACAAATGAAATTAAAAAATTTTCGGGAAATTTTTCACTTTTGCGGCTACCTAAGCGCTACCAAAACGGTGTTAAGAATCAATCCTAGGAAGTTCATATGTTCTAAAAAGTTGTTTATTGAGATCTTAGGTTAATTTTTGTAGTTCATTGTTTCCTTGAATTTTGAACGGTTTGCTACCTATGGACCTGAACAGGGGGAAAAAGGTAAAAAAAAATTGCATGTTTTAAAGTTTTTTGCGATTTTGACCTTGAAGATGAAGTTTTTTTTTATTTTATAAGTTCAAAATTTTTGTTCTTTATGACAAGAGCTACAACTTTGCCTCAGAGAGTAAATCAAAATTCCGAACGGTTTGCAAGATATGAGCTTGAGAAAATGATCACATTTTTCCAAAAATGACACCCAGGCCCCACTTCTTTGGGGCCCATAAAAAAAAATCTGGAGGACTTTGTCCGTATATGGTTATTTTGCCATGACTTAAAAAATTACACAGTCTGAAATTCTTCGATGATCTCGCTATAGGGGTCTATGGTAGGTTCTGCGTCGCATTGTTGCTGCAATGACTCCCCTAGAGAGTTATTTCAATGAGTATATATATAGCAGAGAATTTTTTTCGCTCTTGAGTTTTAACTCAGTCAAATCGTGGTTAACAAATAAAGGGACACCGAAAAATGTTCGAAAACAGCGCAGTCGGTATTTGTGCGTCGAAAGATTTTATCTTCGAAAACAGCGCTCTCGGTATGTGCGCATGCGCCGCCATTATTGTTGTGCGCTCTCAGAATCTATGAAAGTGGTTTGACTGCTTTTTTCCTTTTATTGAAATAGATTCTGCACAATGTTTACATTTTTGGATGGACGGACTTGCATGGACTTATTTCAATATGCCGATTGGATATTTGCAAGATTCTGGCATTTGTGTGAACTTATGAAATCATTTTTTTTCAATATTTTTATGTAAATCCCTTTTTTTTAGGTCAAATAGGAAATTTTTCATTAATTTCAAGTCTAATTTAATCGAATTTAATTTGAATAAATTTTTCATTTAATCCAATTTTTATTTTCAAATAAATTGGATTAAATGGAGTTTAATGTTACATTTTTTAGCTTTAGATAAGTTCTTAATTATCTGAATTTAATCGAACTTATTGTAATTTTAAAAAAATTGCAACAAATAAACTTTTTTTACCACATTGCTTGCATGCATTTATTTCTATATGAAAATATTGAGTGTGAAAATGATTTTTTTCACAATATTTCTATATATTTGTAATTACCTACTAAGTTATAGCAGCAAATTTATAAAAAAAAAAGAAAAAAAATGCGCCGCCACCGGACTTCGAACCCGGGCACTTTTATTACAAGGCTAATACGTTAACCAGTGTCCGCCACAACTTAACAAATAACAGCAAGTTTGATGAAATTAAATCAAAATTTTCCTAAACAAATTTAAATACGCTGAAAAGAACGTGTTGTAAGGAAAACATTTCCTTTTTTGTTCAACTTCCCAATTAGATATTTGCAACTTTCAAAGGTTTTCAATTAACTTGCAAGTATTTAATTGGCAAATTGAAGTATGGAATATTAAATGTTATTTTTTGAATGTTTCTTACCTATATGTTATTTATTTCAAGTCAAATAGAAAATGCTTCTATTTCTAATTAGAAAATTTATAAATTTATTTATTTATTTATTTACAAGTACTAAAATATTTTTCTACGATGATACAAACAAAAAAAGACAAATTCAAAGAATAAGTTTGTTATTGTTTTTGTACGCATGCGTGTGTGTGGGTAGCTGAAATGGCCCTATAGGAACAAACTAACTTGTTTTTAAAAACAACTAATTAAAAAACTAGTTTAAAATAAACCAGTATTTGAACTACTTTGAATTATATTAAGGCGGCAACTACTCTGATTTTGACATGTTTTAATTGCAAATTTTTATTAGATTACAAGTTTATATATATTTAACCATGTAATTTAATCAAATATTATCTTTAGGCCATCAGTAATAGTTTGCAATTGGTTATTTTAAAGCAATTAGAAAAATAGTTTAAATGTAACTAATTTAACAAGTAGTTGAAAATATATGAAGACGAAAGTCAATTGACTTATTTAGCGGACATCGCCATACAAAATAAGTTAGTTCGTTCTATGGAAAAAAGTCAGAATTTCAACTAGTTGTGGTTGACAAAAAACTACTTTATCAATTACTTTTAAATTAGTTGATTTTCCTACAGGGGGAAGAAAGAAATTTGCATGCATTTTTTTATATTCTGCTTGTCTGCTTGTTGTTGCTACCTTATGGTAAGGTAGGAATTCATCAACTTCTGTCGTTATTTCTGTCCGAATATCTCTCAGTATGAATGGGTGAATGTGTGTGTGTTTTAATTTGTGAATGCCTGTCTCTATGTATGCCTGTCTATCCTATTTTCGCTTGGCTGTTAGATATATATTGCATTTTCAATTTCATTTGTGTTCAATGAAAATAACATTGCGGTAAAGTAGTAATTTCGTCCTTTCGGATTTTTTAAATTGGTCGGGAGCCCTATTGAGTCCATGGTTTTTTTTATTTATTAGAGCTCTTGTTTTGGGAAGTATCTTAGGATCATTGTCATAGGGTTTCAGCCCTCAATAATATGTTTGACATTCGCTACGGTTCCGATATTCGTCCGACCGTCCGTCCGAATCTCCGTCCGTTTGTATGTATGTTTTAATGAATGGTCGTATGACTGAATGTTAGTATGGAATATGTGAAGTATTCTTAAAACTTTTAAAAAGTCGAAATTTTTCTTCCAAATTAAAATTTCTCACAAACTTTCTCATTACAATGACCATTTTCAACATTGGGCTCGTTACAATTATTTATAATTTTCAAAATTTTCTATCTTCTATTTGTGGTTTTAAATTATTTTCAAAACAGTTATTACTTCTATTTTTCCAAATTTTCTATCATCTACTTCTGGCTTTAATTTTTTTCACAGTAATTTCCGTCGAAATGCTTGCCGCATATTACCCCAACTTATTATATGATATAATAAGATTTTCATTTCGTTTGTAAGTTATTATATTATATAATAAGATTTTCATTCGTTATCGAAATTATTATATGATATAATAAGAATGCACTTCACTTTCGAAGTTATTATATGACATAATAAGAGTTCACGTTAGCATGTAAGTTATTATATTATATAATAATAATTTCACGCACTTCGCTTGGGAAGTTATTATATGATATAATAAGACACCATTTTAGTTTTTAAAGTTATTATATTGTATAATAAGCCAATAATTTGACATTTGGGTCAAATAGCACCCAAATTTTACTCTAAACTTTACTTACAAGTAGCACGTACGTTTCATCGATGAAAAATTGTTTTTTCAGTGCACTTTTTTATGTTAACTTTAGATTCCATTTAATTTTGCTTTAGCTAAAGTTTGTACATATTTCACATATATATTTTGTGAAGATAGTTTTTCAAAAATGTTTGAAATATTAATATATATTATCCACATTTATTCTTTACTATTTGAATAAATATGCATTGGATTTAATGAAACATTTTAAATTTTACATAAATAAAATTGTATATATATTTTAAACATAGTTACACATATTTTGTAAAGTAAGCTTTTGAAAAGTGTTTAAAATATTTTGAATATAATTTATTGGCCAATATTTGATTATAATAAGTAATAAATATAATAATAAATAAATGAAATTTAAAATAGATATGTTTTTCTCCTTCTTTTTATTTTAATTCGTTCTGTTTGAAAATTAATTTCACTAGAAAATTAGAAAGAAGTGTACAATGTTGTTTTAAGTGCACTTGTTATATGTTGGAAGTAAAAGTTTTCTTTTTTTCATAAATTTTATCAATCACAAAAAATTATCATAAAAGTTTTGAAAAAATATTCGCTAAAGTGACGAACTAATAATAAAAGATTGATAAAAAAATACTTTTCTTAAAAAAAATTTTTTCATATTAAAAAGTCGGTTCCGTTATGCATTTGAAATGAATTCCAAAAAAATCAAAATGAGCTAATCCGAAAATTTTCCGCAATTTCGTTTCTAAAAATCTCGTACCGAAAACGTTTTGATTATTTTAAAAATCTCGTGTTAAATTGTTATACCTTGCAAGTTGAAAATTTATTCCACCACTTTTTAAAAACATGTTTGAAATATTTACAATATATTTTCCACATTTATTCCAATTTATTTCAAAATATAATATGTAAATTGCATTGAGTGAAGTAAAACATATAATATATAATAAATTGAATTAAATGCAACATTTTCCATTAATTTTTTCATACTTCAATTTGTCAATTAAATACCTGCAAGTTGATTGAAAAGCTTTGAAGTTGATAAATTCCTACCTTACCATAAGGTAGCAACAACAAGCAGACAAGCAGAATATAAAAAAATGCATGCAAATTTCTTTCTTCCATTTCAGCTACCCACACACACGCATGCGTACAAAAATAATAACAAACTTATTCTTTGAATTTGTCTTTTTTTGTTTGTATCATCGTAGAAAAATATTTTAGTACTTGTAAATAAATAAATAAATAAATTTATAAATTTTCTAATTAGAAATAGAAGCATTTTCTATTTGACTTGAAATAAATAACATATAGGTAAGAAACATTCAAAAAATAACATTTAATATTCCATACCTCAAATTGCCAATTAAATACTTGCAAGTTAATTGAAAACCTTTGAAAGTTGCAAATATCTAATTGGGAAGTTGAACAAAAAAGGAAATGTTTTCCTTACAACACGTTCTTTTCAGCGTATTTAAATTTGTTTAGGAAAATTTTGATTTAATTTCATCAAACTTGCTGTTATTTGTTAAGTTGTGGCGGACACTGGTTAACGTATTAGCCTTGTAATAAAAGTGCCCGGGTTCGAAGTCCGGTGGCGGCGCATTTTTTTTCTTTTTTTTTATAAATTTGCTGCTATAACTTAGTAGGTAATTACAAATATAAAGAAATATTGTGAAAAAAATCATTTTCACACTCAATATTTTCATATAGAAATAAATGCATGCAAGCAATGTGGTAAAAAAAGTTTATTTGTTGCAATTTTTTTAAAATTACAATAAGTTCGATTAAATTCAGATAATTAAGAACTTATCTAAAGCTAAAAAATGTAACATTAAACTCCATTTAATCCAATTTATTTGAAAATAAAAATTGGATTAAATGAAAAATTTATTCAAAATAAAATCGATTAAATTAGACTTGAAATGAATGAAAAATTTCCTATTTGACCTAAAAAAAAAGGGATTTACATAAAAATATTGAAAAAAAATCATTTCATAAGTTCACACAAATGCCAGAATCTTGCAAATATCCAATCGGCATATTGAAATAAATCCATGCAAGTCCGTCCATCCAAAAATGTAAACATTGTGCAGAATCTATTTCATTAAAAGGAAAAAAGCAGTCAAACCACTTTCATAGATTCTGAGAGCGCACAACAATAATGGCGGCGCATGCGCACATACCGAGAGCGCTGTTTTCGAAGATAAAATCTTTCGACGCACAAATACCGACTGCGCTGTTTTCGAACATTTTTCGGTGTCCCTTTATTTGTTAACCACGATTTGACTGAGTTAAAACTCAAGAGCGAAAAAAATTCTCTGCTATATATATACTCATTGGGCCAACTCTATCACTCAACCCGAAGGTTTTAGCTCAAAGGGCTCACAAAATCTATTTATTTTTATTTTTATTCTTTCGTTTCATTTTGTTTATTTTTATTATTTTAAAAATATTTGCTTAATAAGTTCCTACGGTTAACCATTAGGGTGGGGCGATTTGAACATCTTAATGGGCGCTTCGCGTTTCTGATTCTTGGGATTGTACTGAGCAAAAAAGTCCACTAGACCATACGGCTTCGGTGAAAATCGAGCTTCCAGATTTTGAATTGCAGTTTTTTCTCAGACTTTATTTTTTTGGAAAATTTGCAAATTTTTTGGGCTCATATTTCGTGAACTATTTGAAATTTTTGACTTATTTTCAAAAGTAAAGTTTTAGCTATTGTCTCGGGCTACAATTTCTCTGAACATATTACTTAGAAAAAACGTTTTCATGGTCAAAAAGTCGAAAATATGGAAAATTCACCACTTTTTGTCACGTTTTTTTGGATATTTTGGCCTATAACAGCCAAACCATTGAGATTTTCGATCCAATACTAAGACAAAAATTGTAGCCAAGACAATAGTTAAGAACTCTTTGTACATCGCAAAAGCATTGGAACGCTCCTTCAGGCAGTTTTGGCCTTGTGAAAGTGCAAACTTTTCGTGAAAATATTGATAAATTACCATTTTCAGTTGTTCATAGCGCAGAATCATAAAAATGTTCTATTTCCTATTTTTTCCACTTTTTTTATCCAAAAATATAATGTTTTTTTTTGTTTTGTTCAATATTTATTTTGAAAATTATGAGAAATTCATTTAAAGTACAAAGTAATTGTATTGGTAGAGACAAGGTACGAATAAAAAAAAAGGAATTATTGTTTTAAACGATTTCACATCAAAAATTCCAATTCAGTGTATTTTTCATTCAAAGATTGCCTTCCAAATCTTTTCGAGATTGCATACGAGGCGCTTTCTTTCGGCCTTCAGATACAGATGCCATTATACCTTCACGGTTTTTGCCGATTGAGCGCTTAGCAACACTAGCTAGTAGCTGGACATGACGCTCCGTACCTTGAATATGACAAGGTATTAGTGGGTCTGGAAATGGTGGATCTTCATCATCTACACATTCGAGGTATTGTTGTAAATGCTCATACGGAATTTTCCTGTTAAATGGCGGTTCAAATAACAATGCTTTGTCCTCTAAGTCTGTCATGTGAACGTAATCCGTACAATCAAAATTGATGTTTGGTTTTACATATTCGCGAAGCTCAGTTAAATCGCAAACACATTCGAAGTATTGTTGTAAATGCTCATACGGAATTTTCCTGGTAAATGGCGGTTCAAATAACAATGCTTTGTCCTCTAAATCGATCTTGTGAACGTAATCCGTACAATCAAAATTGATGTTTGGTTTTACATATTCGCGAAGCTCAGTTAAATCGCAAACACATTCGAGGTATTGTTGTAAATGCTCATACGGAATTTTCCTGGTAAATGGCGGTTCAAATAACAATGCTTTGTCCTCTAAATCTGTCATGTGAACGTAATCCGTACAATCAAAATTGATGTTTGGTTTTACATATTCGCGAAGCTCAGTTAAATCGCAAACACATTCGAGGTATTGTTGTAAATGCTCATACGGAATTTTCCTGGTAAATGGCGGTTCAAATAACAATGCTTTGTCCTCTAAGTCTGTCATGTAAACGTAATCCGTACAATCAAAATTGATGTTTGGTTTTACATATTCGCGAAGCTCAGTTAAATCGCAAACGTTGTCGCGAATATACAATATTTTTTTGAGTGCCAATTTACGAATTTCTTTACAATCATCGAATAACATGCTCAACAAAACATTGTCACTGTGTGCGAAATAGGAATTATTCTGTATTACGGGATTTACGATGTTACGTAAGTTGTCTGGTAAATATTGCGTCCACTGGATGAATTTTCCAAGCAGAGCCCTACCGTATACAGCCGAATTGTAGTATTTGACGTTGAAATACATGGGAACATACACTTTCATGATGTACCTTGCCAAAATTTGTAAATTTTGTGATGGGTTTTCTGTCGCAATATACACACGGAGCAATCTACTAGCTTTTGTTATCCATCTCGAATGTCCTACCGGTCCAGGTTTGATGTTTGCAAGATTAATTTAGCAACTACCATTTGAAACGGCTTGAGCAATTTGGTATAGATATTTAACGTTCGTGAAAAGTTGATTTTCAGCATCTGTACTCATTGGAGGAATGTGTTTAAGTGGAATAAGTTGAAAATTTTCGATAATCTGAAAAATGTTTAGATTATTTCAATAAAAAAATTACAAAACTATATCGTATGAAGAAAGAAGTACATAAAGTTATGATATTAACTTGTAATGTGTTGCAAATATCTATCCTTTGAGCTAACGATCCAGTGCTTTTTGTCGGCCCAGTAGTGGCCGATTTTTCGACAGCGTTGTACAGATGTCGGAAGACAATTCGTTGTAATGAAGTAAACAGATAAACCAATGTATTGGTCTATCTAGATAGCGTTCGATGAGACGCAATACACCTCCAGATGTGCCAGTGTTTGCCACCTCACCGTCACTACAGACGGCAATTAAATTTTCAAGTGAAAGATTTTTAGATTTGAAAAATGCAATCAATTCGGCTTGTTTCGCCTTGGAGGTTTCGCCTTTGCCTTCAAAATTCACATTTCCGATTTAAATATTTTCGTTGTGCTGTCAACAAATTCTCTAAATTTAGCATCATTTTTTGTTTGTCTCTTACAAGCTTCACGGTAATTTTCCAATAATCTGCCCAATTTTTTAATAATATTTTTTTTTTCAATAACCTCAATATTTAATTTGTTCCAAATTTGTATCAATTTGTCGCAAACGTGTAGGGTGAATGTGCCGTATAAAAACATTTTATTTGCGTTTTTGCAACGAGCGGCCAAGAAAAAATAATGTTTCAAAATTTCGCTCGTAGTTGGAAGCGAAATATCGTCTAATTCAGACACTAAGCCGAATGCCAATACGTTTGCGAAGGCATATGTTCTAGACGCTGATGATTCTGGCTGCGTCTCCATCTCCACATTCTCTGTATTATCAGAATCCACTGGATTATCATATATTTTATATCTTAAATTAAAAAAATGTTTTTAATTAGCACTGCACAGTTTATACACGAAACAATTATTTCTAAAACTTACATTTGCGGCAGATATTTTAAAATGCGTATTTAATTTTATGTGTATTTGATGCTGTGATCGTTTACAATAAACTAACAAAAATGCGTTAAAAGGACTGAAACCGATAGAAGAATAAAAAATAAGAAATAAAATAAATAGAATAAAATAGAAAAATAAAATAAAAATAAGAAATAGAACATTTTTATGATTTTGCGCTATGAACGACTGAAAATGGTAATTTATCAATATTTTCACGAAAAATTTGCACTTTCACAAGGCCAAAACTGCCTGAAGGAGCGTTCCAATGCTTTTGCGATGTACTAGAGAGTTCTTAACTTGGCTACAATTTTTGTCTTAGTATTGGATCGAAAATCTCAATGGTTTGGCTGTTATAGGCCATAATATCCAAAAAAACGTGACAAAAGTCTGACAAAAAACTGCAAGTCAAAATCTGAAAGCTCGATTTTCACCGTAGACGTATGGTCTAGTGGACTTTTTTGCTCATTACAATCCCAAGAATCAGAAACGCGAAGCGCCCATTAAGATTTTTTCCTTCCATACTAATCGCCCCACCCTATTTACCATATATATAATATTACAGGCGGATGTAGTGCCAGAGTGCACACGGCAGCTGAGGGCCGATTTAATCAGGCGGCAGAGTGCCGATGGCTGAAGGACTTACATTACGGATACTTAAAATATGGTTGGCCGAAGCCGAAGCTTGAGTTTGGCAGAAGCCGAAAAGCCGAAGCTTGAGTTTTCTTTGTTGGTGATTAAATGGCTAGGTCTTGCCACCAAGACTGCCTATTTTATATTTTTTGGAATCACCAGAAAGTCGTTCACCTGCTAAATGACTGATTTTTGGTCAAACTACTTGACTTCCTCATGGTGGCATTGTACTAACTATTTTTTCATATTTACATATGAACAATATGCGAAGTACACGCATTCGCTGGTGGCTCAATGCAACGCGTGATCGCACTCTTTGCTGCCATTTCTGGCTTTGAGCGCTAACGTTGCTTCTTGCGATCACTTACATTAAGCACAGTGCAACAGGCCTAGTGCCCAGATTGGGGACAGCATCGAATCCCCGCCGGGGCAAAAAATATTATTTTTTTTTTTAGCTTTTCTACTTTTTTTCAATATTTGAAACAATTTGGTGTATTTGATATATATGTCCGCAATTTTTTTTTGTGTTTAATTATGTTTTTAATTTTATAAAAATTGATATTTTTATATCTTAGACGTTTGTAACGATATGATCGTTATATTCTTCTCTTTCGAACGGGAAAGGAATAAAAAGAAAAAAAAAATTAAATAATAAAAATAAAAATGACTTATTATATTTTGAATTTATTTTATAAAAAAAAATTTTTTTTGTTATACTTTCGATAACCGGGTCTTAAAATCTTCTCGTTAAGCTTCTTCGAATTTTCATTGGTGATGGTACTGCGGCGGTGGTGGTAGTAGCTATTAGTGCCAGTGATGTGTCGGTCACTGGTAGGCAAGTGCTTTGCTGTCTTGCCGAGTTTCGGGGCTTAAATCGACGTTTAATTGGTTTTTCAGTGCTGATTTCAATTTGGTGGTCTGCTATGTAATAGGGGGTGACATATTCTTCCATTTTTGCTTTTTCGGCAGTGCTCAGGTCTTGTAGCTTTAAGGACTGGATTTTAGGTGTTAATTTCGTTTCACACACTGCATAGAAGTGTCCGCTTTTCTTATCTGTGGTGATAGTGGGTGGTTGCTCATGTCCGGCTATGATGATGTTACACTGCAGCATGTTTAACAAATCCATTCCAAGAATTAACTCTTCTGTTAGTCCAGGCAGGAAGTACGATGGAAAAATTGTCTTCCATATAGTGATGCTTACGTCGTAAAATTTGTCGATGGCAAATTCTGGATAATTGCCTACAAACTTAGCTTGTTCGTCGGTACGACTTTGCTGCTGCAGGCACACAGTGTAACCAGCCCATATAGCGAGTGGCTAAAAATAGAGGGAGTTGCCTTAGAATCATGAAATGTTGTGAAGATGAGTTTTATATTATAGAATTATTTAAAAAAAAAATTTGGACATATTGAATCAATGGCACGCCTACCTCCCATATAACCGAAATCGGTAATATGGAATAGATCCCCAAAAAATTACCCTCGATTAATAAAATTTATTACACATAGTTCTTTTGAATCTGTAAATAGCTGGTGTGAAAATGAACTAAATCGGCCGATCAATTCGCCCACCTCCCATGCAACCGAAATTGGTAATCCGGTATATATACACAAAAAATTATCCCAGACCATTAAAAATTACTACACATACTTTTTTGTAGCTATAAATAGCTGGTGTGAAAATTAACCAAATCGGTTAACTAATACGCCCACCCCCCATATTACCCCCCCCAAATAGGTAATCTGATATATATCCTCAAAAAAGGATCCCAGATCATTAAAATTTCCTACATCTAGTGTTTTTGTAGCTATAAATAACTGGTTTGAAAACGAATCGAAACGGTTAACTAATACGCCCACTCCAATATTACTGAAATCGGTAATCTTATATATTTCCCCAAAAAGGATCCCAGTGCAATAAAATTTTGTGCACCTAGTTTTTTAATAGCAAAAACTAGTTGGTGTGAAAACGAACCAAATCGGTCAACTTATACGACCACTTCTTATATTACTGAAATCGGTAATCTGATTTTGAAAGTGGCCCAGTCAATTTTTTTTAAAGCTTAATATTGTAAGAGTGCATGAATTAGCCCTTAACTAGTGCTGGTAAATTAACCCAGAGCAATAAAATCAAGTGCACATTTATTCAAAATGCAAAGTTATATTGTATAATTATTTATTAATTAATACCAAAAGTAAGAATTATTTATAAATTTGTTTGCTTTAAATTACATATTAGGAGTATTAAGACTCAAAGTATCTTTTTATTATTAAATACAACAATTTTAGTTTATTTTTTATTACTTATAATAATACTTATATTATATACTTATAATAACATAGGTTTATAAATAAATCTATTCGTTATCGCTTTCCGATTCATTATTCGACGTTGAGTCGCTTGCAATTAAATTGGCAAAATCTATTTCTAAATTACTGCCTTCACATTCTTCTTCCGTTTCAATTTTAAAAAGATAAGGGGCGATATCCTGGTCTATGCTTGTTTCTTGCTCTGAAGAGTTCAATAAATTAACTAAGAGGACCCTACTTGAAGTTTCTCTAGAAATTTTTCAAGTAATATGCAAGCGACTTTTTCGAAATTCCTTGTGCCTTGCCTCTAATGCTTCTTCTGACAGCATTCCAATTGGAATATTAAAATATTCAATTATTTGTAGCCCATACACTAAAACCTTATGAACGGAAACAGGCATAGGAATAATTTTCCATACCATGAATAATTCTCCATATAAATTTTAAAAGTATCTTGCAATAGTGTTCCATAACTGTCTGTATTAATTGGTTATACAGAATTAAATTTTCGTTGATGCTTGTTATTTTGCAGATTTTTTGATATTATTAAAAAACCGTCTTGCAGTATTGTCCCAGTTCCGTTAGTTCAGTTAGATGTCCCATATCCCGTTTTTACGGCATCTACTACTAAGCCCATTTGTTTTTGAATTCCTTGCAAATTCTTTGCTTGTTGTCGTTGAATATTTTACGATTTCTTCCACCACACACTCTCCAACATTTCAAGGGGAGTCTATAAGAAATATGTAATACGCATTCGAAAAATTGTATTCATGCGTGTAAAGTAGATAAACCATATCTCAAAAACTCGTCGTTAATAGGTCTTTCAGTTGCATGAAAAGAATTCATTAAAGTTGGAACTGAACCGCATAGATAGCAACTGCTAGAAGAAGAGTTGGCAACTGCACCGTCAATCATTGTTAAATGCATTTTAAAGGTTACATTGACTTCAAAATTCTTTAATTGAACGGTGTACTGTAAAAGTTTTTCTATTTGGCTTGGCATATCTTTTTCTATTTGACGTATTAGGTCAGGATTTTCCTTCACAAAAACCAATTTAATAGAACGGCAAAGAAGTGTTGACGAGGTATGTTGATTAACCCAAATATGGTGATGACTTTCTAAAATAGACATTTTTAATGGAACCAATGCAACTACGAAAAGAAACTCGTCAGTATAATTTTCATTGGAAAATTTTTGTTTATAAATGCTGCGACCTGAACTGCCATTAAATCCCCATTTACGTTCTAAAAGTATTTTTATATTCGTATCTATGTCGCATAGTTGCAATAAGCTATGCGCAGTCCTATTGAGCAATGCTTGGAAAGGCACTTCGGCAGATATTTCTGAGAGTGATATTGGGCGAGGAATAAAGTCTTCCATAACTTTTTTCAGCGCAAAGTAACTTGGAAAACAATTCGGGTGAATTGCATTTACTACAGATCGTAAGACGTTGTACTTTCGCACGGATAATTTTAAATCATAATACACGCCAAGCGTGTAGTGTTTTTGAACTATATTTGTAGCACGCTTGATGACATCTGGTGAAGTAGTAGTAATAAAATTTTTAATTTTACGACGTTTACTTCTATCAGCTGATTCATCATAGCTAAGTTGAGGTCGACCTCTACTCGTACTTGGTTTCTAAATATTGTTATTTTAGCACTTATTACAATTAAACATTTTACAAGATTTAGATATTTCAGAATCAGACACATATGTGGTAATGGCTCTGCTAGTACTTGCCTTCTGTAATATGATGTAATAATATAATATAATGTAAAATGCAGGTAAATGTAATGAACTTGTAAGCCCGCGTGCCTAATTTTGTTTCGAGCAACAGCGTCCGTTGGCTTGTAGGCCTGTTAAAACAGCAACCGAAGCAGCACAAAACCTCATTTTGTCATTATTGTCATTTTGTAATTTGCCACAATAAACATTGTTAACCTTTTAAATTTTAAATGCAGAGGTTTTTTTCCTTGTTTGAAACCTGGGAACCCGCTGAGCATACCTCAGCATTAAATCTACGATTAAATTAAATCTATTAAATCTACGAGGTTCGTTACAAGTGGCGGTGGTAGGCATCCTGTATGCAATATGAATTAGGCATTCAAAAGTTTTAATCCATGCATGCAATGTAGATAATCCATATTGTAGATGTCTTTCGTCTATAGTTCTTTGCATGCAGCGAAAAGAATTCATTTCAGATGGAGTCGTTCCACATAGATAATAATCCATTAATGCCCGATTATGTGCCAAAACGTTTGTAACCGCACCATCAACCATTGCTAAATACAATTTAAAATTAATTTCAACGTTAAAATCAATAACTTTTGTTTTAAATGGCAGAAGTTTTTCTATTTGCTCAATTAAATCCATTGCTACATTATGAATTAATGAAAGTTTTTCTTGCATAAAAATAAGTTTAATTGGTCTGCAAAATTACACAGATGATGGGGTTTTATTCAACCATACTTCTCCCTGGCTATCAATATTAGTCATTTTCAGAGGAACCATTGCAACAATAAACAAGAATTCATCAGTCATGTTTTCATCGGAAAATTTTTGTTAGTAAACATTATGACCGGAACTACTATCAAAGCCATATTTGCATTCAAGAACACAACTAATATTATTTTTTATTTCAATTATTTTTAATAAACTTGAAGCAGTTTGATTAAGCAAGTCCTGCATTCTTATTTCAGCTCATACTTTTAAAACTATAATAGGCTCTGGTATAAGGTCGTTTTTGTGTGTTTCAATTATTTTGTAATCAGGAAGACATTCAAGATGAAGACTGTTTACAACCGAACGCAATATTCTATAACGCCTTACCTATAATCTCAAGTCATAATATAGGCCAAGTGCTTGAAATGGTGTTATACATTGATTTGTCGACTCAATAAGTTTCCTTTTGACTAATAAACTCGCTGCACTTTCAATTTCTTTTGGTGATTTCTCATTAACTAATTGCTGAACTTTTCGGCGCTTTGTTCGACTGGATGCTTTTTCGAAATTGACTTTTTTTCTACCCCCTTTGGTTTCAGTTTATCTAGAAGTAGGAGTATCTTGTGTATCTGTTATATTCCGTATGCCTCTACTGGTATTGTTAAACTAGAAGGTTTTAGCTTGGAGCGCTCACAAAATCTATTTATTTTTATTTTTAATCTTTCTTTTTGTTTTATTTATTATTATTTTAAAAAACTATTAGCTTAACAATAACTTCCTACGGTTAATCATATATATATAATATTACAAGCGGATGTGCCAGAGTGCACACGGCGGCTGAGGGCTGATTTAATCAGGGGGCAGAGTGCCTATGGCAAAAGGCCTTACAATACGGATACTTAAGATACGGTTGGCAGAAGCCGAAAAGCCGGAGCTTGAGGTTTGGCCGAAGCCAAAGCTTGAGTTTGGCAGAAGCCGAAGCTTGAGTTTTCTTTGTTGGTGATTAAGTGGATAGGTCTTGCCACCAAGACTGCCTATTTCATATTTTTTTTTCCAAAATTCTTTTTTGGAATCACCAGAAATTCGTTTACCTGCTAAACGACTGATTTTTGGTCAAACCACTTAACTTCCTTATGGTGACATTGTACTATTTGTTCATATTTACATATGAACAACATGCGAAGTACACGTATTCGCTGGTGGCTCAATGTGCGTTTCTTGAACGCATCGCAATTATTAGCGGGGAATGCGGAAAGTGTCCAATTACAACACGATAATTCGTTGTTATTGCGGGGTGGCTGCAAAAAAAATTAAAATGGCTTCGGTTTCAGCAACTTAGGTTTTTTTAATAGAAAACAGTTTATTGAGAATAAAAATATTGAAAAAATAAAAAAAAAACGGAAATTTTTATTTTCTTTCAACTATTGCCCGCACGATTTTGCGTGCAAAATCAAACAGGTTTGATTTTTAAACAATGCGTGCGATGCCTACGAATCGTGCCTACGTTGGACATCTACATTTACCAACATATGTTTGATTGTGAAATCTGTCGGCATTAAACGCACCGCAACTCTTTTATCCAATATTTGAAACAATTTGGTGTATTTGACATATATGTAAACGATAACGATATGATCGTTACAAATTTTCTTTGGGCTTAGGAACTACAGCTGGCATCAGAAGAATAGAAGAATCTACATACCTCACCTGGTGTGTTGTTGGGGCCGACATGCACATTTTCATGTACTTTGAATCTACAGTAAGCGTCGACTCTGCTTGCACGCTGGGAGAATCAGCGCCAAGGGTGATCTTAGCTGCTGCGTTGATACAGCCGGCCGCATCCGCAAAAAATTTTCTTTGAGCTTGGGAACTGCAGCTGACATCAGACGCGCTTGTTTCGCAGCGCTTTGCGGGTTAATAAAATCAAGAGGACTAAATTGTTTTTCACAAACGACCGAATTTTCGGAAAGTTATGTTTTAAACAAAATGCACTTTAACGCATTTGAACAAATCGCAAAAGAATTATATTTCAATAAAATTCGTCTGTCCGTCAATTAATATTTTCAAAACAGATGATTTTGACATTATACCTACACCATTGTTATTGTTTTGTAGCCGAAGAGAGCGTGATTCTAATGCATCTACCTTATAATTGTATCATGCTGTAACCGACAAATAAAAGTATACCGAGTCTTCTGAGTTCAATTTAAAGACTAAATTTATTCATGATTTAAGAGAGAAAATTGTAATATAATTCAATGAAAATCATTTATTTTATTTATCTTAACATAAAATTACAATCTTTTGATTTTAATTATATTATAGTTATATACTTTTAACAATTATTTCATTCATATTTTAGTCTATCTGGTTTATTTTTCTCCCGAGTTGATCTTCTTAAAACTACTTTGTTTTCATTACATTTATTTGATATTGACGGCCTATATTTATTTTCCTTTATCTGCATTTTGAGCATTTTTTTTAATGCCAAAATGATGGCTGGCCTCGGTTGCATATATGGTACTAATATTAGAGCGAAAAACCGATCCTAACACTTTATTTTAATGAATGAAACTGAACCTCTATCTACAAACTTATTTTTTACTTACGACATACACCTCTAACTGCATTAAAAACAAGTAGTTTTGAAAAACTCTATGAAGACTTTTTTATTTTGAAACATTGATACAAATAATTTTCAGTTACACTAGCACAAATGTTTTCGAGTTTGGTGCATCTCTTATTTTAGATGGTGTTTTATTGACTCCGCGTAAATAATAAAGGACTTTGAGAAAGATTTTCGTTTTAGTTAGCTAAACTCATTTCCTTTAAATGCAGTTTTTACCAAGAATGAAATTTATGAAAATGGGCATCAAAATTTGTGGTTGTTAAATGTTCTGCATTGGGATTGATTGATTTTTGAAAACACCTGCCCAGTTGCATACAACTCAATTTTCAATCGCATCGAACAAGTGGAAACATCTACAGGAACTTAAAGCTGTGATTCCAACCGAATATCATAATTTTTATGACAAAATCAAATACAAATAAAATAACATAACTTTACTTGAGATTTCCAAAAATATCTGTAGCTTTGACTTTTAACTCATGTTAAATACGAAAATTGTTGAAAAAAAAAAACGTCAACAATAAAAAGAGCAAAAAATCTTACAAAAAATGGCGTTTTTTACTACAATGCAAATACCTTTATCTGCATATATAGAAACTTTTTTTCTGGACATAACCCGCTATCTGCCATAGCAGTTAAACTAGTGCAAAAATTGAGAAAAATTGTATGCACAGTGGTCCGTGGACGCCTTAGAACAACATTGTAGAAGATCGAGTTCTCAAAAATTGTTAAATAAGAAGATGAAACAGTTTTGCGCTCCCCTTAAAACTTGCACTTTTGCAGATAGTGGAAAATGAATATGGGCCCTCGATATACTTTCTGTTTCTTTATTTTGATCACTAGCATTTATGTTTTGGGCTGGCAATGCAACGTCTTTTCCTGAATTTGAATCGGAACCAGTATTCATTAGGAATGTCAAAAACGAAATGAGGATTTTCAAATTTTTGCATATGAACGTTTTCTTGATTAAGAAGGGATCCCACTTTCTTATTTGGCTAATACCATTGGTTTGTGCAAGCTATAGCCTCGAGCAGTCAGTTCATTGCACTAGCGACATCAGCATTTTTGGAAATACATACTTAAGCTGGCGTCGACCAAGCTAGCGGACTTGGATTTCTTAAGTCACTGCTAAGTTTGTTTGTGTGTGTGTTCCTTTAGGTTAATTTAAGAATAGTAAGTTAGCAAGTAGTCAATTAAAATGGAATGATCAAAGAATAAACAATAAAGAATTCGTTTAAAAATAAAGAGTTTGTGTTAAAACTCGACGAGTTGTAAACGAAATATGGAATAATAAAGAATATGTTTAAAAATAAAAAAAAAATAAAAATTCAACAATTGGCGCAGCCGGTCTTTTGGACCATTTTTAAAAAAGAGAGAGCAGTGTGTAAAAAATTTAAGAAAATACAGTAAGTAATGTTTATAAAGACATCGCTTATTGCGAACTATCGGTTATAACGAATAAAAATTCAAGTCCCGGATGAAGTTCGTACAAAATAGTACAATTTCTACTGTTTATAACGACACCGATTATAGTGGAATATCGGCTAAAGCGAACTAATTTCTACGAAAAAATGAAATTAATCATCGGTTATAACGAATAAGTGTGACGTTCGGCTGCAACCAATTGGCATTTTCATTATAAATTTGTTTGAGTAAATTATTGGCTTTCAAAGAAAAATTGTATCATGCCTCAACGAATGGTTTTGCTGCTGTTTTGCATAATTTTCATTTTGAAGTCGAGAAACTTAATCAGATTATGTCGTGAATTTATTGTAAACGCAATGAGTTGCAAGAGAAAAGTTGTTTAGCATAGAAGAAGTCTCAGTAGAGTGGAGGCACGAAGGTAGCCAGACAAATTAAACATACGACGAGATGTCTTCGGCATCCATACAGAAATTTAAATATACAATTGAAAAGTAATTTTTGTATCAGGCAACCAAATAACGAAACAATACAGATTTCTTCAAATTAATTCAAATATGTATAATAATAATGCATTTTGTTGAGTTTTTAATAAAACAAAGAACGAATGTTAATAAATTTCCAAAATAACAATATCGCTTATAACGGTCTATCGCTTATAATGAACAAAACTACCGGTGCCTTGGAGTTCGTTATAAATATTACTTACTGTAATTGAATTAAAAATACGAACATAAACATTTTCCAAAAGTCAAAACAACACCTATATTTATGTGATGCAGATACATAGCATTAAATAAAATACTATTTTCAAGAACCTGTACAATCAACAACTTCTACACAAAACAAACACACGACTCTAACAATTATGCAAAAACCGCAGAAATTTAAATTTAATGGTTTTTGTACAAAAGTGCTAAATTTTTGATAAGATGATAGAAACTTAAAACGAAGTTGGAAATTTTCAAAAAATTCGAACGGAAGCTTAAATTCGGAAAACAACGACAATACGTTCCCTTAATTGAAAATGCTAAAATCTATAAAAGTTAAGGATAAATAAATCAACTTCTAAACAAACAACTTCAACAAAATATTATACCAAAAAAAATGTATTACCAAACAGTAATCAATAGACGCATTATACATAAAAAAAAACAAGCAAGTAAATATCAGAAGTACAACGCAAGAAACAATAGCATCTAAGATGTAAAAAAATTTGTGTTTACCTTGCAAACGCACAGACAAACCAAACGTAGTGAAAAAAAAAACAGCGTGTAACAACTTAAAAACAACAGCACAAAAAATCTTCATAAAAAAAAACTTCATCACTGCAATCGTCAACGACAACAACTGCAATAGTCACCAAGTTAAAGCAATAGGAAGGCTAACAGAAGCTTGTGGAAAAAACACTGATCAACATAATTCGAAGACAACAATGAAGTCCCTACACTTGCCGAAAAAGTGATGGAAAGGAGCAACAGTCGAATTAAAAACCACCTTTGATTAACACAAGGAATTAATGAAAAGCTCAACACGTAGCTCACCAAAGAACCTGAGGAGCAGTAAGGTACGAGACGACTCGAATATTAATTTAAGAACTTATTTCAGCAAACAAGTTGAGAGAGTGCAAGGGGTTAAATAATTTACCAGAATAACTTGCGATAGACAAGATAAAAAATAGCCGAAAGTTGCGAACAACGATTAAAATAAATTGAACAATTTAAAGGAGTTTAAAAAAAAATTTAAACCTGAGCTAGAAAAATGTAAAACCCACTCACATCCTCTCAACTTTAAACAAAACTCTGTATTATAAATAAATTGTTTAGAAATTGAACCTTTACCTGAATTGGCTAAGCATTTCCCTTTCAAAATCAGAACAAGACTTAGTGACAAACTCCCATACTAGAATTTTAAACGAAAGAAATATGTCAGTTGACTATTCGAAAATTGCCAAAATCACGTCACAACTAGTCCCAATATTTTCGGGTGGCCAAAACCCACTAGTTTTCGGAGATTTACAAATATTTATAAGTTGCTCTAGAAGAGTGCTCGAATGCTTACAATAAAACGAGCACCAGACATTTTTGAATATAATCCCTACAAGATTAAGGGGAGAGGCATATCAATCGAAACTTATTCTATGATACTACTTATTATGATACTACAAATAATATATACACATTGCGACAAACATCGCCAAACCCTTTACTGCCGTCCATAATCTACCAACCACAAAATTCCCTAAAAAAACAATGAAATCACGCAACAAAATACCTACATAAACGAACAACAACTGAGACAAAACGCACTTTCAGGACAAAGAACAAATAACACCACAGAATTATTAACAAATATAACTTGCAATTTTTGTCGTAGAAAAGGGCATACCTATAGCGAATGCTTAAAACGCAAAAACACACCATCTAATTGCAAAATATACAGGGTTTCCCACAATTGAGTGCAACTATTTACGGAGGTGAAAGGTTATGTCGAGCTGAGCAAAAAATCATATGGGAGGGGGGGTCTATCTTCACATTCTTAGGAGCTACAAGGTCAATTAACATTTCACGACTTTGGTTTACGTTATTGTTTCTAGCAGAAAAACTAACTTACATAAACCTTTGATAGCTCTTTATAAACGCAATAAAAACACCTTTCTAACGGCATGTCAATAAACCCCACCAACTTAACCGTTACCGAGCTGTGATCGTGTGAAGATGAAATCAATTGGTTGGAACTGCCAAATGTCAACTTTGAGTGCAAATTTCTCAGAATTTCGCGTAATAAATGAAATTTTTTTTGTAATATGTTAATTTTCTTTTTAATGACGTCAAAAACATAAACATATCTTAAAAAACAAAAAAGTTGGCTGTACTAAAAATATTATACTTATTAGAAAACAATGATATTATCTACTGCATAAATAATTGTAATGTCATTATTTATCACTATTTTCTAAAAAGTATAATTTTTTTAGTACAGTCAACTTTTTTATTTTTAGAGATATGTTTAGGCTTATGGTGTCATTAAAAAGGAAAATAAATAAATTACAAAATTGATGATAAAAAAAATTTCATTTATTACGCGAAATTCTGAGAAATTTGTACTCAAAGTTGAAATTTGGTAGTTTCAACCGATTGATTTCGTCTTCACAGGATCACAGCTTGGTAACGGTTAAGTTGGTGGGGTTTGTTCGTATGTCCATTATAACCGTTTTTCTGCTAGAGACAATAACGTGAATCAAAGTTGTGAAATATTAATTAACCCTATAGCTCCTAAGAATGTGAAAATAGACCTCCCCCTCCCATACGATTTTTTGCTCAGCTCGACATAACATTTCAGCTCCGTAAATAGTTGCACTCAATTGCGGGACAATTTACTTACTATTTGAGCTATATGAAATTTTTTAGCAAATTTAAAAAGTTTTTTAAGTAAATTATCAATATTTTCCTTAATTTCTTTATTTTGAAATTAAAACCAATGAGTATATATATAGCAGAGAATTTTTTTCGCTCTTGAGTTTTAACTCAGTCAAATCGTGGTTAACAAATAAAGGGACACCGAAAAATGTTCGAAAACAGCGCAGTCGGTATTTGTGCGTCGAAAGATTTTATTTTCGAAAACAGCGCTCTCGGTATGTGCGCATGCTCCGCCATTATTGTTGTGCGCTCTCAGAATCTATGAAAGTGGTTTGACTGCTTTTTTCCTTTTATTGAAATAGATTCTGCACAATGTTTACATTTTTGGATGGACGGACTTGCATGGACTTATTTCAATATGCCGATTGGATATTTGCAAGATTCTGGCATTTGTGTGAACTTATGAAATGATTTTTTTTCAATATTTTTATGTAAATCCCTTTTTTTTAGGTCAAATAGGAAATTTTTCATTAATTTCAAGTCTAATTTAATCGAATTTAATTTGGATAAATTTTTCATTTAATCCAATTTTTATTTTCAAATAAATTGGATTAAATGGAGTTTAATGTTACATTTTTTAGCTTTAGATAAGTTTTTAATTATCTGAATTTAATCGAACTTATTGTAATTTTAAAAAAATTGCAACAAATAAACTTTTTTTACCACATTGCTTGCATGCATTTATTTCTATATGAAAATATTGAGTGTGAAAATGATTTTTTTTCACAATATTTCTATATATTTGTAATTACCTACTAAGTTATAGCAGCAAATTTATAAAAAAAAAGAAAAAAAATGCGCCGCCACCGGACTTCGAACCCGGGCACTTTTATTACAAGGCTAATACGTTAACCAGTGTCCGCCACAACTTAACAAATAACAGCAAGTTTGATGAAATTAAATCAAAATTTTCCTAAACAAATTTAAATACGCTGAAAAGAACGTGTTGTAAGGAAAACATTTCCTTTTTTGTTCAACTTCCCAATTAGATATTTGCAACTTTCAAAGGTTTTCAATTAACTTGCAAGTATTTAATTGGCAAATTGAAGTATGGAATATTAAATGTTATTTTTTGAATGTTTCTTACCTATATGTTATTTATTTCAAGTCAAATAGAAAATGCTTCTATTTATTTCTAATTAGAAAATTTATAAATTTATTTATTTATTTATTTACAAGTACTAAAATATTTTTCTACGATGATACAAACAAAAAAAGACAAATTCAAAGAATAAGTTTGTTGTTGTTTTCGTACGCATGCGTGTGTGTGGGTAGCAGAAATATAAGAAAGAAATTTGCATGCATTTTTTTATATTCTGCTTGTCTGCTTGTTGTTGCTACCTTATGGTAAGGTAGGAATTCATCAACTTCTGTCGTTATTTCTGTCCGAATATCTCTCAGTATGAATGGGTGAATGTGTGTGTGTTTTATATGGACGGAAAAACCAAAAACGGAAGTTAAGGCACCTAGTATTAAGCTTATCACTAAGCCTATGATTAAATCTATTAAGCCTACTAATATTAATAGTAATAAAAATAATATAAGCCCACCTGCCAGAACACCCTCAAAGCCAGCTCAAGATAAAAACTGGTCATATAAAACAAATTTATTCCCAAAGTTTTCTCCACAGTCAAAACTATCTTCTCAACTGTTATCTTCTTCTAAATTTCCTATTACTCAATCGTCGAAACTCCCTTATCCTAAAGTTAAACGTGTTTCGTTTAACCTCAATAACGACGAAAAAAATAAAACTTATTCATATAAATATCCTAATTTCGTCCATTCCCATACACTAAATCCAACCCCACAGCCCGCAATAGTCATACCTAAGCCTACTTCTACACAACCTGTTACTGCAACACGTTCACCAGCAATCACACCCTCCAATAACACACCTCCTCCCTTAATTACTTGCACTAATACTCAAACGTTCACTAATGCTACACCAGCCTTTCTGGATCCTCTTCTGCCACCTAATGCGAAGCTCACAAAAAATCTCGCTGACGTTAGTAGTGAAGGTCGTTTCGTTATGTCTCGTCTAAGAGACCGTCGGTTGTATGATAATGTTCGATTATACCTGTCTTATTTACATAATAAGTCTGACTCAGTCTGTATTGAAGGTACAACAAGAACAAGTGCTATGGTATCCATCCAACAAGAAGGTCTTCCTACCGACCCTGTCGAGCTGAAAAAAATTTTCATTAACTTCCATGAAAGCCTCAACATTTCACCCACTGATGTTGAAAACGACCTCACGGCATTTGCATCGCATACTAGCTCAAAGTATATATGGCATTTACAAAGAGCTCGTTCTAACTTCAAAAATTTTTATTGTCCCTAACTCTCATCCTAAAGCAATGTCCGATTATCCAGCCTCCCGAAATACACTACCTTCAATTGCGTCTTTTAATATATCCTACCACAATTGTGGTGGCATGAGAGGCAAACTCAATAAACTGTTTGTTGAAGCTAAATCTTGTCATTTCAATGTTTTTGTCTTTACGGAAACGTGGTTGAATGACGCTATCAAAAATGAAGAAATTCTAGATAGCAACTGGACAATATACCGGAATGACAGAAACTATGCAATCTGCGGCCTGTCTCGAGGAGGCGGTGTCTTAATTGCCACACATAACTCCTTATCTAGTGAATTGATTGTAACCTGCTCCTCCAAATGCTTTGAGCACAAAATAATCAAAATAAGGCTAGATCAAAAAGCTTCCGTATACATAGGTGTTATTTATATTCCTCCGAATTCAACCCACAATTCCTACAATGAATTATGTGAAATCATAACGTCAATAACAGCTGCGTTAAACGAAGATGATAGAATTATTATTTTTGGAGACTTCAACCGTCCCAATATAACTTTTGTGCACGATGATGATGACAACCATCTCCTTCCAATTAACCTGTCCAATGCGGTCGACTTCGATTTATTAAGTACTTTTTATAGTAATGATTGTCAGCAAGTTGCTCCTGCTCCAAACCGAAACAATCGCTGGCTAGATTTGATTTTTACTAACTCATATGACGATGTAAAGGTTAGTCCAACCTGTGAGGCTGAGCAGATATTTTCCAATACCCTCCACCATACTGCTTTTACTACTGAGTTATGTACTAACAACATAACTTTTATACAGTCATTCAATAATTCTATTGTATACGATTTCCTCAATGCCGATTACAATAACATTAAAAATGACTTAAATTGTTTGGACTGGAACCACTTGTCTGCACTAGAATTGGACGATGCTGTATCGTCTTTCTATCAAAAAGTCTTTTCTGTATTTGATACTCATGTTCCAAAAATAAAGAAAAAAAATAAACTATCGGAACCGTGGCTTGATTCAAATCTTAGAAATTTGAGAAATCAAAGAAATAAACTTTACAGAGTCATTAAAAATTGCGTCATTGTAAGTGATGAGGTAAAGGTTAGATACGAAGAGCTGTCTAAGGAGTTTTCCATTAAGTCCGAAGAGGCTTATAGGCTTTACACCAATTTAATTGGAGAAAGGATTATTGAAGACCCGAAAAAATTCTTCGATTTTGTAAATGTAAAACGGAAATCGACCGGATACCCAAACTTCATGTTTAAAGGCAATGTTACTTCATCTAACTCACAGGAAATTTGTAATCTCTTTGCGGATCATTTTAAAGAAGTCTTTTGTTCAACTACTTCCCAAAATCAACCTTCATTTGCCAGTATAACTAGTAGACCGACATTGGTTTGTGAAATAAATATTACATGGAGTGACATAACCAATTCCATTAAAGAATTAGATTCAAATAAATCTCCAGGTCCAGACCTTATACCACCAATTTCACTTGTTCAATGTTTAGACCAATTAATTACGCCGTTACATATGATTTTTAACAAATCCTTGCATACAGGTATATTCCCAACTTTTTGGAAATCTTGTCATCTTACGCCAATTTATAAAAATGGCGACAAGAGATCAGTTGAAAATTATAGGGGTATTGCAATATTGTCAGCAATTCCAAAGCTATTTGAAAAAATTATTTGTTCCAAACTCACGAGCATAATTAATCCGTGTTTAAACGAGCAGCAACATGGTTTTCGTAAAGGACGATCAACAACCACAAATCTTGCAATCATGGCATCAGACATTCTTACTAAAATGGAAAAGGGCCACCAAATAGATGCAGTCTATACAGATTTTAGTAAAGCCTTTGATCGTGTTGATCACGAAATCCTAGCTAAGAAACTAGAAAAATTTGGTATATCAGGTACTGTGCTGAAATGGCTCAAGTCTTATCTCTGTGAAAGATCCCAATATGTAAAATTTCAGGGTACTTTGTCTAAAAAGATTGTTGTCTCGTCGGGTGTACCTCAAGGTAGCCATCTTGGCCCACTTCTCTTCAACATATTTATTGCAGACATATCTGAAGTTTTGCATGATGTCCCCCATCTCTTATATGCAGATGACTTAAAATTATACTATAACATTAGATCAGAAGTGGATTCAGTATTCTTACAGAATAAGCTTTTTTCTCTGGAACAGTGGTGTAGTAAAAATAAACTTTATTTAAATATAAATAAGTGCTACGTTATAAGTTTTGCCCGTAAAAACGTAATCACATATAGCAGATACATGCTAAATAAGGTAGAACTTAAAAGGGTCAACCACATAGCAGATCTTGGAATAATTCTTGATAGTAAGATGCGCTTTAACCTTCACTACGATCATATCATATCCAGGGCAAACAAAATGCTCGGATTCATAAAAAGACGTGCAAAAGAATTCAAAAACCTTTGGGTAACTAAAACCTTATACTGCACATTAGTACGACCAATCTTAGAATACTGTTGCATAATTTGGAACCCAGTTTTTGTAGTGCATAGTGAAAGGCTAGAATCTATTCAATGACAATTCTTGCCTTTTGCATTGAGAGACCTATACGATCCTCGTGACTATACAAATTTACCACCATACGAGAGTAGACTTAAAATCCTCAATTTAATGTCGCTGTCATCAAGGAGAATATTACTTTGCTCATGCTTTACATTCGATGTTATTACTGGTAACATCGATAGCGAATACATCTCGAGCAAGGTACTATTTAATGAACCAATAAGGCGAACAAGGTATACAAAATTGTTAAAAGAATCGCATCGCAACACTATTTACGCATTGAACGAGCCCTTGAATAGATGTTGTAAAATATTTAATAATATCAGCGAGCATTATACACCGCCAATATCGAAATTCAGATTCAAGCGTTCTCTTTCCAAATCACTTTCCTTTACATAACTACTTCAGAATCTTCTCCAATTCCTTTTCACCATTCTGACCCCTTTTCTATTTCCTTGATCTAGCATTTGTAGAAAAATTGTAAATCAAAAATTTGAATGTTAAATAAGTAAAACACCGCATTGTAATATTAACTCTATTCTCCCATATCCAAATGCCTCTTCTTACATTGCCGTCTACCACCCATACCTAAACAAAATTTAGTTGTTCTCCCACTCAGCTTTCCATCTTAATAATATTTTAGCATAGTATTAAAAATTTGTACATATTTTTACTATGTGTATAAAATCTGTTAGTATGTAAGCTTAGTATATAAGTTCCCCCTTCGTTCTTCTTCTTGTCTTTTCTTTTTGACGTGTTTTTGAAAATGTGTCGATTCATGTGGGCGGATTACGCCCACTGAGAATTGCATATCTTCTACACCTAAAACAAGGAAAGAGGAGAGAAAAACAAAAAATAAAAAAATAAATACAACAGCAACCTGTTAGAAAAATAAGTTAGAATAAGTATATTGCCTTGTTTGGCTAAATAAATAAATAAATAAATAAATAAATAATTTGTGAATGCCTGTCTCTATGTATGCCTGTCTATCCTATTTTCGCTTGGCTGTTAGATATATATTGCATTTTCAATTTCATTTGTGTTCAATGAAAATAACATTGCGGTAAAGTAGTAATTTCGTCCTTTCGGATTTTTTAAATTGGTCGGGAGCCCTATTGAGTCCATGGTTTTTTTTATTTATTAGAGCTCTTGTTTTGGGAAGTATCTTAGGATCATTGTCATAGGGTTTCAGCCCTCAATAATATGTTTGACATTCGCTACGGTTCCGATATTCGTCCGACCGTCCGTCCGAATCTCCGTCCGTTTGTATGTATGTTTTAATGAATGGTCGTATGACTGAATGTTAGTATGGAATATGTGAAGTATTCTTAAAACTTTTAAAAAGTCGAAATTTTTCTTCCAAATTAAAATTTCTCACAAACTTTCTCATTACAATGACCATTTTCAACATTGGGCTCGTTACAATTATTTATAATTTTCAAAATTTTCTATCTTCTATTTGTGGTTTTAAATTATTTTCAAAACAGTTATTACTTCTATTTTTCCAAATTTTCTATCATCTACTTCTGGCTTTAATTTTTTTCACAGTAATTTCCGTCGAAATGCTTGCCGCATATTACCCCAAGTTATTATATTATATAATAAGATTTTCATTCGTTATCGAAATTATTATATGATATAATAAGAATGCACTTCACTTTCGAAGTTATTATATGACATAATAAGAGTTCACGTTAGCATGTAAGTTATTATATTATATAATAATAATTTCACGCACTTCGCTTGGGAAGTTATTATATGATATAATAAGACACCATTTTAGTTTTTAAAGTTATTATATTGTATAATAAGCCAATAATTTGACATTTGGGTCAAATAGCACCCAAATTTTACTCTAAACTTTACTTACAAGTAGCACGTACGTTTCATCGATGAAAAATTGTTTTTTCAGTGCACTTTTTTATGTTAACTTTAGATTCCATTTAATTTTGCTTTAGCTAAAGTTTGTACATATTTCACATATATATTTTGTGAAGATAGTTTTTCAAAAATGTTTGAAATATTAATATATATTATCCACATTTATTCTTTACTATTTGAATAAATATGCATTGGATTTAATGAAACATTTTAAATTTTACATAAATAAAATTGTATATATATTTTAAACATAGTTACACATATTTTGTAAAGTAAGCTTTTGAAAAGTGTTTAAAATATTTTGAATATAATTTATTGGCCAATATTTGATTATAATAAGTAATAAATATAATAATAAATAAATGAAATTTAAAATAGATATGTTTTTCTCCTTCTTTTTATTTTAATTCGTTCTGTTTGAAAATTAATTTCACTAGAAAATTAGAAAGAAGTGTACAATGTTGTTTTAAGTGCACTTGTTATATGTTGGAAGTAAAAGTTTTCTTTTTTTCATAAATTTTATCAATCACAAAAAATTATCATAAAAGTTTTGAAAAAATATTCGCTAAAGTGACGAACTAATAATAAAAGATTGATAAAAAAATACTTTTCTTAAAAAAAATTTTTTCATATTAAAAAGTCGGTTCCGTTATGCATTTGAAATGAATTCCAAAAAAATCAAAATGAGCTAATCCGAAAATTTTCCGCAATTTCGTTTCTAAAAATCTCGTACCGAAAACGTTTTGATTATTTTAAAAATCTTGTGTTAAATTGTTATACCTTGCAAGTTGAAAATTTATTCCACCACTTTTTAAAAACATGTTTGAAATATTTACAATATATTTTCCACATTTATTCCAATTTATTTCAAAATATAATATGTAAATTGCATTGAGTGAAGTAAAACATATAATATATAATAAATTGAATTAAATGCAACATTTTCCATTAATTTTTTCATACTTCAATTTGTCAATTAAATACCTGCAAGTTGATTGAAAAGCTTTGAAGTTGATAAATTCCTACCTTACCATAAGGTAGCAACAACAAGCAGACAAGCAGAATATAAAAAAATGCATGCAAATTTCTTTCTTCCATTTCAGCTACCCACACACACGCATGCGTACAAAAATAATAACAAACTTATTCTTTGAATTTGTCTTTTTTTGTTTGTATCATCGTAGAAAAATATTTTAGTACTTGTAAATAAATAAATAAATAAATTTATAAATTTTCTAATTAGAAATAGAAGCATTTTCTATTTGACTTGAAATAAATAACATATAGGTAAGAAACATTCAAAAAATAACATTTAATATTCCATACTTCAATTTGCCAATTAAATACTTGCAAGTTAATTGAAAACCTTTGAAAGTTGCAAATATCTAATTGGGAAGTTGAACAAAAAAGGAAATGTTTTCCTTACAACACGTTCTTTTCAGCGTATTTAAATTTGTTTAGGAAAATTTTGATTTAATTTCATCAAACTTGCTGTTATTTGTTAAGTTGTGGCGGACACTGGTTAACGTATTAGCCTTGTAATAAAAGTGCCCGGGTTCGAAGTCCGGTGGCGGCGCATTTTTTTTTCTTTTTTTTTATAAATTTGCTGCTATAACTTAGTAGGTAATTACAAATATAAAGAAATATTGTGAAAAAAATCATTTTCACACTCAATATTTTCATATAGAAATAAATGCATGCAAGCAATGTGGTAAAAAAAGTTTATTTGTTGCAATTTTTTTAAAATTACAATAAGTTCGATTAAATTCAGATAATTAAGAACTTATCTAAAGCTAAAAAATGTAACATTAAACTCCATTTAATCCAATTTATTTGAAAATAAAAATTGGATTAAATGAAAAATTTATTCAAAATAAATTCGATTAAATTAGACTTGAAATGAATGAAAAATTTCCTATTTGACCTAAAAAAAAGGGATTTACATAAAAATATTGAAAAAAAATCATTTCATAAGTTCACACAAATGCCAGAATCTTGCAAATATCCAATCGGCATATTGAAATAAATCCATGCAAGTCCGTCCATCCAAAAATGTAAACATTGTGCAGAATCTATTTCAATAAAAGGAAAAAAGCAGTCAAACCACTTTCATAGATTCTGAGAGCGCACAACAATAATGGCGGCGCATGCGCACATACCGAGAGCGCTGTTTTCGAAGATAAAATCTTTCGACGCACAAATACCGACTGCGCTGTTTTCGAACATTTTTCGGTGTCCCTTTATTTGTTAACCACGATTTGACTGAGTTAAAACTCAAGAGCGAAAAAAATTCTCTGCTATATATATACTCATTGGGGTAGGCTTGATGTTTCGCTACCAAAACGATTTTTTATTGTTTAAGTAATACTACAAATTATTAACCTTAAGATTGTTATATCATCTGATGGGAAATCGAAAACTTAAATTTTGGATTTAATTTTTTTTCAAAAAAACAACTTTTAACCAATTTTTTGGCTTAAACTAAAAATTTTTGAACATTTTTTAAAAAAATTTTTAAAAATATTAATACTTTGGTTTAGTAAAAATTTCAACTAATGTTTGAAGGATATTTTAACAAACAACATTTTTCAAAAAAAATTATTGAAATCCATTGCAAACTGACTGAAATATTTGCCTTCAAAGCTAAAAGTGTGAATTTCAAGTCGTTTTTCTCTCATTCTCAGCTTATAATTAATACTAAAAAGATCTGGTACTAAAATTTTTCACAGTTTTCAAACTACATACATGATTTTGGTATCAAATTGAAGGATCAAAAAACTTGGTATCAAAAAACATCAAATTGGTATCAAATTGGTATCAAAAAACAGACATTTTTAGACTTGAAGCAAAATTTTACTTTTTTTAAAAAACTGGCACTAAAACTTTTGAAATATTATGCAGTATTTAATGAAAATTAAATTAAAAAGTGAACATAAAAAGTGGCTTCAGATTTATTAATAGTATAGATTACTTTTGCATCATATTGTTAATCTAATTTAGTTATTTTACTTAACTTTTTATTTTAAACGTAAATCCACCTAACCCTGTAATAAGAAAAAACCTGTTTTATTTTAATGTTATAGATTTGCAGTTTTAAATATGCTCTAAGAATTAAAAGCTGAATTAGCGGGTCATCTGCTCAACGCAAGTTGACGCTCGTTTGTTCATTTACTAAGTCTCTTTAATTTACGTTTGCTGTAACCACAAATTGGGTAAGGTCGTGTCTACGTTTGCTGACTTATCTATAAAGTCATTAAATTTATATTTAAAACTTAAAACACTTGCGTTTTTTGTTGTATAGTGAGTAAAAAAATAGAAGAAAACTAATTTTAATTTCTTTAAGTAACTTTTTGAAGTTTTATAAGCAGGGGGTGTGGCAATCCACTTTTCGTACAGTTGCCGACAGTCAGCATACAAACTTAACTACCAAATTCTAGTCTAGTCTAAATTCTAGTCTAAACGCCAAAACCGTCTAGCAAATATAGCATTTTTATTGATTTGAGAGCTGTAAAAGGGGGCGTGGCAAAATTTATATAGCCTTTGCTCAGCACAGTAATTGAAGGAATCCTTTGATATAGGTTTTATAAAAATCCGTCGAGTAGTTTAGGAGTCTCCGGACCATACATACATACATACAAGCAAACAAAAATATTATATAGATATGAATTTAATTATTTAAATTCAGTCTTTATGTCAAAAGTTATTCAACATTAAACATTGCGTTTATAGTGATGTTAAATTTACTGTAAATGAAAACCGGAAATTATTTTCCAACTTTAAGAGTGAATATCTCCAAAAACCATTTTTTGTTTTTTTTTTTAATTTTTTATATGTTATTTATTAATTTATTTTAAAAATATGTTGAAAAGATAGAGGTGCAATTTTGCATTGTTTTATTTTTGCGTCATTTTTCGTGAAGGTATTTTTGGGTAATTTTTGGTAAAATTCACAAAGAATATCACGTTATATCATTTTGGCAAAAAATTTTTTAAACTTAAAGGAGTAATGTTTATACAGAAATAAGTATTTTTTTAAATTTAGTTCTTTTTTTCATTCAATAACAATAGAGTTCAGCTACTACAGCTATATCGCACTTCCTCAGCATTAACCCATCTAAAGCCACTACCCAGTAATCATTGAAAATATCAATGTTATGGATACCCGTGACCACAAACAAGTTAATGTGGGAAAAATTTACCCACCAATGAATGGGTTGGGCTCAGGGACAACACAAGACGTAACAACTAACCATGCGTATACATAGATCTATTTACACAACTAATTTTAATCTACTTTTGAGTTGACCTTTTGACAAATTAACATCAAAAACGCTACAATTGTTAACAAAGGAACTCATGCGACTTAAAGGAGCAGTTGCCATATAATTTTTTCTACTAAATGGCAAATAAATTAAGTTGTTAGCGTTTCTACTGCTTCTACGGTTAGTGCTAAAATTTATGTGAGAAAGAAGTTCTGGAGAATCGAATACACCTGTTATGAGCTGGTGTAAATATACGATATCTGCCAATTTCCTTCGATCACCTAAAGACTGCATTTTTAATAGTTTTAAACTATCCGCATAAGGAGGAAGGTCTAATATGTCAGTTCCACTTAAGCCCCTTAGAGCAAACTGAACAAAACGTTTTTGGATTCTTTCTATTCGATCAACATGCACATTGTAACTTGGGGACAAAACTTGACTTGCATACTCTAAGTGAGGACGCACGATTGCATAATACAACGTTGTAGTTGTAATCATGCTATTAAATTCTTTGGCCCAGCGTTTTACAAAACTAAGCATTGAAGATGCTTTTTTACAAATATTATCAATATGAATGTTAAACGATAGCTAAGAATCCATGCATATACCTAGGTCTTTGACGGTGTCTACACGACTCAAGGCAGTATCTTTAATCTTATAATCAAAAATATAATTATTCCTTTTTCGCGAAAAGGTCATAGTTTGGCATTTATCTGGATTTAAAAACATATTATTTTTAGAACACCAAACTTCAAAGGATTTTAGATCAGACTGGAGTAGATCTGAATTATCTCTAGAATTAATCGTTCTGTATATTTTCATATCATCGGCATAAATAAGCAGATGAGAGTGTTCAATGACGTGAGTTACATCATTGATAGCTAAAATAAACAGAAGAGGACCAAGGTGACTACCCTGAGGAACACCTGATCCAGCAATAAATTCAGAAGACAATGCGCCTCGGAAACGTATTTGATAAGATCGCTCCACCAAATACGATTTAATCCAGTTCACAAAATATTGTGGAAATCCCATTAACTCAAGTTTAAATAAGATTAGATTGTGTGGTAGCTTATCAAATGCCTTACTAAAGTCAGTGTAAACACAATCGACCTGGTTACCAGAATCAATAGAATTTAAGCAGAATGTTGTAAAATCGAGAAGATTAGACACAGTGGATCTGCCATTCACAAAACCATGCTGACGAGTTGTTATGACTTTGCCACAGTGAATTTTCACCCGATCGTACACCATCCGCTCAAAAAGTTTTGGAATCGATGAGAGCTTAGCGATAGGCCTATAGTTACTGACATCGTTCCTGCAACCCTTTTTAAAAATAGGACTTATAAATGATTTTTTCCAAAAAAGTGGAAAATAACTTTCGTTAATAGATTTATTGAATAATAAAGACAGTGGTTGACTCAAAACGGAACCGCATTGCGTTAACACTGCGGCAGGAACACCGTCAGGTCCAGCACCAAACTCCTCATCGATCGATCTAATATACATTAAAATATCCTCTGGAGTGAAGGATATATGTTCCAAAGATACTCTGGGTTCGGAATTCATATATTCAAAGTACTCTCCATCAGGATTAAAAGAATCTGAACAGAATGATTCTTTAAAAAGATTGGCGAAAAGGCCACAAATTTTGACGGGATTGTCAGTAAATCCCTCAGGAGTTCTAAAAGAAGAAGGAAATCCATCAGATTTCTTCTTTGTGTTTACGAATCCCCAAAATTTCTTTGGATCTGTCAATATTCTCAGCTTAACATTATCTAAATATTCGTGATATAATGTAGCTGAGCGATTTTCAAATTCCAGAAACAAACGTTTGTAAGTTTCTAGGTCGTTTGAGCCTAAGCTACAGATGTATTTCTTCCATGCCCTATTCCTGTTGTTGCGAAGAGTCTTTAAATCCTTTGTGTACCAAGGGTACGTAGAATTCCTCGCAAATTTGAGACTATAAGGTACGGATTGAGAAAACACAGCAAAGAGTTCCATATAAAAAAAATGTATGGAGTCATCAAGGCAATTTCCATTTATATATTCTAAAATTGCATTAAGTTTGCCATTAAGCAAATGATTCAACTTCAAAAAGTCAGCTTTTTTAAAATTGAATTCATAAAGCTTATCTGCTGAATTAGAAATTACTATATTTGCTCTGTCGGATTCGTACCAAATACTCAATGGTGGATGATATTCATCAACAGCAGTTAGAGCATGAAAGGCCCTCTTAACAACAACATTGTTACTGTCTGTAGTTAAGACCAGGTCAAGAAGTCTTTCAAGACTATTATAAATACAACTCACTTGTTGTAAGTCTGAACATATATTATCAACAAATATATGTTCTTGGCGGGTCTTCGAATTAGATGCACAATAGTACGTATCATCGTCAGAAGAATGCCATTTTAAATCAGGTAGATTAAAATCGCCCAATAATAAAATGTCGTCATTAACGTCAAGTAAATCAATTATGTAATCTATGCACTCCGCAAGGCTTGCATAGACCTCTACACTACTCTTAGGAGGAACATACGCATTAATAACATATACATTAGAGTTACAATGTATAACTTTAACGCAAATTAGTTCAATATTAGAAGAGCAGGAAATGTCAACAATAAAACTGGCAAAGCAGTTCCTTACAGCCAAAAGGACACCACCACCGACAGAAGAAATATTGTCAGTGTATCTGTCTTTTCTAAAAACTTGAAAACTATTGTCAAACAATTCCAAATCAGTAATGCTTCCGTTCAGCCACGTTTCTGTTAACGCGATAATATCCTCAGAGCAATTTTGAGTTGATAGAAATAAACTCTGCGTCTTAGAACGTAGTCCCCTTACATTTTGATAGTAAAGGGACAGCCGATTTAGTTTTTTTGAGCCTGCCGGGCGGCTTGAGTCACCCTTTTAGGCTTATTTTTTGGCTTGAACTCAGTAACAAGAATATTATCGGCCCACAAATTAGAGTTAAGAACAGTTGTAAAATCATCGGCTGCAACTGTTAAAATGAAAGAAGCATGGGAAGGCTTATTACCAATTTTTTTGCATGAACAGAATGCATTTGAGTTCACTAACTTGGATTGCCTGACAAACGTCAATATATTTTCTATTGATGTGTCGGGCTGAAGACGTGAAATGAAAACATTTCTGGTCCTCGAAACTGCTCTTAAAGTCAAATGACTGTTAGGCGTAGTTGAAATCGTATTTGGACTACTAGTCAATGGAGGAATAGAAGATGGTGTATAAGAAATCACCGTATTATTATTTTCTGATGGCATTGCTGAGGGCTGCTGAGGCTGACGACGCCTTCTGACGCTTATTTTTGTTTTTGTTTTTCCTCTTTCTTTTAGAGCTTGTAGGGTCTTTTTCTGATGAAACTGACAAAATTCCGGAAGAAGCAGTCATGGACGAAGGAACCGAAATGTTATCCTGAACAGTAATTTCATCAGAAACGCTGGTAGTGGGTGCGGCACTAACTTCGCTAAAAAATGAAACAATTTCTCTGAAGTTATTATTTAATAAGTTAAGGCTTTCCCCAAAAAGCTTAATTTTAGAATAGAGTTCATCCGGGGAAAGGGCCCTGCACGAAGCACAATACCAGCGAAGACCAGATCGGACTGAAATTAAATCGTCAAGGCACGATTTAGAAATACCAGCACAAGAAGCGTGGAACATTCGCTCACATGGGCCAGAACAGCTGAACATAGGGTACAGAATATTCTGGCTTTTGCATTGCTCGTTCAGAGAACAAGCAGCAATATTATCAATGGAAAAATAATCCATTGCAAAAAATTTTAAATTATTCTGCGAGCAAGTGCTTTTGAATGTAAAATGTGCTTATAGGGTTAGCACATTAAAATGTAGCGCACACAAAACTGTTTTAAAACAACAACAACACTACATACGCTGACTGCACTTAAGTAAACAAACACCGCACAAAGAGGAATTGAAAAAAAGGCAGACAAACATGCACTGGATTGTGTTAAAAACTATTCAATCAATTATTATATGTTATATATTAATAAATTATTTCTTGAACAAATAAACACTGCCACGAAATGGAATTGTTTGAAAACATATAAAAACGTTATTAAAATGTTTTTTTAATACTTAATGTCCACAAAAATCAAACGAAACACGATTATAAAGAATACTAATCACAGCAACACACTAAAAAACCACCGATAACAACAAGAAGACGAGATCAACTCCAATTCTTTGGGTATTAAGGCAAGAAAAAGTTTTTCGTAGACCCTACTTCAGAACATGTTACCTGAAAAGATGTAGTCCGTAAGCGTAGAATTATCGGAAGGAGTTGAGATAATTACATGAAACTTGGTACACATGGTCATATGCATCCAAATTATTGGACATTTGATAATTTTTTTAAAACAGTAAAAGAGTAAAACACGCCCAGCTCCCATACAACCCACAAGAGCGTAAGTACTATAAAATGGCTTAAAATTGAGGTACATATATAAGATTTGGTATGTGTGAAAGTTGCATCGAAACTGCGAAATATGCAAAAATAGGCGTACGACCACTTCCAATACAACCCTCAACGTTTAAAGCTATTGAAGTGTTATATATCCTATATATGTATATGAGTTAGAGAGAGAACATTTTAAATGAGAATATATATGATCGATTCAAGTTTTGTACCAAAAAATCCGCTCACTTAAAACATGCGCAAAATTGGGTACAGTTATTTCCAAGTTGGTCTAACCCGTACTTATTTATTCAAAATAGAGCCCCATTAAATATTACTAATATTACAAACTCTTTGAATGCACACTTTTTTACAAAATTGTACTGCATAGTTTTAGGACGCGAAATATTTTTGATATAAGTCTTTCTGATTGTCAAAAACATATGCTTTATGCAGTTATGTTTAAAATAAACAAAAGTATTTTTAACTAATTAAATCGAAGTCTTTCAAAGTTATCATATTTATCAAAAAGTTCTCAGTGCGGTGAAGTTAACCAGTTTTAAATAAAAAAGGTGAAAAATTTCTGAGTGAATTTATTTTTTGCAAAAAAAAAAACAATGTTTTAGAAATGAAACCACTTTTTATTAGAGATGTTTTCAATTTATGGAAACAATCAAGGATTGATTGTACAATTAAAAAGCAAGAGCAGAATATAGAAACATTTTTAAAGTCTTACTATTCAGTGCCTTGTTTAAGTAATGATACTCTTAACAAAGTGCACTTTATTGTTTTTAAATTTAATTAAGAATTTAAAGCCTTGCATCGAAAATCATATGCATTCGAAACAAAACATCATGATTGACTCCAATCGCCTCTTATTTGTTTTACTGAAAGGTTAGATGATAAGTTCATTCGCGTTTTAGTAATTTACCTCAGATTCTCCTGGAACAGCAAGTTGGCTTCTTTACATTACGAAGTAAACCTGAAATATTTTATTCATAGTTAATAACATAAGTTCAAGGGACCCAATACCAGTAGAGGCATACGGAATATAACAGATACACAAGATACTCCTACTTTTAGATAGACTGAAACCAAAGGGGGTAGAAAAAAAGTCAATTTCGAAGAAGCATTCAGTCGAACAAACCGCCGAAAAGTTCAGCAATTAGTTAATGAGAAATCACCAAAAGAAATTGAAAGTGCAGCGAGTTTATTAGCCAAAAGAAAACTTATTGAGTCGACAAATCAATGTCTGACACCATTTCAAACACTTGGCCTATATTATGACTTGAAATTATCGGTAAGGCATTATAGAATATTGCGTTCGGTTGTAAACAGTCTTCATCTTGAATGTTTCCCTGATTACAAAATAATTGAAACACACAAAAACGTCCTTATAACA
Organism: Coremacera marginata; assembly: GCA_914767935.1. Taxonomy (NCBI): domain Eukaryota; kingdom Metazoa; phylum Arthropoda; class Insecta; order Diptera; family Sciomyzidae; genus Coremacera; species Coremacera marginata. The sequence continues at coordinate 122,382,889 of OU612045.1, read as the reverse complement.
AAGCCTATTATAGTTTCAGCAGTATCAGCTGAAGTTAGAATGCAGGACTTGCTTAATCAAACTGCTTCAAGTTTATTAAAAATAATTGAAATACAAAATAGTATTAGTTGTGTTCTTGAATGCAAATATGGCTTTGATAGTAGTTCCGGTCATAGTGTTTACAAAAAAAATTTTCCGATGAAAACATGACTGATGAATTCTTGTTTATTGTTTATATGACTAATATTGATAGCCAGGGAGAAGTATGGTTGAACAAAACCCATCATCTGTGTTATTTTGCAGACCTATTAAACTTATTTTTAAGCAAGAAAAACCTTAATTAATTCATAATTTAGAAATGGATTTAATGGAGCTGTAGCGGAAAGGAAAACGGTCACCGCCAAAATTTAAGAATCAAACAAAAATTAAATTTGTTTGCGTCTGGCAATGCTGAGCGGTGAGGCCGGCTAGTGAAGCAGCAGCCCTGACTTTTATATTTTGAGGGCGCACGGTGAATGCGCCCCTGTGTACCTCGCACAGAAAAGTAGTCAGGGTGCCTGCTTCCCTCAGCCGACGCCCCCGCCCCTGGTCAGGTGACCCGCGGACACGTAGTTGACCACGACTGCAGTTCGGTGAGATGTGGGGGTTCGTGGTATCCAACCACGCGTGCCTTCCTCGCACATATGCTTCACGTGCATATTACTATCGCGTCGACGATTTAAACCAAACAACGGACAAACTGAAATGGAGAAAACTATGGATATATAAAAAAAAAACGGAAAAGGTTGGAAGACCCTGGCTTACCCATCCAGCTTCTTCATGGGTCCTGGTGCTTGGGACCCAGCCTACGCATCCCTCCCTACCGTGGAGGACAATGGGGCATATAAATAAAACTGTCCTCCCCAAACGCGAAAATAAACCACTCCTTCGACAAAGTTTTCATTTAATATAATATTAATAAAAAAAAAATACGAAAATTATACTTATGCAGCTAAGTAAATTTACAATTTTTACATTTCGGTTAAGTATTATTTCAGTTTCAGGATTACGATTATTTTTGTGAAAAATAATTTTTCTTAAAAAAAAAATATTTTAAATATTTCAATAAACGTGAAAAGACAGAAAAAAACATTCCAAATATTCTTTATCATTATTTTTTTGACAAAAACCCTTATATTTGTGTTAATTTATTTTTAAATACAAACTTTTATTTTTATTTAAATTTATTTTAAAAAACTGTTATTATTATTTTTAATTTATTTTTAAATAAAAAAAATTTTATTTAAGTTTAAGTTATTTCCAAATAAAAAATTCTATTTTTTTTTTTTTGCTTATGTTGAATGTATAAATTATCTTTGTTAATATTATATTATTGGGTTGGCAACTAAGTAATTGCGGATTTCACTCATAGATGGCTTTAGTTGAATTTTTAGGTTTGCTGACGTAATCGGAATGTCACACATTTTGTTATTTGATAGTTGGTACTTCAACTGTCAATCAGTAAAAAATTTTTTTGATCGGTTGTGTAGTTTTTGTTTGGCGTCGGCAGTTTGTTTGACGGCAGTGTCAAAATTGGTTTGCCAAATTTCGTTCTGGTGATTTTTCACTCAAAGGTGAAAAACGCTCTGGTCGTCCAGTTGAAGTTGATGACGACCAAATCAAAATAATAATCGATTCGGATCGTCACAGTACAACACGTGAGATTGCAGAGAAGCTTCATGTGTCACATACATGCATTGAAAATTGCTTAAAACAACTTTGCTATGTACGAAAACTCGATATATGGGTTCCTCATGAACTGAAAGAAAATCACTTAACACAACGCATTAACATCTGCGATTTGTTAAAGAAACGTAATGAAAATGATCCATTTTTAAAACGATTGATAACTGGTGATGAAAAATGGGTTGTTTACAACAATGTCAATCGGAAAAGATCGTGGAGCAAGCCAGGTGAACCAGCTCAAACAACATCATTAGCTGATATTCATCAAAAGAAAGTTATGTTATCAGTTTGGTGGGATTACAAAGGAATTGTCTACTTTAAATGTTTACCACCCAACCGAACGATCAATTCAGATGTCTACATTGAACAACTAACAAAATTGAGCAATGCAGTTGAAGAAAAGCGGCCCGAATTTGCGTTTTGCCACATCCACTATATAGTCCTGACCTTGCACCATCTGAGTACTTTTTATTTCGATCTTTGCAAAACTCCTTGAATGGTAAAAATTTCAATAATAATGATGATGTCAAATCGTACCTGGTTCAGTTTTTTGCTGATAAAAACCAGAAGTTTTATGAACGTGGAATTATGATGCTGCCTGAAAGATGGCAAAAGGTCATCGCTCAAAATGGAAAATACATTACAGAATAAAATTATTTCGTTCCATGAAAAAATACTTAGCGATGGAATTTGGACAAGGTCGGCATCGTCCTGGTTGTCACTATTATTATTTTCTGAGGTTTCAGTCGATTCAAATTCAGCGAGGATGTCATTGTCATCAAGTAGAGCGTAGCATTTATATAGTAGCATTTATAGTTATATTGGTAATTTATTAACATTCTTAGTTTTATTAAAAACTCAACTCAAATGCGTTAATATTTACACAAATTTTTGTATTTATTTAAAAAATGTTTAATATTTTGTTATTTGGTTTTCTGATACATAAATTAATCTTCAATTATTAGTTTAAACATTCTGTATGGATGCCGAAGACATCTAGTCGAATGCGTTATTTGTCTGGCCAACCTTTTATTCGTTATAACAGATAAATTGCTTTTCAAAACTTTATGCTTTTTCAAAACTCGTGTCATAGGCTCTTTAAGCACTTTCAAAACTTTCTTCTGGCATTGCTTACAAACTTCCTCATTACAATGGCCATTTTCAACTTTGGACTCGCTACAATTATTTATAGTTTTTCAAAATTTTTTATTTTCTGTTTCTGGTTTTAGATTCTTTTCGCCATATTAATTACTACTATTTTTCCAAATTTTCTATATTCTATTTCTACTTTAAATTTTTTTCCAAAAATTACTCTCAGTCGAAATGTTTGCCGCATATTAATTTACCTAAGTTATTATATGATATAATAAGATTTCACTCTAGTATGCAAGTTATTATATTATAAAATAAGATTTCAGTTCACTTTGGAGATTATTATATGATATAATAAGATTTCACTTCACTTTCGAAGCTATTATATGACATAATAAGATTTCACTTTAGTTTGTAAGTTATTATATTACATAATAAGAATTTCAATCACTTCACTTTGGAAGTTATTATATGATATAATAAGATTTTACTTTAGTTTTTATGTTATTATATTGCATAATAGGAAAATAATGGTCAAACAGCACCCAATATCGATGAAAAATTATTTTTTCACTGCACTTTTTTATGTTTACTTTTATTAAAATAATTGCAGTTAATTTGGTATTAGCCAAAGTTTATACATATTGCACATATTTTTATATACATATTTTGTGGAGATCATTGTTATATTTTAATTCTTTTTGAGTTTCTTTTTGACTTTACTTTTATTTTCAACTTAAACAACTTCAAGCTTCAAGTGTTATATTTTAAGCACATTAGTGTTATATTTTAATTCAACTAAAGAAGTAGTTTCAACTGAAACAACTGACAACTTTTTTGTCTTAACCTAAGCTTAAATATGCTAACTTAAAAGGTGTACTAAACCAATATACACACACACACACACACACACCTTGGTCACAAACAAGCTTGGCTCCGCACTTAACTCAGCAGCGACTCAAGAAATACGACTCCGCTAGCTTGATCGACGCCAGCTTAAGCACGTATTTCCAAAATGCTGATGTCGTTAGTGCAATGAACCGACTGCTCGTGGCCATAGCTTGCACAAACCATTGGCCCTGAACTCGGTTAGCTTCAATGACAATGAAACTGTATCCGTTCCAGTGACCATGGGATCATAAAGCTAGTTTGCAGTCTATTGAACGCAACATCATTTTTGAAAAATGTTTAAAATATTTTTATATATAATCCACATTTAATCTCTAATAATTGAATTGGATTAAATGAAACATTTTTTTGTTCATGTTGTTTGTATTTATTTACATAAATAAAAGTTTATATATATTTTCCACACATTTTGTGAAGATAATTTTTGAAAAATGTTGAAAATATTTTTATATATTATCCAGATTTATTCTCTAAAATTTGAATAAATATAAACATTGGATTAAATGAAATATTTAACATAAATAAAATTTTATATATTTGTTTTTCTCCTTATTTTTTTTTTTGTTTTTATTTTTATTCGCAATAATGCTTTAGAATGGAAGAAAGTCTTGTACTGTTGGCATGCAAATTTAAGTGGAAACAAAGTAAGTATGTACAGTAGTGTTCTATTAAAAAAATTGTAAAAATGCAAATTACAAAAAAATGGAGTAAAATGTCATGAAAATATTTTCTAAGACTATACCTAATACAGATACAAAAAATGGTGGGATTACGTTTAATAATTTGGTCGTAACAAGAAGTACGCCCTTTTGTAAATTTCGAGTTTGAATATTTTTACGAAAAAAGTTCGCAAAAATACAAAAATAAAAATTTTTCAAAATGCAAACAAGAAATGCACAAAGGACAGTTTTGAACTATTTTGTGCAAAAAATTAAAAAAACCGAAAATCGGATAAAATAGTTATAACTGTTGCAAGTTGACTTTTTTTTTTTTTAAATCCTTAAAGGTTCCTTTTCTGGCATATATTCATTAGTTTAGTTAGCATAATAAAATTTTATTTATTAGATATTAGTTAGTTTAGTTAGCATAGTTTAAACATAGAAATTAGAACATATAAATATATGAATAAATAAAAAATAAATTTATTAAAAAAAATTAAAAAAATATTCATTTTAAAGATAATAAAATTTGCTAGCATTTTGTCCTTGGGTGCATTTCAATCTAATCAGAAATGAAGAAGTTATAGCGATTTTTCTATACCTTCATACTTGAAAATAGACAAAATCACAAAAATATCATTTCTGACTATCGACGAAATGCACCCCAAATATAGCAAACAAAAAAAAAAAAAACAGCTGAGAAGCAGCAAAAAAGTCCAAGCAGAAAGCAAAAACAAAAACCAGCCAAAAAAAATATAAACAAGACAGCCAGCCGTCGAATTAGAATTCCAAAGAAAATACAAATCGCCAACATTGTTGTTGGCTCTAGCAACAAACTCTAGCAACATTAGCCTGAGCGCTGAAAACGAACATGGTGTGGGAACTGCACAAATATCGGCAGCGCTCTGCCTGCACAGATGCTCTTTAAAACTAATTTCTGGACTCTAATAAATTGTTACCCGTTTCGGCAGTCAAAAAATCTCAAGAGCGGTGTGGTGAGTGGTGTCTCTACACTATATATACTCACTGTGAAAACCAATACAGCAACAACAGAAACACGCCACTAAAACGGCCGCTAGAACAACAACAATATATTAAGCCTGCGTCAATACATACGCAGCAACTAGTAATAAGCAAAACGCTATTTTTGCACACGGCACCAATGCAAGCCAACCACGATAAACAACACAAAGGATTGGTATGGTTTAAATTATAAACACACACACACACTGATACGTAATAAGCAAAACCTACTCTTTTGCACACGGAACCAAGCATGAGAATAATAGCTGAAAGCGCTGCTAGAAAATCATGCCACGGGGAGTTATTTTTCGATTGTCAAGCAGAACAGACGTATATTCACAGAATATTATTTCAACCGTCAAGCAGAACAGTCGTACATTCTGGGAGTCTTATTTTAATCATCATCGAGTGCAGACGTACATTCTGAGAGTTCTTCTTCGAACGGCAAACGAAGTCATATTTCAACCACTGGCGGGTAAAATAATATACAGAGGAAATTAATGAAACTAACGAGGATATGAGATCATAGTTACAAGGAAGCAATACAAAAATTCTGCGTCAATAAATACTGAAGCATGAAGATACAAACAAGGCAGTAAGTTGACAGTCACCGAACGAGTCATATCCTTATTTTCTATTCTATCCTACTTCCCGTCAACTTGTGTCACTAGAGGACAGGATAATATAAATTCTTTCTAGTGCCACATGTCCTTCGCTCTGCACGAACACAAGTCTATTCCTTATGTCTCAATTGTGTACCAGAGGACAGGATAACATAAATTCTTTCTCGTGCCACGAACTCCTCGTCCTACACGGATATACCTATCTTCTATTTTAATTGTGTTACTAACGTCCTCCTGACTTTACACGAGTCGCAAGCTATCTTTTTCCTCCTCTTCCCATTTGTGTCACCGGAGGACAGGATAACATAAATTCTTTCCCATGTCACACACTCGTGCTCCATACAAGCGCAGCGCCCAAATCCGCTCCTTCTCTTTGTGACCACTGCTTCTTGAAATATTGCACGCTGAACGCTATTAAGCTGAGCCAGCCGACAAGACTCCAAAGTAGCAGATCTACCGTACTAAGCCGTAACATACAGGGTGACAAAAAATAAGTGTATACAAACATCTCCGCTCTGTTAAAAACGACTCATTATATTTACAACGGTTTTTTTTTCTTGTTGTTGCTTTTCGACTATTTTAGAAACCGTTACATTTATTTTCAATGCTCTAGTTTTGCTTTAAAGTTCAGTTCGCTATGTCTTCTCATCGCGCAAGCATTATAGTGTTGCACCAGTTAGGCAAACGAAATTGTGAAATCGCTCGCAGTCTTGGCATTGCCCGTTCACTTGTTTCTCGTGCAATTAAACGGTTTAAAGAGCTTGGCCATGGAGGTAATAGACCAGGTAGAGGAAGAAAACGAACCGTAAACACTTCTAACAACAAAAAAATCATTAAAAAACGTGTTAAACGAAATCCAGGAGTTTCAATGAGAAAAATAGCTCGTGAGACGGGTATTAACCGTAAATCATTGCGACTTATGGCAAAAAAAGATCTTGGACTTTATGCCTACAAACACCAAAGAGGACAGTTGTTAACGGATAAGAACAAGCAAGATCGGCTCCAAAGGTGTCGTCTGCTTTTGCGTCGGGCCGCAGGTATGGGATGGGCAAAAATTCTCTTCACAGATGAGAAATTGTTCACCATTGAGCAAAAGCACAACAGGCAAAACGATCGTATCTGGTCAACAGAAGCCCCTGGGTCATCCTCCATCATCGAACATCGCCAAAATCCCCAATCCATCATGGTTTGGGCAGGAATTTGTGCCAGCGGCAAGACACCCCTGATTTTTGTGAACCAAGGAGTCAAAATTAATCAAGAAGTGTACCGTCGCGAGATTTTGGAAGCCGTTGTACTTCCCTGGGCTCAACTGCACTTTGGCGAAGAAAGATGGTGTTTCCAGCAAGACTCAGCACCAGCACACAGAGCAAAACTAACACAAGAGTGGTGTAGAGTTAATTTTCCGGACTTTATCACGTCTGAAGAATGCCCCCATATTCGCCGGACCTCAATCCTCTAGACTATAGCATATGGTCGATTTTAGAGGCAAGGGCCTGTGCTAAGCGACACCAAAGTTTGAAATCTTTAAAGCAAGCATTACGTCGAGAGTGGGATTGAATAACGTTGGAGGAGCTGCGGCCCATAGCCCAAAATTTTGAAAAGCGTTTGAAGTTGTGTATTCGCGCTAGAGGAGGCCACTTCGAAACCATCTAAACATATTATTAGTTAAGCTTTATTTTTTCAGTTTTTAATGTTCTTTACCTATTTTCATTAACAATAAAGATTTTTAATTGAAAAATGTTGTATACACTTATTTTTTGTCACCCTGTAATAACGCAAGCCTGCCAAGACGAGTAGCCGATCCGCAATATAAAGCCGTAACGTAAATTACGCAAGACAAGTCTACTAGAACGAGTAGCAACTGTACCGAACGACTAGTACCCAAGACGAAACGACACTTCAAGGTCACGAAAAGCTTCGACCATCCAGTATAACATAATATAAAAACCCCACAGGGATTAATCCATGTAAAATAATAATAAACACAAACTAAAACATAATATTAATCATATAACTAAACTTAAGCAAACTATTGAAATCAAATAAACTGAATTAAAGATTTAGTAATAACTAAAAACCTCCATCTTTTTCTTGATTACGAACCCTGGACAGCCGCTGAGGATACGTCAGCTGGAAAACCTAAAAGTAGCGCCCAGGAGGTTCGTTACAGTTTAAAAGAAAGCAGGTTTTCTGTACTCCTATAAAATTTTACTAATACCGTGTGTGTGTATGTACAAGTGGCTGATACGCGGTATTGCACGCCCAAAGACGATACATATATAGCATACATTAATATTTTTAAAAATCCCCCTGAAATATTTTCATGGACCCGCCCCTGGTCCAAGTCAATGCAATTTTCGAAATGAATTTAATTTTCGGGATTACTTTGATTTATACCCATAATCTCATCACAGTGGCGTAGCGTGGGCTTCAGCCGCCCGTGGCAGAGGCCAATTTTGCCGCCCCCCTTTTTAAGATCTTCAAATTCAAGACTCTGAAATATACAGTAATCCTAAAGAACTTTTTGGTAAGAACAATCATCATTATTGTGTTTTGTATAAATTAAAAATGGAAATAGTCGTGTATGGTTGTCAATTAGGATGCCTCAAAATAAAAATTTGCCATTGCCACGGACTAAAAGTGAGCCTTGATCTATTTTATGACGACTCCAAAAATGTTTTGGCTGCCACAATTACCGCCAGTGAGCTATTTTAATAATGCTGATTTTCATGCATTTTTTTTTTATATTTTTTTATGTTATTTCCAATAAAATTCAAATAACTTCATTATTTTGAATGCTATCCTCATTTTAAAGATAACGTTTGAAAGGTTTTGACTGCTTCTAATCATAACTTGACGGAACTCATCAATTTAATTTCAATTTAAACTAAATGATTTATCATTCCTTACATTATTTTTGCTCTGATGTTTGTTGCAAAATATAATGGTTTTTTGAATAATTTAGCTTAAATGGTAATTTAATTGATTAACTCTGTCCAGAAATAAATAGAGACAGTCAACACTCTTGCAACGATACATTGAAAACGAGAATACCATATAATATAACGAAGTTATTTGAATTTTTATGAAAATAACATAAAAAATATATTTTTTTGTTGCTAACAATAACTAGTAAAACAGAATAAATGAACTTTTTTTACTTAATTCCGTTAAATCTAACTGTTTTACTAGTTATTGTTAGCAACAAAAAAACAAAGTCGTTTGCTTGCATTAAGTACCTCAGTGGGAGGAAAAAGTGGTAAGATCGGAAAATCGATTTTATACAAACAATATTATCTCTGAAGTATAAACAATGTATGACGGGTTTTTAGAGAATTGACCAAGGAAAAAAACTGCGTCATAAAAAATAATAAAACATTTGGGTTTTTTCTGAGAAAATTGCCTTGAAAGTTGAATTTTTAAAGAAAAAAACCTATTTTTTGACTTCAGATGATTATACATTTTTTGTTTATGACTTTATGGAAAAACTTTGCACAATTAACTTAAAGAAAATTTAATTTTCTTTTCAAAAAGTTATGGTTTTTCTTAATCGTTGCAGGGATATGTTAGCTATGGATTAAAACGTAACGACACCTATTTTTTTTGTTTTTCACTCCTAGTCCCCTAGGGGGGCATTTGCGACCACCCCCACCCATACGATTTTTTGCTCGCCTCATCACGAGGAATCAGCCCCCACATTATAATACTCTAAGTCTGGGACACCCTGTATAGCACGTATATACACTGATAATTGTCCGTTACCGATCGAGAAGATAAAGATTTTAGTTAATTGAATACAAAATGCACTTTTCCAATTGAATATAAAGTGCATTGAATATAAAATGCAATTTGAAAATTTAGAGTTTGAATATTTTTACGTTAAAATAAGTTTATATTATAATAAGTTAAAATAAGTTTAACACTGCAAAATAAGTTAAAACAAAGATTACTTTTAATAATTACTAAAAATAATAACAAATCTTCAAAACTTAACAAATTCAATCGGAGAAGATCTTAATATGGTTTTTTATATCCTTTTTTCTTACTTTAAGACAAAAAAATTGTATTTTGGCAATCCTGGAATTCCCAAATTGAAAAAAAAAATCTTTGTCGTACATGGTTTTGCAGTGCAAATTTGAATACATATTTTACCCAAAAACGAGGGACTGATAGCTTGACAAACCTGGGAATACAAGAAATGAGCAATTTTTTTTGTAAAATTTATTCGTTCCTTTTCAAAAGTTGTCTTATTCCTCTATTTAATTATTAAGATATTAATGCTTTTTTGTTTTAATTATTATAAGTCGCGGAAGTGTTGATTTAACTTAACTTTTTTGTAGTTGATTTAACTAAAAAAAATGTTTTTTTTGAGCTTAATGCTCTTTATTGCTTGAAATCAGAACTTAAACTAACTTTACAAAGTTTTCTTAATATAAGGTAAAGTTAAACAAATGAGTCTATTATATTGTGTGTGTGAGTGTGTGCGCTGCCTGCACTTCGCCAGTCGCAACACTTGGCCGGTTGCGAAAGCCAGACGCTTGGTCAGCACATTTGGTGGGAGCGGATGTAACTCGAGTTCAACTCGAGTTCAGCGGAAAAACTGTGGCGCACGTTGCAAAATGATTTTCGGCGTACAGGGTGTTAACTCTTCCCCCTTTAAATTCAACTGCGTCCTCGCTGTTGTGGGTATAACCATTAGAGATAACATTTTGATTTTTATCCTTGCTTTCCATAATTGTAACCTTTAGCCTCCTATTTCTTGTAGCGTATGTCCTGTAACAAATTAGGCCAAAAACTATAATGAAAATGATGAAATTTATGATCAGGCTGGTTCCATAACTATATTTAATTGTTGAGATTTCTTCCGTGTTTGATACGTGTAATTCTTTCAGCATTTCTAATGATAAATCTTCTTGGAAAATGTTTGTCTCGTTTGTAGACTGAGCTATGGCTGGTAGTGGTTTAGCTGCGGATATCTCCAGTCCAGATATCTTTAGTCCAGTAAGTTTGGTTTTGGATGGTTATCGTTGAGTTTTTGTGGTGTATTAGGAAAGTTTCTCTTAATAATACAGTTCTGTTGTCCACTTGTATTTTTCCTTTATGATTGTTGAGCAACAATATATTTTGAGATATTTCTTCTATTAATGGTAGATGTTGATTGTTTGTAGTTACGCACTTTGATGGCAAGCTTTTGATCAATTTCGGTATGCAGTCTGAAGTAGTAATATTAACGATATTTGCAGGTTTGCATATTGAAATAATATTTAAATTTTTACATTCGTCCTTAGTTCCTAATATTTGTTTATTACACATAATTATATTCCTAAATGGTAACCTTATACTTATATTTTCTTTTATTACTGATTTAATTAGATATCTTTGACAATTTATATTGCTCGTATTCGGCAATGATACTATATATAATAAAGTGGAGTGATTTGAAGCAATCTTAATTTCACTAAATTCTAATGCTTCTATTAAATTAGCGAAAGGAATGTCTTGTTCCTCAAAAAATTTCTTAGTTATATTTATTTCTAAGTTTGACAATATAAATGAATTCACAATATTGGCTTTTGCCCATTGTATTGAATAGTCTATTTGGACTAATTCTTCCTTAATAATATTTAGTTTTCTTTCTATTCCATTAATAATTTGTTTTTCATACATATCAATTGATTGTACTGTATTAAGTAACTTATTAGTAATTTTTGAAACTTCATCTAATCTATTCAGTGTTAATTTATTTATAATTACTTGTTTGTCGTTATTTTTTATTAGGTTGTTCGTCCTGTCATCTATTAGTTGAAAATCGTCATGATCTGGAGTGCCCGCGAGCCATTTCCAAGCGGTTCCCAGAATGTTTAAGGATCGTTTTAGTCGTCTTGGTTGCAGTTCATTTAATATGTTTTTAACTTGTGCAATGCCATGTTTTAAATATACGTAGTTACTGTCTTTAGCGGAGATGTATTCATGTAGTGATCTTTAATTGCCATAATTGTCCATAATTGCCTTTTGGTATTGGTCAAGTTCAATTACGTGAACTATTTTAAAAGTACCTGTTTGGAGTCTAGCTATTCCTGTTTCTATAGTTATAATTCGTGAGTTGGTATAGTCCAAGATTTGAGTTTCGGCGAGAATTGTTGGTATTGTCATAAAAAGTGTAAGTAGTTGTCCAAAGCCTTTGAATTTCTTCATGTTCTTCTGAAATTAAATATTTATTTTCTAATAAATCCCTTATGAACTATTCTACCTTTACTAGTAACAATAGTGCTATTTCTATTTTCTGCGACTGTTTCTTCTTTATACCTACCAGTGAGTTTGTTACCTATTCTTTTGTTAGTTTTGACATATACTATGTCTCCTACATTATAGTCTTTGAATTCCGTTCTTTTTTTATTATGAAAATTTAGATTTAGATTTAGATCTTTTTTGTTAGTTTCTGAATATTTTCGTTCCTGGCTTGTTCTAATTGTTGTGGATTGGTAGTTACTCGTCTGCCAAAAAAGGTTTTTACCGGTTTCTGTTGCGTTGTCGAATGGATAGAGTAATTATATTTATAAAGTGATTGTTCTAACAGATCCTGAAATGATGTATGGATTCTTTCTGCTTTTGCGCATCTCATTATTTCACCTAAGGTCGAATGAAATCTTTCTATTTGTCCATTAACAGTACTTGTATAAGGAGGCGCTTTGAAAATTTCTATATTGAACTGATCTTCTATCAAATGTATAATGGGGGCTGAATTTAAGGACTTTTCATTGTCTATAATTTTTTTTTCTGGTATGCCATAACAGGTAAGGATATCTTTTAGTGGTTGTATTATATCTTGCGTAGCTCGTGAATTAATTATTCTAACCTGCGCGTATTTTGAGTATTTGTCTATTGCTGTAAGGATTTTGTATTTGTGCGTGTGGTAAATATCTAAATGAACTATTTGTCCTGCATATTGCGGAATTGGGGTAGCTTGTAATAGTGGTTTTGGAGGGTGTCGCTCATACTTCTGTTCTTTACAGATTTTACATTGTTTAATGATTCTGTCTATTTTAGATTGCATATTTGGGAAATAAAAGTTCTTTAAAATCTGTGCTTTGTTTTCACGTCCGTTTCGATGAGCTCGTTTATGTTCTTTAAGTATTTCATTGTTTTGGTCTGTTTCGTTAGTAATGTCAGTTACTTTATTACGAGTGAATCGTACTCTATAATTTCTAAAATGTGCTGGGAAGATTTCATGTAATTTACCTAGGGTGTGTTCATCAGTGTTAATGCCATTAGTGACGGATGGGTTCAGGTATCTCCTGAGAAAATCTATTAAATTGTCATTATTAAATTCTACTTCTGTAATAGTATGTCTGTGGTACGTTGGGAATACAACTTGAAATTGATACGAAGGGATGTCGTCTATTTTAAAAAATAATTGATTTTTGAATACGTTGATTGGTTCTTCCGCTATAGGAATGAGATTCTGTGCAGAGCTATCGTCGCTGTGCATTGTTCCTGTCAACGAGTCAGTTTCTTCTCCGGTTGTATTCGGTAGTAAGTTTATCTGCGGTGGTCTTGAGAGGGCGTCTGCGACAATGTTTGCTTTTCCGGGTTTATAGAGAAGTTCATAATTGTACTCCTCCAAGATTGCCTTCCATCGCTTCATCTTGTTGTTATTATTTTTATTGCTGAGGGCATAAGTTAAGGGTTGATGGTCTGTAAATATGTTCACTTTCGCTGATCCATAGAGATAATTACGTAAATTATTTAACGACCAAATAATCGCTAACATCTCTTTCTCATTCGTAGCGTAGTGTTCTTCTGATTTGTTTAGTGTACGTGATATAAACATTATCGGTCTATCTTCCTGAGCAAGTACTGCTCCAATCGCATAATTGGATGCGTCGGTAGTTAATTGGAATTCTTTTGAGTAGTCGGGGTACGAAAGCATTACTTCTTCCGTAGTAAGAGAGTTTTTGAGATTTTGGAATGCATTGAGTGCATCTTCATTTAAAAATATTTGTAATTTTTTCGATTGATTTTTGGACACGCGTCCATCTTCCCCCCTTAAAAGGACTGTAAGGGGTCTCGCCAATTTTGCGTAGTCCCTTATAAAGCGGCGATAATAGCCTGAAAGTCCTAAAAAGGAACGAAGGTCTTTCAGAGTTTTAGGTACTGGAAAATTTAATTTTGAATCAATTTTGTTTGGATTAGTTTTGAGGCCGTTTTCGGATACTATGAATCCTAGAAATTCAACTTCGGTTTTCATAAACTCGCATTTGTCGAGTTGTATTTTAAGGTTTGCTGTTTTTAATGTTTCGAATATTAATTTGATATCATTGAAATGATCTTGCTGATTTTTACTGAAAATGATGATGTCGTCTATATAAACGAAACATCTTTTCCCTATGTGTTCCCTTAAAATATCGTCAAGAGCTCTTTGGAAAATGGAAGGAGCGTTCTTGAGTCCAAAAGGGAGACGGGTAAATTCGTATTTCCCGTTGTTGACTGAGAAAGCTGTCTTCTCGGTATCTGATTCCTTCAATGGAATCTGATGGAAGCCGCTTTTCAGATCGAGTACTGAAAAAAATTTATTTTTTCCCAGTTGGTATAATACCTCACCGATTTCGGGGATCGGGTATCTGTCTGGTATTGTTATCGAATTTAATTTCCTGTAATCGATAACCATGCGGTATTTTTTTTCTCCTGACGCGTCTGATTTCTTAGGAACGACCCAGACAGGCGAGTTGTATGGGGATCTGGATGGTCGGATAATGCCATCACGTAGATATTCGTTAATTTGTTTTTCTACTTGAGTTTTAAGGCATACTGGATAAGGGTAACATTTTGTGTAGACCGGGTTGTCTGAAGTTGTTCTTATTTGACCTTTACTTGTAGTAGTGAACGTTAGTTTTTCATCCGGATCACTGAATAATGTTTTATAATCAGCTGTTAGCTTGTTAAGAGTATCCTTTTGAATTTGATTCAAATGTCCTGATCTAATATCGAGTACATTAATGTTTTGGGAAATTTGTTGTTTTAGATTAATATTGAATTTATTATTTATTGACATAAAATTTTCTTTGGTGTGTATTACTGCATTAAGTTCTTTAAGCGAGTCATTTCCTATAATAGCATGAAAAGATTTGAGATTTGGAAGTAAGAAAAATTTTATTTTCATTTCATCAGATCCTAAAAGATTGGCGAAAGTATGGTACTTTAATGTGTCCTCCGACAGAACTTGCGTAAAAAGGTTATTGTTTTCGATGGGTGTTTTGACTAGACGTGGTTGAACATAATTTTTATTCGACCCTGTGTCGATAAGCACTTTAATTATCTCTCCATTATAAAGCTTACATTCTATGTAAGGTAATGAAGAGCTATTTATTCTAAAAAATGTATATCAAGGCAGTCTAAATTTTGAGAAAAATCAAGATCTGAGATCTCTGGTTCATTGATTTCGAAATTTTTTATGTTATCGGTGTATTCAGATAAAGTTTGGTCAAAGTCGTTGTCTAAATAACTTGCTGCATCTTCGTATTGTTGAACTTCTATGTTAAAGTTCCTTTGGCGTTTGTCAGGGTTTGGTGGTGGTAATGATGGTCTTTTACCGTGATATGCGTCGTTAGTCGTAGGGCGATTCATATAATTAATTCTTTTTGTTTGCATACTTTGATCAATATCCATTAATTCGGGTTTTGGTTGTGGCTTAGGAACAAATGGTCGAGGTGGTGGTCGAGGTGGTGGTCGCTGTTGACTTGGATTAAAATTGTGAGGACGGTTTAATTGCTGTGGATTATTTATCGCATTTGGAAAGGATAATATTGTTGTTGTTGAGGACGATATGGTTGTTGTTGTTGATGATAGTATGGTTGTTGTTGTTGAGGATAGTATGGCTGTTGTTGGGAAAAATTTTTATGTGGGGATTGGCCCCAATTTGCTAAGTGAGGATAAAATTGTTGTTGGTGATTTTGCTGATGTCTTTCTCTCCGTGGTGGAATCGGAGGGTTTGTTTGAGAAAATTTTCTTGGATTATTAAAGTTATTAATTGCAACATTTGTTCTGTAGGATTGGTTTTCGAGTTTCAAGCAAAGTTGAAGTGCTTGTGGTAAATCTGTAGGTTCTCGCATTCCGAGTAATCTAGGCAGATCACCATTGAGTCCTCTGATGAATGTATCCAGAGCTTTATTACGAAATGTTTGAACTAGGAGATTGCGCGACTATGGTCCAGTGTCTAAACAAGATAGTTTATTCAAAATGAGGGAGAAATGGGAATATACTTTCTGATAAAATTCTTGTATTGTTAGATTTCCTTGTATAAGTGCAGTCATTTGGTACTCTAATGTACCGAGGTCTCGTTTGTCACCATAATGATTAGTTAGGCAACGTGAAATTGCGGTACAGTTTAATGGTGTGTTATACGATTCAAGAACCGTATCTGCATTTCCCGTAATTTTGTTACGTATAACAGTGAGTATACCATAGAACCTAGCTGAGCCTTGGGATCGTTGATAAAGGTGAATAATTCTATCTACACTTTTTTTCCATGAACCGAATTCTCCAGGTTCACCAGAAAATTCACGTAGGCTTCGAACTATGTCGGGGATTTTTTCTAACTCGTTTATATTTCCGGTGCCAATTTCTTGGTCTTCTTCAATTACATTTTCTTGATTCCTAGCTAATTGTTCCTCTACTAGTTTGTTTACTAATTGTGTTATGTATTGGTCCATGTCTCTGTTCGATGCAGTCTGTTGTTGGCCAGCAGGGCCTGACAACATTGGAGGTCTTACTAAATTAGTTGGGTTTGAAATGTTAAAATTTTCTTTTTAATTTAAAAAAAAAATTTGAATTATAAATTTTTGATTATAACTTAACCTGAACGTTTTATCTTGACACACAAAAAAAAATTCTTTTTATATCTATTAATATTTATTCTTTCTATCAATAATTTTATAAATTCTATTAATTTCTGCCAGATAAATTAAATTTTTATTAAAATGTATTAAATTCCACGTTTCTACTAAAATTTTAGTTGTAATATTTTTATAATTTTTTTTTTTTCAATCACTCTTACTTATTTAATTTTTGAAATACATATAAATGTTAAATTTTTTCTTTTTTCAAAAAAATACAACTTAAATTCTATGCTTACGATAAAATTTCGGCTTTTCCACGCAAACTGATGAGATTATCCTTTTTGTTGATGAACTACTACGGGTCTCCTTCGGTTTCCTTGGCGTGGTTCCCTGCGGACGTACACTACAGGCGATGCTGAAACTGGATTGGGTTGGTTACAGATGTGCGGTGCATTTATTTTAAACGATGTTCGGTGATTTAAGAGGCGTGCTTAATTGAGGACGTCTTATTCTTTAATTTTTCACTTATTGTTCGTTTAAGCACTTTTTATCATAAAAAACCGGCGTGCTACTTTAGGACGACTTAGAGTTTTTTTTTGATACTGATATAGTCGGTGTGGTGCATATAATTTAAACAAAGTTCAGCTACTTATGAGGCGTGCTTAATTGAGGACGACTTATACTTTAATTTTTCACATATAGTTTGTTTAAGCACTTAACAACTTTAAATCAGCGTGCTACTTTAGGACGACTTATGATTTATTTTCTGTCATTAATCACACGTTCACTGTAACTTTACACACTATAACCACGTTGGGCGCCACTTAACTTTTTTGTAGTTGATTTAACTAAAAAAAATGTTTTTTTTGAGCTTAATGCTCTTTATTGCTTGAAATCAGAACTTAAACTAACTTTACAAAGTTTTCTTAATATAAGGTAAAGTT
The DNA here is from genome assembly GCA_914767935.1 of Coremacera marginata. Taxonomy (NCBI): domain Eukaryota; kingdom Metazoa; phylum Arthropoda; class Insecta; order Diptera; family Sciomyzidae; genus Coremacera; species Coremacera marginata. Next base: position 122,365,100 of record OU612045.1, on the reverse strand, counting down.
AAACAAATGAGTCTATTATATTGTATGTGTGAGTGTGTGCGCTGCCTGCACTTCGCCAGTTGCAACACTTGTCCGGTTGCGAAAGCCAGACGCTTGGTCAGCACATTTGGTGGGAGCGGATGTAACTCGAGTTCAGCGGAAAAACTGTGTCGCACGTTGCAAAATGATTTTCTGCGTACAGGGTGTTAACTTATATATTGAAGAATAAACTGCTAAGTTGCCTATTGTTTTTTATTGCCAACACCTATTAACCAAAATTAAAAAATAAGACATACTTATGTAATAAAAAATAATATCAATGCATATTTTATTTGTATGTCAATGAGATAAGACAAGTTATGAAAACTCTTACTATAGCTGTAGATAAAAAAAATACAAAAGTTTAGTTTAAAACCCTTATTAGAGAAGATTTTAGTCTAGTCTTCATTATACTCTTAAAATATCTGAATTTTAAATTTAAATTTACAAAATTTGAACTGGCAATATGAGAGGATACCGCTAGTTTTGAAACGGAAGCTACCTTTCAGATTAAAAGGGCTCACGCTGTACCATTAACAATGATTTCTCACTATCAACTCAGTTCATGTCGTAGAGTGGATAAAAGGAGTTTTGAAATGAAACCATTCAATTTTTTTGTGTGCCATACGCCAGAAGAGGACACTTTAAGGATTTTTTAAAAAAAAAGTCAACTTTGAACATCCTTAACTTTCGCTTGCGAGTTTTGATTTTTGCAATTTTTTTGACAAAATAGTTTAAGATTATGACTTAAGCACCCACAACGTTGTTTTTTTATAGTTTGGATTTTTGGGAATTTTTTTCGTAAAAATACTCAAACTCGAAATTTTTAAAACGGTATATTTCTCGGAAAACGTTCATTTCGATCAGGTTATTTTACGTAATTGCACAATTTTTTGTGCCAATATTAGTCATAGTTTTAGAAAACATTTTCACTGCAATTTATTGAAATACTGTCATATTTAGATTTGGCGTTTTTTTAAATAAGACCAGAAAAAATAAGACATCTTTCGAAAAGGAAAAAGTGAGTTTTTTTCGAATAGTAAAAAATAAGATTTTTCGAAAAGTTAAAACTAACATTTTTTCGAAAAGTAAAAAATCACAATATTGGTAGTTTTCTTCCAATTTTCATATTTGATAAGTCGTTTTAATAAAAAATTAAACAAAAAACGAATTATATTTTTACCATATTCTTTAAAAAACAAGAACTTAAAAAATGTTATTAATAAAATGCCATACAAGCTGCTCACATTCATAGTTTATTTAAGTATTCACAAATACCTTGAACCTCTTGGTGAGGGATAATAAAATCAAAAAACACTTTATTCGGCTGTTAATATTCTGACACGACTGCACGTTTATTGTCCACTTGAAATTGTTGCTTTTTTATCGTTGCAATAGATGTAAGGCAACTTCTTAGGTGGCAGTTCAAATTCAAGTCGAGTACGGATCAGGTTTAAGCAATTTTCGTTAAATGATGTAGAAAAACGATTTAACGTAGAGTAGAGTGATGGAGAAAGATCACATTGATAAAAACACTCTCGAAAATCCTGTGTTTTGTAATACAGCATTTGTACACACCGTAAAAAAAAAAACGTAGCACAGACACAAACATTACTATTCAAGGCATGCATAAAAGTACACACCTACTTTACACTGTGTAAGATTTGTGTAAGTTCAAACTGAGAGAGTAAAAATGAAATGTGAGGATAGTTGCAAAAGTACGGAAACATCTTCTAGTAAGTTTCAAGTACAAAACAGCTGATTTTGACTGCAGACATGTCAAACGTAAATTGCGCCAATTAAAATTATCGTCAATTTGTTTGTGAAGTTGATGCTTGTTCTTCTTGATGCTTGTTCTTACTTTACTCGGAGTCTTGCGTTCTAGCACTCTCTGTGCACTATGTGTGCTCGAGAGAGCGGTTTTATGCTTGCTCTTCTTCTCCCATTTTAAGCACAGAAGGTACGGAAACAGAAAATAGTGTCCCACAAGTTACACAGTGTGAGTACGGAAACACACCTAGTATATAGTCACTTTCCTTCGGAATTATTAGCTGTGTAATGACAACAATGGCAACGATGTAAGCATATGTCGGTAAACTAGACGCGGTCTACTTTTTTAACTCTCTTCATCAATTTAAGCGTTTTTGAATACATAAACGGTTATTTTTATTTTATGTTTATTAGAGTTGAATGAAATGTATGGAGCCAAAAAATTTTCAAGGGTTTCACACATTTTTGGATAGTGCTCATCAAAACAATATTTTCTGCATCTTTAGTTTTTTTTCTGCGACATAACTTTTGACTGTGCCCGAGCACTTATATGTTTCAACTACTAGAGTGTCTTTTTTTTTTTGAATCAAAAATTTAAAAAATTATGTCTGTATTTTTGATGCAAACCTGGTAATTGAGGCATAACTAAGAACCTATCAAGAGTTTACTATGGTACCATGTACGCCCAACAAGATAAAAGGGTTCAAAGATCACCAAAAATGGTAATTCGCCGATATCTCCGCTCCTCTTTGTCGGATAAAAAATATGCTTAAAACAAAATTGTACATCATATTATTATCGTCAAAAAGGCCCTATGAAGTTTTAACGTTATAAAAATTATGTTAAGTTATGTCGCAGAAAAAAACTGAAGATGCAGAAAATATTGTTTTGATGAGGACTATCCAAAAATGCGTGAAACCCTTGGGGTTAAAAATTCCTTCCACTCTAATGTTTATATATATGATTATATGAAAAGTTTTTTATATCTGTGATTTTGCTGCCCTCTGAAAGTGCCACCCTGGGCGGACCGCCTCCCCCTCTTCCCCCACACTACGCGACTGTCTCATCATCACTTTCTTCTTTATCTTACAGACCTAGTGATTGTGAAACAAAGTTACCCTGAAAAGAAAATGAAAATAAATTAACGTCTTAATGATACAATAGAACAATCTTGCTTTTTTGAAGCAGTTAGTAATAGTTGTAGGTCGAATCATGCAATAAGCCCGTTTTGCAATAGGTAATGCTATTAAAATGTGCTGTTAAAATAGCTTTCTTGAACTCGTCAATTGTATTTCCTGCTTCCAGAAAGCAAATTTGTTTCCGAACCAAACTTTGCCGATAGTGTGCTTTGAACGAATGTATTATTCCTAGATCTAGGGGTTGCAAAAAGCTAGATGTGTTTGCCGGTAAATATTGAATGTTAAAATTTTTTAAATTTGTTTTCTTGTGTGCAGCTGCATTGTCAACAAACAGAATCACCTTTCAATTTTGTTTCATCATTTCTTCGTCAAAATCCGTCATTATTTTGCACCATGTCTCCTGTGTCATCCATGCTTTATATTGGCTCAAGCATTGCATTGGTATTATTTTATTTTTAAAACAACTTGGCTGTTTGGGCTTTTCAATCGCAAACATTTTCTTATAATCTTCTGTTGCATTGCCTAAAAGGAGGAGGGTGATGCGCTCCTTTGGCGATTTTTTTTTTTTTTGGATTCGCACTGTAGGTAAGAAATCTTTTAAAGATACATATAGCCAGTGCTAAATGCATGCACGATTCTAGATCCCGCCCGGATCAGCCGGGACAGACAGAATGTGCCTACGTACTAAAACATACGCCCCATTGGCGATTATAGGTTTCCGCTAAGCACGTTATTGGCTTTTCAGCGGAATTAACACGAAAATTAAAATTAACGCGAATTCTTTATTTATAATATTGTTTAAGTTAACTTAAAACCGAACGACCAAAATGTCTCAAATAATGAAAAATAATAAAAAATAATCAGTAAGTGTCCAAAATTACACCCTGAGTTCAAAACAAAGAATGACAAAAAAAAAATATATCTTATTGCCATGAGTTGGTTTGCTGCTACTGTCCAACCCAAGAACCTACGTGGAAAGAGATTGAGCTCTTATTCACCGAACCAAATCCAAACATAACGCAGATATCTATATAAAGGGTGGTTAAATTTTAAGGGCCGATGTTGATTTTAAATAAAACACAAATTATTTAGGAAATTATTGTCATTTCTTTTTATTATGTAATATTAGTATGGTTCAATTATGTATGGAATAAAATATCGGCCAAATGGCCGCCGCGACCTCGGCGGCACACCTCCATCCGATGGTCCAAATTTTATATGACGCTGAGGCATAAGTGAGGTTCTATGCCGTTAAAGTGCCGAATTATCTCATCCTTTAGCTCTTGAATTGTTGCTGGCTTATCGACGTACACCTTTTCTTTCAAACAACCCCAAAGAAAGAAGTCCAACGGTGTCAAATCACATGATCTTGGCGGCCAATTGACATCGCCACCACGAGAGATAACACGGCCATTGAATTTGTCGCGCAAAAGAGCCATTGTTTCGTTAGCTATGTGGCAAGTGGCACCGTCCTGTTGAAACCACCTATCGTCCATATTCATATCTTCCAATTCGGGCCATAAAAAGTTCGTTATCATCTCATGATGAAATTTTTCCACGATTTTTCCTATTGTACGCACATTTGGACGATTTAATTGATGGTAAAAATCACGAAGTGCACGATATGCATTTTGATTTGAACGCCCATTTTTATAAAAGGCCTGAATAACTTTAACGCATTGCACGATTGTGTATCTTTCCATGGCTCAAATTGAGTTAGTCTGAAATTGAGAAATGTCAAATGAAATGTAGAACAAAATTTGACTTTTAGGTGTGGTTCACATTCAACATCGGCCCTTAAAATTTAACCACCCTTTACATAAAAATCTAATAGTGTCCGTATGTAACACCATCTGAACCATTCCAATGGTGTTGTTCAAATTTCGAGGGTGTGTTTGGCCAGTCTTGGCACGAGTTTTAATACTCATTCGTACAACATCGGATGCGCGGTTCTCGAGATATTGCAAAAATATTGGATCCCCTTTCGCTCCTACGATTTCTCATATAGAATCATACTACTTGCTAATGCTTTTCAAATAAAAAATTTGGAGAGGCATCCGGCAAGGGTGTGTGGCTCCGCCCATATAAGTCAAATTTTTAAATTCGAATAACTTTAGATGTAAATATCACAGAACATTGAAACTCACGATGGAGTTGCCACTTGGTGATGTCTTCTTAATAGAAAAATTGGAAATTCATTGAACAAAGGGGTGTGGCTCCACCCATAAAAGCCAAATTTTTGATATCGAATAGCTTTGGAATTAAAAATCACAGAATATGGTAATTCAGAATGGAGTTGCTACTTGGTAATATTTTTCTAATAGAAAACTTGGACGGGCATTGGACAAAGGGGTGTGGCTCTGCCCACATTAACCAAATTTTTGATGTAGAATACCTTTAGAAGTAAAGATCACAAAACAATCAAACTCAGAGTGGAGTTGCTACTTGGTGATATCTTTCTTATAGAAATCTTGGAAAGGCATTGAACAAAGGGGTGTGGCTCCGCCAATATAAGCCAAATTTTTGATATCGACTAGCTATGGAAGTAAAAATCACAGAACATTGAAACTCAGAAAGGAGTCACCACTAAGTGATGACTTTCTTATAGAAAACTTGGTCGGGCAGTGGAAAAAGGGGCGTGGCTCTGCCCACATTAACCAAATTTTTGATATCGAATAGCTTTAGAAGTAAAAATCACAAAACATTCAAACTCAGAGTGGAGTTGCTACTTGGTGATATCTTTCTTATAGAAACCTTGGAAAGGCATTGAACAAAGGGGTGTGGCTCCGCCCATATAAGCCAAATTTTTGATATCGACTAGCTATGGAAGTAAAAATCACATAACATTGAAGCTCAAAATGGAGTTACTATTTAGTGACGTTTTGCTACCGGAAAGCTGGGACGGGCATTGGACAATGAGCGCGGTGTCAAACAAAGGTTCAAATTAAAGTGCTGAATATATTTATTAATGCGCTCCAATACCGTCCAACCGATTGCTATAAAATTTTGTCAATTTATTGCTTGCACTAACGTGAAGGTCATAAGTTGCATGAAGATTTGTAAGTAAAGATTTTCGGTACATATTTTGGAATTATTTTTTTTTCCTCTATCTCTATCCCCAGAAAACGCTATAGAACAAATCTCAAAAAAAAAAAAAATTGCGAAAAACTCCTAAACTGCTCATTCAAGTTTTGTGAGAATTTGTAAATGGTGGTTCTCGGGTACGGTGAGTATTTTGGACTTATCTATTTTCCTCTATCTCCAACTCCAGAGATATCTGTAGTACAAATCTCTAAAAAATTGTGAACAACTCCTAAGCCGCTCATTCGATTTGTATGCAAATTTGTATTTAAGAATTTTTCGGGAACGGAAAATGTTTTTTACGCTATTCTATATCTCTATATCTATTTTACTATATCTATTTATACTATAGAATATATCTATTCTATATCTATTTTACTATATCTCAAACATCAGATGGCGCTGTAGTACGAATTTCTTAAAAAATCGCTAAAAACTCCTATATCGTTCATCCAATTTGCGTGAAAATTTTTAAATATGGGTTTTGCGGAACAGTGAGTGTTTTAGATTTATTTATTTTCCTCTATCTCAAACTCCAGGGGGCGCTATAGTACAAATATCTAAGGAAATTGCGGGTAATTTCTAAGCCGCTCATTCGATTTCCGTGCAAATTTGAATTTCGGAATGTTATAGTAGAATCAGAGGACAATGTAGTACAAATATCTCAAAAAAAAAAAAACGTTATACACGAAAAACGAACACACAGGCACATAACAAAAGCTGCAAATAATTGCAATTAAAACGTAGCACAGCGCACCGGGTAATATCTACGAGGATCTATCAGCCCTGTTCTGAAATCCGATTTTGATCGGAATCGGGGACAACACAAGAATGTTGCCCAAAACTCCGCGATGCTTTTGTTTATGGAGGAGCATTCAGAAATACCTAGCTTAATCCATTTTGGGCATAGGAGGCGTTCCATTTAATCTATATATAGAGCAATTCCATATGAAAACGATCAAAATTGGCAAATTTTTGGACGACCCCTCTCCGATTTTAAAATAAATAGTCTCAATCGATTGCCCAGCAAAAAATAATGTACCTACATATTTTTTGTTTTTTTTATAGTGACTGGTTTAGTGGTGGTGTACACCACTGTCATGTGACAAAATTGAAGAATTTTTTATAAGGGACCTCATTGAAAGTTGTTTTAAAAAAAACTACTAAAGCGATCGCAACGAGTGATAGCTCGTTGGAAAGGTATTGAATCAGGCTTTAATTGAAAAATAAAATTTTCCTAATTTTTCTCAGAAATTTACCGTTTTTCCCATGAAAATTAAATTTTCCCATGAAAATTAAATTTTCCGATTTTCCACAGAAGCTCCTAAATTTTCCGGCTAATTTTATTTTTTTTGGATTCCTCATAATTTTTGCTTTAAGAATCAGCAATAAAAAAATGGGCCCCGACTCCTTGTTTGGACAGGAGAAGAGCATTTAAGAGACCACCTTGTTCTCATTGTTTTTATATTTTTTATAATTGAATTATTTTTAATTATTTAACATTATTTTATTTTATTATTAAAAATACATTTTAAAAATTATTTCACAGTCAAAAATACATTTATGAAGAAAAAATCAATTTTTTTTTAAGAGCCCCAAGTTGAGTGTGTAGTGAATATGGTCTGCCTGCCTTCACAAGATCGGCCATAAATCCATGGATAATAGCAGCAGTGGCATGTAATGGCACACCAAACAAAATGGCAAAGAAAAAATCTTTCTTATTTTGCTGCTTATACTTAATTACAATATTTATTAAAAATTTCAATTGTCTTGGCATCATTATAAAATTAAAGTAACTTTAAATTTAGCACGTCGGCAGACGAAGAGTACCGCTTTACATTAATTGACATATCAGAAATATTTGGTATGAAGCAATGAAACTTTTGCGTTCCAGTTATAGTTTTGACATTATTATATCTGTTTTGAATTCGTCGCTCAATGGCATCGTGTTCTTTTTGAGTGCATAAAACTGTGTTAATGGCAATTTCCTTGCTTTGAATCCACGAAAACAAATGTTGTACATTTAAGATCTGGTCAGTATATGGCCTTTGCAAACTTGCCTTAGTCGCCATGCGTTTTAGGGTTCCCCCTAACGCATCGCATGGGCCCTTACCGTGGGACGTCGCAAAAAAGTGCCACTCGACCTTGCAGTTTTGTTCTTCTTCAATTATGCAGAGATTGTAAAAATTTTTTTTATTCTTGTACTGAGAAGCCGCGCCGTCTGAGAAAAACGTTACTTTGTTTCAACTGAAATTTGACTCAGAGTGTGTGAAGTATTTATATTTATTTTTTGGTACTCTTTACTTTACTCTTTACTTTACAAAAAAAACACTTTAACACTTTCACGTTTAGTATTCAACTGAAATTTGACTCAGAGTGTGTGAAGTATTTATATTTATTTTTTGGTAAAAAATAGGTAAAAAAAAAATAAGCGATATTTGCTTTTCTGGTCATAAAATGTTTTTTAAAGAGGGACTTAATTGGTTACTGCCAATAAGCCGACCACAGGTCATAAAATGTTTTGTAAATTTTTTAAATTACCAGGTAATAAATATTTCGCCATATTTATGGAAAATCCGTGTTTTATGACTTGTTTCTGCACGTGTCATTTTAGGCGAAATATTTATTACCTGGTAATTTAAAAAATTTACAAAACATTTTATGACCTGTAGCCTCAGTCGGGTTTGGTGTGCCATTACATGCCACTGCTGCTATTATCCATGGATTTATGGCCTATCTTGTGAAGGCAGACAGACCATATTCACTACACACTCAACTTGGGGCTCTTAAAAAAAAATTTATTTTTTCTTCATAAATGTATTTTTAACTGTAAAATAATTTTTAAAATGTATTTTTAATAATATAATAAAATAATGTTAAATAATTAAAAATAATTCAATTATAAAAAATATAAAAACAATGAGAACAAGGTGGTCTCTTAAATGCTCTTCTCCTGTCCAAACAAGGAGTCGGGGCCCATTTTTTTATTGCTGATTCTTAAAGCAAAAATTATGAGGAATCCAAAAAAAATAAAATTAGCCGGAAAATTTAGGAGCTTCTGTGAAAAATCGGAAAATTTAATTTTCATGGGAAAAAAGGTAAATTTCTGAGAAAAATTAGGAAAATTTTATTTTTCAATTAAAGCCTGATTCAATACCTTTCCAACGAGCTATCACTGCGATCGCTTTAGTAGTTTTTTTTTAAAACAACTTTCAATGAGGTCCCTTATGAAGAATTCTTCAATTTTGTCACATGACAGTGGTGTACACCACCACTAAACCAGTCACTATAAAAAAAACAAAAAAATATGTAGGTACATTATTTTTTGCTGGGCAATCGATTGAGACTGTTTATTTTAAAATCGGAGAGGGGTCGTCCAAAAGGTGATCGCTTTCATATGGAATTGCTCTATATAAAAATGAATGTATGTCTGTATGTCTGTTTGTGCTTTATAGGAGGTCAAACCACTGGACCGATTTTCCTGAAATTTTCACAGCGTCTTAAAATGACTCTGGAAGGAATATTAGGCTATATAAAGTTGTGCTTGGACAAAGGGGCGTGGCCCCGCCCATATAACCCAAAACTTAAAATCGTCATATCTTCGGCATTTTTGGACCCACGGAAATGATATTTGGTACATATAGTATTGGCGTGAATAGAAATACGTACCACAAAAAAAGTGGGCGGGACCACGCCCATTTTTGGAAAAATTAAAAACTGTAATATCTTCTAAACTACTGGACCGGTCGACATGAAATTCCACAATAGGACATTGTTACGAATTAATAAGTCTTTGGCTACATAATATTTTGATCAGACGAAGGGGTGGTGCCACGCCTACACAACCGAAAACTTAAAATCCTCATATCTCAGTCAATAATTTGCATAGAATGATGATATTTGCTACATATCATGTTTTCTTAAAAAGGATTATATGCCATGTAAATAGTTGGCGGGCCACGCCCCTTTCTTTGCTTTAGAAGCTACACCTCTACACCGACTAAAAACATTGTGTATCCTAAAGCATTGCAATAATTAATTCATAATCAAATAAATAAATTTTTATTAATATCTAAATACTTTTTATTTTATCACTATAGGGGTAGCGAAGCACACCGGGTTCAGCTAGTTTAATATGTTTGGGACCACTTTCGATACTGGATTCTTCTAAAAGATATGCTTGCGTCATTTTCCACTAAACGCTGATAGCCTCCTTCAGCAAGGAACCGTAAAGTTGTGGTCAGTTGAATAATTGTGGGAATCGAAGATTGCAGGGCAAAAGGTTTAACTTCATTTAAAACCAAATTAAATGCAAATTTATTTAGACGATATTGTGCAATAAATTTAAAAGAAACATCATCAAATGGTCTTAAATAAACCTTACAAGTTGCTACATACGCTGAATCAGAAAAATCCAAAAGATTGCTGCGATGGCGTAGAGTCCTCCGTTTTACTTTTTCGTACGCGTGGTTCTCACACTCCAATAAAATTGCTGATTTTGACTCATTCGAATTTATTTTCATTTTGTTTCGAGTATCCCATTTACGATAGGAATACAGACCACCATTTTAAGTCCGATAGGATTTCCGACTCGGAACTTAGAACAGGGCAGTTACTTAAGATCTAACAACCGGTAACACACAAGGCCACCAAATTTTGGACATATGATATTTGGGTTAATATCTACACAGAGACAATAAACTAGCTGCATGGAGCATGTAAATATGTAATCTTACACGGCACGTGTAGAAAAAGTATTTTTCTTACCAAATTTTTACATGGGACATTATGAAAACTAAACGTATTTGTAGAAAATCCACACAATCGTTTTCTAAATTTTCTGCACGAAATTTTTGAAAATCATAAGCTGCATGCCCGGAAAGAAAAAGTGCATAAAGTGTGAACTTTAGCTTGTATTAAAAATAGTACGATGTTCACTTCTCGCAAATTATAATCCAAAAATTGCACGAAATATTTAAGTTTTCTAAGCAAAATTTAAAAAAACCCATGCCCGTGTTGAAAAGTCTCACAAAATATGAAGCTTTATGTGTTATACAAATTAGGCTGGTTGACTGTACATATCTTTGTGTGCTTGCCAAGTTCTGCTGTTCACATTGTTTCAATTCAAAACTTTAATTCACATATGGTTTCCCACCAATTCTTCTATTCAAGACCAAACATTGGTTGTATAAGGCGCAGATGTTTAATGGATCTATATATAATTATTAATGATAATGGTACAGGATAATAAATTTTCATTGATTTTTTTAATATTTTTGGTCCAGTATAGATCTGCAACGTTAGTGTAGAAAAGCTAAATGTAGAACTTCCAATTTTATATTCGCATATAAGAAACCTAAATGCTGCGTCTAATTCTACGCTTTCTATATGTACGTGCAGAAAAGCTACACGTAGATGTATAAATCTTAATTCAACATCCGCATATAAAAACTTAAATGCCGCGTCTAAACCTTCACTTTCTAAACGTACGTGCAGAGAAGTTGGTCAAACGTGATGGGTGCAAAATCCTGGTCAAATGTGAGAAAAGATACATATAAAAAAAAACGAAATGGCAATTTCAGCCCTTGAAAGGACTTTGACCGAGCTTCATTTCATCAGTTGTGTTGTGTGTGTTTGTGAAATGTTTGAGCACAAATGATCGAGAACTTGGCCTACAAGTTTTATGCCGACTCCGAACGGCATATGTTCTCAAGAAGCTTTTCATGGCAGTGTTTACTCTCTGAGGTTTGACATTGCCTGCAGAGAGGTGGCGGCCGCACAGAAAAATTAATTCAATTGAAAAAACTTTCTGTGTCAGGTGGGATTCGCCGCCACGAGAAGATGCATATACGTGTTTGCTTTTATATTTTTTGAGTAGGTTTATGAAAAGCATGTTTCCACACCCTCTTTTACCGCCCCCATATCCATCAAAATGCTAAATATATAAGACGGTTTTGATCCTATAAGACTAAAATTTGGTAAATTTAATTCATATAGTTACTGTCGGTAACTTTATGAAAATGCGCGTGGCTCCCGATTGCGTAAGTATAGTAAGTATAGCTTACGCCCTCTTTTCAGGGTATAAGCTAGTATTTGTATAAAAATTCACAAGCATAAAAATATAACATACTATATATTTGGGTCGCTACACAATTTAGGAGCACCGTGCTAATGTTAGTATTTGGACAGACAATTGGGTCAACGCAGGCAAGAAGGCTGTGTGGAAAAGAGATCTACTCTGGCACACAAGCCAGGTGACAAAAAAATATTTGGTCTAATTATAAACACAGAGAGTAACATGGACACTCAAAACACCAACTCATTATAAAAAATAAGAAAATCCAACATTTGACCGATATCACGTTATAATGAACCAAGTATAATATTTTTGAGATAAAAATTAAATAAAATGAAGTGTTTAAATGTAAAATTAATTGACGACTTAATACATGCTGAGTCACAAAAATTAATCAAATTATAGTTACTATTAAAATCACTACACATACAATGTAAAGGGTCGTGAAGAGCGTAATGTGAACTGCACTGACATAACTTGAAAAAAAGAAAATGTCTAGATCCTCTCCTCGAAACGTTAAAGTTTACAGATGAGAGGAGATATCGGGATTTGATTTCACCACAATGTAATTTATATATAATGGTGGCATTAAGCATAATTCTCCTGCTTCTTAGGGAAGGCAGTAAAATTAGCCCAAGTCGGGTCTCATACGAAAGAAGAACAATGTTTGGGCTCCAACGTTGCAACGCGTTGATACCGTAAAGCAAAAAGTAAGAACTGTTTTTGAACCGACTCAATTGCGTCGATATGGACATTATATTGTGGACTCCATATAGCACGCTCATATTGGAGAATTAGCCTAACGAGAGATGTATTAAGTATTTTAGTAAAGGGTGATTTTTTAAGAGCTTGATAACTTTTTTTTTTAAAAAAACGCATAAAATTTGCAAAATCTCATCGGTTCTTTATTTGAAACGTTAGATTGATCCATGACATTTACTTTTTGAAGATAATTTCATTTAAATGTTGACCGCGGCTGCGTCTTAGGTGGTGCGGTGAACGGCGATTCATCGAACGTTACGGTGAATGGCGATCGCTATCGTTCGATGCTAACAAACTTTTTGTTGCCAAAAATGGAAGAACTGAACTTGGTTGACATGTGGTTTCAACAAGATGGCGCTACATGCCACACAGCTTGCGATTCTATGGCCATTTTGAGGGAAAACTTCGGAGAACAATTAATCTCAAGAAATGGACCGGTAAGTTGGCCACCAAGATCATGCGATTTGACGCCTTTAGACTATTTTTTGTGGGGCTACGTCAAGTCTAAAGTCTACAGAAATAAGCCAGCAACTATTCCAGCCTTGGAAGACAACATTTCCGAAGAAATTCGGGCTATTCCGGCCGAAATGCTCGAAAAAGTTGCCCAAAATTGGACTTTCCGAATGGACCACCTAAGACGCAGCCGCGGTCAACATTTAAATGAAATTATCTTCAAAAAGTAAATGTCATGGACCAATCTAACGTTTCAAATAAAGAACCGATGAGATTTTGCAAATTTTATGCGTTTTTTTTTTAAAAAAAGTTATCAAGCTCTTAAAAAATCACCCTTTAGTAAAGGGATCATTGAATTATTTACCCCATCATTTAATGAACCCAAGGACACTTCTAGCCTTATTTACCACCATATTAATGTGGAGATTGAAGTTTTGTTTTGGATCCATAATTACACCAAGATCGACAAAAGTATGAACAATTTCTAAGCTAATGTGATTTATAGAGTAATATGTGCTATGAGGAGTTCTGCGTGAGAATGTCATTTGTTTACATTTTTTTTTTTTAAGTTTAAGTTTAAAATGTTAAAGTTACACCAGTTCACTAGACTGTGTTATTTAGATCAGATTGTAAATGATGTTGTTCATTAGATGATTTGTGAGTAAGAAAAAGCTTCACGTTGTCAGCATATATTAAGATGTCACTGTGTTTAATTACCGAAGGAAGGTCATTGATAAATAGCAAAAATAAAACCGGTCCAAGATGACCCTGCGGAACACCTGAGTTGACCAAAGGGAAACCCAATAAGATGAAGCTTTTTCAAAAGAAGATTATGATTGACACTATAAAAAGCTTTGCTTAAGTTCGTATAAATAACATCGGTCTGTAGTCCCAAAGTAAAACTCTTTATGATACGCGTAGAAAACTCTAAGAGGTTTGTTGAAGTAGACCGTCTCTTCAGGAAACTATGTTGAGAGATAGAAATGGTTATAGATACAAGGTGGGTTATTGGATTGCGCTTAATTTTGCGATGCCTCGATAGTTTGAATCTTCTATTTTGGAGCCAGACTTATGAAGTGGTATAATATAAGAATTTTACGTTATGGTGGGAAAATGACCACTATACAAGGAAATATTAAAAATTTTTTAAAGAGGAGCGAATAGGTTGCTGGCACATTGCTTTAAAATGCAACTCGGGATTTCATCAGGGCCGGTCGAAAACGAGATTTTGACTTTTCGAAGGTAATGCATAACAATATTTGAGTCTATTACGGGGGATACAAAGCAGTTGACTGGCAGTGGATAAGGATACTCAGTACTCATGTTAAATGGTATATAGGAGTAAGTTGATTGAAAGAAGTCTGCAAACGTGTTGGAAAAGGCTTAGCCACAATACAACTCTACCTGGTTAAATTTCATAAGGGGTGGAAAGCAGGAAGTTTTACGGTTTGAGTTAACAAAAGAATAGAAATGTTTCGGGCTGTCTTTAAATTGAGACTTAATTTTGAATATATTAGCAGAATAGCATTGTGTATTTAATAGTTGATGTAGAGGACCTGAGACCTGTGTCTGAGACAACAAGAAGAATAGCAAGCAAAGTCTAAATTAGAACCAGATAGTTTATATATTTTAAATAAGCGATTTACTAAATTGTTAAGTGACTTAAGTTCTTTTGTTAGCCAGGGTTGAATTAAAGGTTTAAAATTATTTCGAATTTTTGGGATGGACAATGAAAAACACCTTTGCAATGTATCATTAAAAAACTGTAGCGAATATTCCACGTCATAGTATGAATACGATGATTTGCTTGTTAATATTGGTGACCAGTCTGTCTGCGAAAGTAAGGCATTAAGATTAACGTAGTCTGTTTTTTTTTAAAATTATAAATTTTTTTATTTCACGTTTCAGGAGAAGAACTATTTTCATTTGCGAAGGAAAGTAATAACGTTATTTCAAGAATTGGGTGATGTTCATCTCCT
Source organism: Coremacera marginata (assembly GCA_914767935.1). Taxonomy (NCBI): domain Eukaryota; kingdom Metazoa; phylum Arthropoda; class Insecta; order Diptera; family Sciomyzidae; genus Coremacera; species Coremacera marginata. The sequence continues at coordinate 122,349,822 of OU612045.1, read as the reverse complement.
GGAAGAGATACAGGGCACGAACGTTGTTTGAGATTAACAGTAGTGAATCTATCTACGAATACAAGGTCTATGATTTTTGTTAAAAATATTATTGACTTGTTGAAGACACAGATCAGATAGCTTAAAGATAATCTAAATAATCTTAAAGATCTAAATAATCGTTTATCCAATTATAAGTGGAGACAGGTGTAAGAAATAAAGAATCATCTGAATCATCTGAAAGTCATCCAACACTAAAAGAACATCCTTATTTTTTAACATATTGTTAACTTTCTCGATGGCGTTAATATGTCTTAAGTATAGGAGTAAGTCGCTGTTAGGAGGAATGTAAGAGCAGGTAAGATAAATTATGCTATTATTTAATTTAATTGTGGCACATATAAATTCTAGGTCGGTAGTGCCAAAAATTTTTAATTCATCCGATGCAAGGGAGTTATGAACAGCTATCAGAACTCCACCGCCAATTTTATTAAGACGGTCTTTACGAAAAATTTGATAATTATTGCACACTAGCAGGACCCAGTGGCTCGCGGCTTCGCTACAGACGTTCCAGCAAAGATACTTTTTATTTGTAGGCGGTAAAAGGAGGTATGGCAAACTTTTTTCCTGTAGACCATCTCGTTCTCGAAAACAATCTACTTCCAAAATTTCAGCGCAATCGGTTCAGAAGTTTTAGAGTCTTAATGATTTCTTCAAAGTGAGCGTATTTATAGTACCACCGCTCCCAATTTTAGTACAGTTGCCGACGGAAAGCATACAAACTTCAGTACCAAATTTCAGTCTTATACGAACAAAAGATTCTCAAATATAGCATTTTGATTGATTTGCGGGCGGCAAAAAAGGGAGTGGAAACCCATTTTTGGAACAATTGCCGAAAGTAACCCTACAAACAAAATTACCAAATTTTAGTCTCATAAAATTGAAACAGCCGGAAATATTGCATTTTTATTGATTTGTGGGCAGTAAAAGGGGGCGTTGTTAAAACTAAGTATACAATAACCTAATTTAGGACTCAAGTAATACACGTTTTAAGTTTGAGCGAAATCCGTTCAACCGTTTAGATTTGTATAATGATTTCTTAAAAGTGGGCGTATTGTAGTACCACCACTCCCGTTTTTAGAACAGTTGCCGACGGTAAGCATACAAGCTTAATTAACAAATGCCAGTCTTATACGACCAAAAACGTCTGAAATATTGTATTTTTATTGATTTATGGGCGGTAGAAGAGGTTGTGGCAATTATTTTTTTTTTAAAAACTATCCTCGCATAAATATCAACAAAATAAAGAAAAGTCAATCCAAATCGGTTGAGCCGTTTATGAGTGCATCGGAATCCAACGAACACCATTTAATTTTTATTTATATAGATTATTTTAGAGTTTAAAATATTGGAGCGAAGCCATGTCTCCGTGAAAATAATAATTAAATTATAAATTATCAGAAAGTTTGGAACTAAGACCCCTTACATTTTGGTACACAAGCTCTAATTTAGACTTGCAATTTGTTAATCGTTTTTTGAATGAGATTGTGGGCTATGTCGAGGACGAGACAAATGTACTACATTTACTGTTTGCGGATTATTTTTAAATTCGAATTCACGTACAATTGTATTTCGTGGCCAGAAGTTTTCCCTCAACAATAGTATTAAAGAAGTTATCGGGAACTGTTAATCTAAAAGAAGTAGTCGGTCTAGCATTTAAATATTTAAATTTATGAATCGAAATAGACAAAGAACACTTCAACATTGATTTAATAAAAAAGTCTTTATCATTTTCTATTGTATCTGCAGCTAAGCGCGAAACAAAGATTGATTTTGTAGGAGGTATCGCAACCAATGGGTTAGGTGAGATTGGAACAGAAACCTCCGGAATAATTGCAACCTGCTGAGCATCGACAACAGAAGGAGCAAGAGATACAGCTTGGGCGTGCGACATATCTAGTAATGTAGAGTAAGTGATGGAGTACGTGGTGGTGGATTTGAAGCCATTTATTTTATTTCCTTTCCTGTTCAGTGTTGACGAAGGCAATGCTTTGTATAGCAGACCCGTTTCATCGGCGTTGAAAATATTATTGGGGTTGTAGCTTGCAACCAAATTTAAGATTATTGCTTGGCAGCGTTAGTTTTGTCTGCAGACGCAGATTCTCCATAAAATCCTAAAATGTATTCTTTGGCGCTTCTACCCAACGATGTAACTATCCAAGACTAGGTTCGAAGTCCTCTTTTAATGAAACAGCGAATTGTTAAGCTTTTTTCATTATCATGTTAGTCGAAATTACTGCACTACTCGCTTGCATTTGGTCAAACCATTTTGCAATATAGTTGTCCACTTTTGACGACCTCCCACACCTGTTTCTTTTTTGTGACAAATTGAACGTGTGACTGCTTCGCAAAATTTAAATCTTTTTTCTTATAATGCGATTCACTGGTTGTCTCAACTTCGTTCACGATTGAAATTTTTTGTTTAAGTGACAAGGTTACTCTTTTGTTTCCACTCATGTTAAAACTGAACAGAAAAATATTATAAACTTTGACACTTTTGAAACAGTAATGGGCGATTTATTATTTGTCAAAATATTTTAATATTTGTTTAATAATAGTCAAAAGCATATTAAAAAACGTTTTCACTCAGAAGAAGATTTTTTAAAGCCAGAATATCAAAATTGACTAAAAAAGCAGTGTGATGGATGCTGTTATCAGATAAAGGACAAACAGCTTCAATGCAGCATGCATAAAACTTCAAGTCGGAAGAAACTAAATCTAATGTATTGTTTAAGGCATTTCTTAACGAGTTCATTTGATACAACCCAATTGATGGAATAGAATCTAAAAAATTTACTTCAGCTCCACTAGATGGTGTATTTGGAGTTAAAGCTGGAAAATTAAATTATTAAATTATAGCTTATAAAATTATTAAAAATTAACTTACTCTACTTAAATTAAAATCTCCCAATACTATTGGATACTCATTATCTTTAAGGCGCTCTACAATCTCAAGTATATTGAAAAAATGCAACGAGTAAATATTTGTTGAATTAGGCGGTATATACGAGCAGAAAATGTAGACACTAATTTGTTCGTTCTTCTCTACAGTTATTGTGCTTGTAGCAATGAAATCTCTTGGCAAGAATACGATGATTGAAAAGCTATTAATTTGCCACCACCACGATTTAAACCAGTAGTAACAGAGCAACGATCTAGGCGAAAAACTTCATATCGAGTATTAAAGAACTCCCATTTGAATATAACGATAGATCAGATACAGCGATAGTAAACTTGGATGATTTAGTGCGCATGCCTCCCACATTCTGATAGTAAACAGCAAACTTATTTGGCGAGGACCTTACTTTGGGATTGCTGTGAAAGGCCCTCTGAACACCCAGGCTAAAATAGGAAACAAACGTGTACTGATACACAACCGACTTATACATAACAACCGACTTATAACGAATAAAAACTAAAAAAAAAATAAAAAAAAAATTATAATAAATAAAATATATACTAAGACTTTTAATAAAAAAATTTTAAAAACCCAATTTAATGATGTTCTTCATATCTGCGTGTTTTCCACAGACGAGTATTTGATTAACAAGTTGCTCCTGCCGTAAGGCTTAAGCAACTTGGGTTATCTAAAACCTAGGGTAATAGTTCATGAAACAGACAACCATGAACTTTGGGTTGAACCACAACACGGACCCGTTTACGTTTTAACAAGTAAAACATACGGGGCATCCGGTGTGGCAACACGAACATGGAAACTGTTTCACAAACACAAAGCATCACCCAGTGCCCTGCTGATTAGGAGCATTATGAATAATTACATACTGCCCGTAATAGCAGTACCAGTTTAGACTTCCGTAGCGACGTACTTCCATCCATTTACTGGTGGAGACGAGACCTACCCAATCTCTTGCATATTGAGACAGATATGCCAGCCCGGTCGTACCATTGCGCGACCCCGCCGGTCAATCTAGACCTGTGTAGCATTTACACAACCACAACCAGTACGAGACTCCCCGAAGGGCCAGCCCACGACAGTCATCTGGGCAACTCGATCCCGACAGATGAGGATCCACAACATCCCCGCAAAAAGACCAAGAATACACAAATGCAATTATGAAAATGTGCATTCTTATGCATGACTGTGCTCAATGAGCACTTAAAGGCTAGTCTAACAACTTGCAGCTGCCGACCCAACTGGAAAATTATTGCGCATGACCGGTACCTACTTTGGAGGACCTTTGCAATTGCCACTCTTACTCTGGCCGTTCGGATTACAACATCCAGACATAGAGTATTGGCCATTGTTCTCAGGGACTGCCGTGCTCAGTATGAGAACCCTTAGTTTAAACAACCAACGTCAACACTTCCCTCAGTGACTGCCGTGCCAGTTTGAGGGTGCGAGTCAAACTCTTGACAAGCAACACTTCGGAAAGCCGAAGAGTTGACACTTTGACGCACGCATGCCAACACTTCACATCCAGTTTTTCCAGCCGAATTAAGGTCTCCATGGGGTGGATAGGGTCTACCCCATCTGACGGGTAAAGACTGTCCCCGTACTAACAAGTTTTAAGGCCCATTGCTATACCTGCGCAGGCTTGTTTCATATCGATATACTGAATATGACCTGCTACCAAGATGGGCGCCACCCCGAGCTCTTGGTTGGCCCTATCAGTTTTTATGTTTGCAGGACGTATCCTACAAAAAACCCTCCTCCTTTATCCTGGCTTGGGACAGGCAGGCGCAACCCTGGCGGAGTTCGTATTTTGCACAGTTCAAAGCGGAGTTGTTCTGGATTCTACTGCGATAGGACTTAGTACTTACTGAGGTGACCGTAACAACACGTGTACGGGTTTCGGCCGACCTAATCAGCTCTCGCCAGGCGGAGTTCGTATTTTGCACAGTTCAAAGCGGAGTTGTTCTGGATTCTACTGCGATAGGACTTAGTACTTACTGAGGTGACCGTAACAACACGTGTACGGGTTTCGGCCGACCTAATCAGCTCTCGCCAGGCGCCTCTGCTTTGCGCCCGCTTTCTCCAATCGGATACACCAAGTGCGATTAGGGCTTCCTCGGCCTGGTCCATCCATCAGAGGCATGGTCTCCCTCGTCGTCGTTGATCAACGACCCTCGGCTCGAGCACCTTCTTTGCTGGAGCTTCGTCGTCTATACGATAGACATGACCCAGCCAGCGTAGCCGCTGCACAGTTATACGCTGAACTACGTCAATGTCTTCGTAGAGCTCATACAGCTCGTGGTTCATTCGGATGCGATAGTCATCGCCGACTCGAACAGGACCAGAGATTTTGCGAAGAACTTTTCTCTCGAACACCCTCAGAGCAGCTGCGTCAGTTTGCGAAACTATCCCTACCTCAGCGCCATAAAGCAGCAAAGGTAGAACGAGCGTCTTGTAGAGTGTTAGTTTTGTCGATCGAGAGAGGGCTCTGGAACTTAGTTGCTTACTGAGCCCACAGTAGCACCTATTAGCAATTATTTTTCTTCGCTTTATCTCCAGGCTGACTTCGTTGTTGGTATAAATGCGATAGGCGATAGCATTAACCCAGGGAAATACCATGAAACAACCCATAAACGTGACCCAGCTAAATTCCACCGGGGTTGTTTTTGAAGAACTGGGCAAACTATGGTTATACCAAATTTCTTGGAACGTCTTCACGGAAATTGACCTCTCCGAATTGGACAATCAGATTTCTTTAGTCGAGTATGCATACTTCTTGAGCATACAATTATGCAAAGGAAACACTTGTGAACTCCAATAACAACATATACAAGATGTCATCAACCAGATCAAACGACGAATCATGATCATCGGAGAGATGATCAGCACGCGATAAAAGGTCAATATTTGATGGGGTAGGTAACGCCGTGCATTATTAGTTCGGTACGATGGACAACACTAATGAAGAAAAGATTTATAGTGATTTAGAAATATTAGAGGTTACAAGGAAGGCCCTACTAGAATTGGAAAAAGAGCAAGTTAGTGTAATTAACACCATTTTAAATCGGATATAGAAACCTATTTCAGTTTTGATGGAAAGACAAAAACAAATAGCTTACCGAATCAATGAGTTACAGAATTTAACTGATAAGTTCACTCAAACACAAAAAAGGCAAGACATTTTATATATTCTCCTATTACAAGTCATAGAAATTGAATCGAGGCAACAAACCCTACTTGATGTGATAATAGCTGCTACTAACTACAAAGTCCACCCACTTTTAATCTCACCGAGCACCTTAAATATTGGGGGTTGGAATTAATTTTAAAGGTTTTTTTTCGGTTTTTGAGCATTTATTTAGAAACAACGGTATAATGTATATTATTCAAAGTATTGTCCATCGTTAGCTACAACATTTTCCCATCTTTCTGGTAGCATATGGATTCCGCGCCGGAAGAACGACTCGTCTTTTGAGGCAATCCACGAATCGACCCATTTTTTGGTATCCTCGTAAGAAGTGAAGCGCTGCTCAGCCAAGCCATGCGTCATCGATCTGAATAGGTGATAGTCGGAAGGGGCTATGTCTGGGCTATAAGGCGGGTGGGGTAGCACATCCCAATTCAGCGCCTCCAACGTTTCCTTGACGGTTCTTGCAACATGTGGCCGTGCGTTGTCATGTTGAAAAACCACTTTGTCGTGTCTTTTGCCATATTCCGGCCGTTTAACCTTTAATGCTCGGCTCAATTGCATCAATTGTTGTTGGTAGCGTTCCCCAGTGATGGTTTCGTTAGGTTTTAGCAGCTCATAGTACACGACACCCTTCTGATCCCACCAAATACACAGCATAAGCTTGGCGCCATGAATATTCGGCTTGGCCGTCGATGTTGATGCATGGCCGGGTGGTCCCCACAATTTTTTTCGCTTAGGATTATCGTTATGGATCCACTTTTCATCGCCAGTGACAATACGATGCAAAAAACTCTTCCTTTTATGCCGTTGAAGCAGTTGTTCGCACATGCAAAATCGCCGTTCAACGTCTCTCGGCTTCAACTCGTACGGCACCCAATTTCCTTGCTTTTGAATCATTCCCATGGCCTTCAGGCGTTTGCCGACCGTTGATAAGTCGACTCCCAATGATTCTGACAATTCTTGAAGGGTTTGACACGGGTCTTCATCGAGCAAAGCCTCCAATTCCTCATCTTCAAACTTTTTCGGCTGGCCCAGACGCTCTTTGTCTTCCGTATCAAAATCACCACTTTTAAACCGACGGAACCAGTACTCACAAGTAGAAATCGATGGAGCATAGTCTCCGTAAGCCTCAATAAGCGTGCGTTATGCTTCAACCGCTTTTTTCTTCAAATGGAAGCACAAAAGTAAACCTTCCCGCAAATTGCGTTTTGTTGGAACGAAAGTCGACATGTTCACAGAGAAAAAAATATATGTTGTTTACACTTCAGTGGAATGACACATACTGAAAAATGAAGCTTAGACAATGTGCTTTGAAATGAATATAGTCACAGGTGTGCCCGATGCGATCTATTGATAGTTACGCCATCTCTTAGAAAACCTTTAAAACTAATTCCAACACCCAATAATATTTACCAAAAGACTTAGTCCCTGTGTCAAGACTGTTCTTCTATACTGTACCAAATAACAAACGTTAAGACACATCTAATCTATGGTAAATTAATAATAAAAATAGAAGTTCCTATCTTATATCTCATACTTGGTGTTATCCAGTACACAGCAACAACAGTCACTCTGTAACACCCGACATAACATATTCCCATGTTGCTATAAGTTATCAGAGACAAACTTTAACACTTTGGAATGAATAAAATACTCGAAAATACGTAAAAATTGCGAAATCACTTAATTATGACAAATATATTGGACAACAGGAAGTTTCAATAGCTCAATGTGCTATTACAAAGGAGTGCGTGTTATAAATCCTTTAAAAGAAAAAAATAGAGTGCCCATTAAAATACCAACACCTCTTCGTGATACCGTTATAAAACTTAATCGACCAAATACTTGGTTGTTTTCAATAAAAAACCAAGTTTCAACTGTGCTTCAACAGTTTTCTAACATCAAAACTCGAGAATCAAGGCATTCTTACGATAAACCAACCTTGGAAGGGTATACAACTTGAGGAATATACAATTTACTTTCAAGGAAGTAATAGACAACCTTTGAAAATAAGCCAACTAAATTTTTCCCTACTGGAACATGCGGGATTAAAAGATTTAAATAAGAAACTCAATAGCACTAATTCACCACCAGAAAATCACGAATCAAAGCAGCTCTCTATCGGACCGAACACAAATGAAGTTATCCAAAAAAGTACCAAGTCCTTAGAGGAAATACACAAAAAACTCTTACAACTTGATAAAGACACCACCGCCTCAACACAGCATGAGATTACACTAATTTTAATATCTTTTTCAAGCTCTCAATTGCTATTACTGACCATATACATTGTTTACAAAATAATTATTTTTTTAAAATGGAAACTGCAAACGAAAAAACACAGGTAGTAGATATTCAACTTCGGGAAGTTGTAACTCCCACGGACATTAATCGCAACATAACATCTAAACCAAAGAAACCATTAGCAAGATTATTGACATTTACGCAAAAAACGTCGTTCAAATTAGTGAGCGAAACATCAAAAAAAGAAAAATTGTATTTCCAAACAAATATATATCAAAAATAAAAAAGCCATAAAAAGCCATGAGATGCACTGAATTTGCATAACACACAAAAAAATGTATTTTTGTTATAATATAATAAATATCTAATTCAAGAATATTCAAATAAATAATTGCACATATTATATCATAATTATTCAATCTACACATAATATGATTTATGCGATCTAAATTTTATTAAAATTTAGAATTTTTAAAATCAAATATTTATATACTAATGTCATAATACATAAAACAGAAAAAAATGTATATTTTAATATAATACAGAGTAATTCAACTATATTCAAATAAATAGTTACAGATATTATGATCATTTAATGATCACATAATATGAGTTATGCGACTAAATCGCATAAAAATTTAGAATTTATAAAATCGAACGTATTTGTGCTAATGTCAAAAAAAAAAATAAATTGATTTATGCGATCTAAATCGTATAACAATTTCAGAATTTATAAAAATCTAACGTATGTCGAAAAAAATGTATGTTATAATATAGTACATAAGTAATTTAAGTATATTTCAACAAATAATTCCATATATTTTTTATGATTATTCAATGTACATTTAATATGAGTTATGCGACTAAATTGCATAAAAATTTAGAATTTATAAAAATTAAATGTTAGTTTTTTTTGTAAATCAAATAATGTTATAAGTACTCAAGACCACACACACGCATGGGCTGTTGAACGACAGCTATCTAGAAATATTCCATTTTTTTTTGTATTAAATAGGTATTATTAAAATATTATATATTTCTCTTCAAAAAAATAAAAAAAAGGCAAAAAATGATGCGTTCAATGAACTCCAAATTAGGTGTACAGTCCCATGGTCACTGGAACGTATACAATTTCACAGTCATTGAAATTAACCGAGTTCAGGGCCATCGGTTTGGGAAAGCTTTGGCCACGAACAGTCAGTTCATTTCACTAGCGACATCAGCATTTTTGGAAATACGTACTGCAGCTGGCGTCGACCAAGCTAGTGGAGTCGAATTTCTTAAGGGCATGGTGCTGTTTTTGGGATATTTTTTTTTATATTTTTTCTAAATGTACAACAGTTCAAGAGTATTTTAAATTTCAAGTAAATCGTGCTAAAACTAACGAAGATGCAGCGTTTCAACTGGGTGGATCTCACTTCAACAAAATCGGGTCTTTAAATCGATTTTCTGGAAAACAACATTTTTGAAGTCGGTGAACACGATGCAGCAAAGTCTACTTGACCGATCGTTTTGACACTATTTCTACACATTAATCAACAGGTAATGCCGAAGCATTTTTTTTTCCTATTTTAAAATAATAAAATAACCTCAATTTTTTTTCAGCGAAAATCGCGTTTTTGACGTCAAAAAAAAAAGATATTTGAAAAAAACTTTTCGGTATTACCTCGGGAAACCGAGATGATCTAACCTAATCTAACCTCTAATCATGTTCACCGCAAAACTACTTTTTTTCGAGGCGCCTCCGGAAAATCGCTGCTACGGATTTATTAATCAATAATTTTTAATTTGTCTTGTTCCAAAACTATAACATGTATATGAAATAAATACACCAACATAATTCATAATTCCAAAAAAACATGAAAAAACATGAATTTTTTCGGCTTTAAAACAGTACCATGCTCTTATGCTCAAAACACATGTGCAGCTATTGTGCATGCATCGTTTTAAGTTATCTGCGCGCAGCGCTGCGGGTAAAATAGATGTGCAGTTTTTTCTTGACAGTAGGCTGCATATTTTTTGACAGACGAAACATCTCATTTATTCATTTATTTATATAAACAAAAAAAAAAAAACAAGTCAAAGAAACTTATTTTTTAATGGCCATCCAAGAGAAATATATTAAGTTATTGAAATTTTGCCATTTGCAATGTAAAAAACAAAAGAAATAAGTTTCTCTTCCATGTTCGTTTCTTTTAAATTAATTTTATTTATTTTGATTTTTTGTCATCTGCCATAATTGTTTCGTTGAGTTTCGATTTTGTGCTGTGGCAGCACTGACTATGCGAAGCAATTTTTATTTTGTTGACTACTTGCAGCGCTGTGCTGTAGTGCAGATGTTTCATGTGTTATTCGCCATATGAACGAATGAGTTTAAATTTCGATGCAGCAGAATAGCTGCACATGTGTTTTAAGCATTAAGTCGCTGCTGAGTTCAGTGCAGTGCCAAGGTTGTTTGTGAACAGGGTTTGTGTGAGTATGTGTGTGTGTTGCTTTAGGCTAATTTTAGAATAGTAAGCTAACGGGAAGTCAGTTAAGAAAGAATGATCAAAGAATAAACAATGAAGAATTTGTTTAAAAATAAAAAGTTTGTGTTAAAACTCAACGAGTTGTAAAAGAAATATGGAACAATAAAGAATTTGTTTAAAAATAAAGTATTTGTGTTAAAACTCAACAAGATGTAAAGAAATATGGAACAATAAAGAATTTGTTTAAAAATAAAGAATTGGAGATAAAATTCAACACCAGAACCTTCTCAGTTTTTTATTGTCATCATCAAATCAAGGCGTGACTTGATATTGCTACCGAACTTCATCATAGACGGTGACTTCCCAGTAGAAGGATGAGCCATTTTTCTGTAATCTAAAAGTATTTTACAAATATCTTTATTTAAATCCGTGTCCTTCCCCTTAGCATTTTCAAGCTTTTGTTTTATCGTTTGGACGAATCTCTCGGCCTGACCATTAGGGGTTTGGTTCCACAACTCATCGATGCAAAAAGTTCTTCTATAGTGGGAAGAGGATGTTCTTCTACTACTTAAAAGCGGTTTAAAGTAACCTTATAGTATCCACACAAACGGATTTTATGATTTCTCTTTCTTATTGGAACTAAAAGAGAGGCCCAGTTACTATGATTAAACTTTTGTAATATCCCCTCCTTGACCATTTTAAACATTTCTTTTTCGATTTCATCATGCATAGCAAATGGAACTGACCGGTGCTTAACTAATACTGATTCTGCTGTTTCTTTATTTTTAAGATTTACAAAGAAATTTGGAATTTCGACTATATTCGAGAAAACTTTTGGGTACTTAGATTTTATATTGAAAATTAAATTAAGCTCCTCAATATTTGAGTTACTGGAATTTAATTGATATAATTTGTTTAAATCTATTCCAGCCAACTCGTTAAGATTACTATTTAATTCCCTGATCCACTGTCCACCTAATAATGGAACTCTATCCATGTTTGATACATACAATTTTAAAGTTTTAACAATATTTTTATATCTTATATATCTTATCTGGGGAACAGGGGGCGAACCTTCACATGGCAACGTGTCTGACCGCCTCAACCTGGCGAGGCCAGCATTATCCATGTCGAAATCGTCTCAAGTCGACTCAAACCTCCAAGTGGTGTTCCCTGGGCAACGGCAAACTGGCATCCGTCAGTTTGACGGCTAATTTGAGCGGCGGGTCGATCCATAGACCTTAAACATGGAATGTGCGCAGGGTTTGGGTCCCGCCACATTACTACTGCCCAATGAAAACTAAACCAGCCTCGGATAAGAACCCCAATTACGTTGACGACCACCGCAAACGAAAAACGGACAATGATTTACGGATATGCACCTGGAATGTCCGGACCCTTTATAGGGAAGGTGCCATTATCCAACTGGCGGAAGCCCTCAAAACAATACAATCTGACATCACCGCCATCCAGGAAATGCGATGGAAAGGGCAAGGCTGCTCTAAACAAGCACACTGCGATATCTACTACAGCTGCCATGCGGAGAAGCGCGAATTCGGATGTGGATTCGTCGTTAGCCGGAAACTACGCCACCTTGTTTCCCGGTTCACACCTGTGAACGAAAGATTGGCCACGATCCGCATCAAGGCAAAATTTTTCTACATAAGCCTTATTTGCGCGCACGCCCCGACGGAGGAAAAGGACGAAGCCGTCAAGGACGCTTTCTACGCTAGTCTTGAGGACGTATATGACCACCTTCCGGTCCATGACGTGAAAATAGTCCTCGGCGATTTTAATGCGAAAGTCGGAAGGGAAGGCATCTTTGGCCCCACTGTCGGTCAGTTCAGTCTTCACGAGACCTCCACAAACAACGGTCTAAGACTGATCGACTTCGCCGCGGCACGAAACATGGTAGTTAGTAGCACCAGATTTAAGCACCTCGACATCCACAAGGCCACCTGGCTGTCCCCGGATCAAAAAACGCGAAACCAAATTGATCATGTTGTAATCGACGGAAGGCATGCCTCTAGTGTTCTAGATGTGCGTACATTTCGGGGGGTCAACATTGACTCCGACCATTATCTTGTTGCAGCCAAGATCCGCATGCGATTATGCAATGCCAAGAACATACGCACAGGAATGCAACGAAAGCTAGATGTCGCTAAGCTGCAATTACAACGGACTGCCGAAGCCTACTCCGCTCAACTCTCGGTTAAGCTCAACCGACCAACCTCTGGACTCGACGACGCCGGCGGACTTTGGGCGCATATATCCCACTCCATGCGCGCTGCCGCTGAAGAAGTCATTGGTTTCCGGCGCCCGCAACCTTGGAACCAATGGTATGATCAGGAGTGTCGCATTGCGACTGCAGTAAAAAACGCCGCTTATAGAAAAACGCTGCAGTCAGCTGCAACGCGAGCCGTGCGAGAAAACTACCGCGAAAAGAGGAAGGAAGAGAGGCGCCTTTTCAGACGCAAGAAAAGAGAGCAGGAAAAGCGTGAGCGTGAGGAACTAGAGGTATACCAGGGCAAGAAGGATGCACGAAAATTCTATCAACAGGTTAAGCGTCTAACCCAAGGTTTCAAGCCCGGAGCATCCACTTGTAGAGACGAAAATGGAGATCTGAATACGGATACACAGTGTGTGCTTAGATTGTGGAGACAGCACTTCTCCAATTTACTTAATGGCGACGATTCCACCAATGCCGCCCATCGAGAGCACAGTGCAGTGCCACCAATCGACGATGACGGAGTGGAAGTATCACCACCTAGCCATGAAGAGGTTCGAGTTGCTATCCAACGACTCAAAAACAATAAAGCAGCGGGTGCTGACGGCCTGTCAGCTGAATTGTTTAAAACCGGCGGCGATGAATTGATAAGGCGCATGCATCAGCTCATCAGCAAAATATGGCTAGCAGAAAGCATGCCCGACGATTGGAACCTCAGTGTACTGTGCCCTATACTTAAGAAAGGAGACCCTACAATCTGCGCAAGTTATAGAGGTATCAGTCTTATTTCCATCGCATATAAGGTTCTCTCAAGCATACTGTGTGAAAGATTAAAGCCAATTACAAAAACACTGATTGGACCTTATCAGTGTGGCTTTCGACCTGGTTAGTCCACCATAGACCAGATTTTCACGCTACGACAAATCCTGGAGAAAACCCACGAAAATCAAATTGACACACACCATCTCTTTGTCGACTTTAAAGCTGCGTTCGATAGCCCGAGAAGGGATTGCCTATACGCAACAATGTCTGAGTTCGGTATACCTGCAAAGTTGATTAGACTTTGCAGAATGACGTTGAGCAACACACGCAGCTCCGTCAAGGTAGGAAATGACCTCTCCGAAACCTTCAATACCGAAAGAGGTTTCAGGCAAGGCGATCCACTGTCTTGCGATCTCTTCAACATCATCATGGAGGGGATCGTACGAAAGGCCGGTGTGCATCGTAATGGCACCATTTTTTATAAAGGTGTCCAGCTCCTTGCTTACGCTGATGATATTGATATTGTTGGCAGAACCAAGAGAGATGTTACCGCTGCTTTCGCCGCTATCGAAAAGGAATCAGCCAAAGTGGGTTTGACGATAAATGAGGGTAAAACAAAGTATATGCTGTCTACAAACAAGGGAGCTCGGCGTTTAGACTCCCACGTTTCATCCGGCAGCTATAACTTTGAAGTAGTCAAGGAGTTTGTATACCTTGGCACCGCCATTAATACTAACAACGAAATCAGTCTGGAGATAAAGCGAAGAACAATAATTGCTAATAGGTGCTACTACGGGCTCAGTAAGCAACTAAGTTCCAGAGCCCTCTCTCGATCGACAAAACTAACACTCTACAAGACGCTCGTTCTACCTGTGCTGCTTTATGGCGCTGAGGCATGGGTAGTTTCGCAAACTGACGCAGCCGCTCTGGGGGTGTTCGAGAGAAAAGTTCTTCGCAAAATCTTCGGTCCTGTTCGAGTCGGCGATGACTATCGCATCCGAGTGAACCACGAGCTGTATGAGCTCTACGGAGACATTGACGTAGTTCGGCGTATAACTGTGCAGCGACTACGCTGGCTGGGTCATGTCCATCGTATGAACGACGAAGCTCCAGCGAAAAAGGTGCTCGAAGCGAGGGTCGCTGGTCAACGACGACGAGGGAGACCATGCCTCCGATGGATGGACCAGGCTGAGGAAGCCCTAACCGCACTTGGTGTATCCGATTGGAGAAGGCGCGCGCAAAGCAGAGGCGCCTGGCGAGAGCTGATGAGGTCGGTCGAAATCCGGACACGGGTTGTCACGGCCACCTAAGTAAGTAAGTAATATATCTTATCTTAACATACACTAAGCCCTCGATTGGAAATGTTTTACCACTGTAACTTCTTAATTTAATTTTAACAGCTTTATTAAGAGATAGCCTTATGTTATGATTGTGTCAACTACTAACACAAACTGTTCAATACAAGCACAAATACCACAAAAACTCTCGTCAAACATGGTATATCCAAGCTCACCATAAATGTGTAAAAGGTTGATAAGAACACAGAAACTCCCCTCAAACATTAGATATACAAACTCATATCACAATTCTTGACTTTTGCACAAAAAAGAGAGTTGAAAAAGGTAAAATCTGAAATAATCTTGAGAAACATGAAGTTTCTCATCTCTTTATCTCTGGTTGTCAGCAATAGTTGATAGTGGTGTTAACGGTCTTAAATTCAATATTGTTTCTATCTCAATAATAACTGTCTCGAGTTCTTCATAGGTGAGTGATGTATTGGAGAAACTCCTGATTAAGAGATATTTTGCCGACTGCTTCCTCCCACAGCCCGCCAAAGTGCGGCTTACAGGTAGGAATGAGATGAAAATGAATTCCCTTGTTACTGCAGCTGTTTTAATTGCATTTTGCGCTTCTAAAGAATATATCGAGGAATTCAATTCCTTTAGTTAATTTTTGGCTCAGACAAAATTTGTAGCATTATCGCAATAGATGTTTTGGTAATGACCTGCTCTTACACCTGTTGTTCCTGTTGCTGAAAACAGCAGAACACTGCTATATAAGCCTTATGTGGTTTTTACCTCTGATCTAGAAATGAATCTATACTGGTCCACAGTAGTCCACTCCTGCATTAATGAATGGTGCTGCAGCAGTTAATTTTGAAGCTGGTAAATTATCGATGACTTAATATAGTAGTTTTTGCTTGGCTCTTGTGCACTGGCCAAATTTTTGTCTTATAGTCGCTACTAATGTATGAGCACCACAATGTTTGTTTTCTTTTTGTAGCATCCCGAACAATGTTTTTACTATTGGGTCGTTATATGGAAGAAGCATTTGATGCTTGCTATCATATGAAAGATCGGAAGCTTGCAAACGCCCTCCAACACGTAAGATTACATTTGTGTCTAAAAATGGAGATAGATTACTTAGTACATTTAAATGTCCAAGGCAACCATTTCTTTTGATCAGTTGAATTTCATTTTTGAAATGGGATAATTGGATGTTTTTAACTATGGTCAACAATGCCATTTCCATCTTTTGTGGAGTAACTGCAAAATTTCCTGTCGTTTTATTGTGTTTGTGGTGTGATTTGTTGATGAAGCACCACGCATAACCCAAAATTCGTTGTAATTTTTTAAATGAATTTTTATGATGAATTAAGTAAATGAAGCTTGGATCTTCTGTTGTTGCTAAGGCCGTGATTGTTTGTTTGCTTTTTAATTCTAACTCAGGCTGAAGCGATAGATGTTTTGAGAATTTTTTTGGCCATATTTCTTCCGTTCCATGCAAAAACTTGGGTCCGTATAGCCATAAATTGGATGTCATAATTCATTTTGGGTCTCTCACCTTGTGAGATGAGATCAGCTGGATTGTCTCGTGATGCGACATGTCTCCACTGCTCAGGTATCGTTGTATCTCGGATGATTGAAATTCGATTGGTGACAAATGTTTGAAATGAAGAGGATGGTGAATTAATCCAATGTAAAAAGATCTCTGAATCCGTCCACAAGAATATTTGACAGTCACTTAGCGCAAGATCTCTCTTGCCATTAACTATGCACCCAATACAGCCGCGCATAGTTCCAGTCGGGGCAGCGTTTGTTTTTTCAAAGGTGCAACTCGTGATTTTGCAAACAGAAGACGGTCAATTACTGTCCCATCGAAGCAAATATATCGTACAAAAATTGCACGACCGAAGGCCTTTTCTACAGAATCTACAATGGCATGAAGTTGGATAGATTTTACTTCCTTACATTCAAAAATGTGGCGATGCATTTTGAAGTTGTGTGAATCATGCAATTCGTCACGGAATCTAGTCCATCTACAGTGGCGATCAGCTGGAAGAGCTTCATCACACGATAACTTCAGTTGCCATAGCTCTTGAATAAACATTTTGGATGTGACTTCTACTGGAGCTAGGATTCCCAATGGATCAAATTGTCGTTCCAAATCTGATCTTACACTTCTTTTAGAAATACTTTTCCCATTGCTTAGATTGACCTTGATGCACAATCTGTCTGTGGTTGACAGCCATATTAGGCCTAAAACTTTAATTGATTTATCAAGACTGTTTGTAAAATCCAAGTTGACTTCTAGATCATCCTGTGGAATGTGCTGAAGCAATTTGGGGTGGTTTGCACACCACTTGCGCAATTTGATGCCAGCTGTGTATAGAATGTGTTGAACTTGGTTTTGCATTTCAATTGCCGTCAGCAAGTTGTTGTATCCACCGAGGCCATCGTCAACCGAGGCCACCGAGGCCATCGTTCTTGTAGTAGTTTCGCACTTAGCGGCAGTGAGGTCATATGCACTCTTCCGAGTTGTTGGAGGCATTTTGTAGCTAAGTATGGTGCAGCTCTGGTTCCATATGTTACCGTATTCAATTGATAATACTGAATCGGTTTCATTGGACTATTTCTCCAAACAATTAGTATATTTTCTGTCGTCTTCATGTAGCAACACTTGTCGATACATCTTTTCGATGTCAGTTTTAAAAACATATTTTGGCATTCGAAAGTAAAGAGAATAGAAAAAAGTTCACTTTGAACTGTAGTTCCAGTATACATTGAATCATTCGACGATTTTCTAGATGACGACCTTGCAGAAGCATCAAAGACTACTCGTATCTTTGTTGTGGTGCTGTCCAGTTTGAGTACACTATGGTGAGGAATATAGTACTGGGGGCTAAGAATGTTTCCTGGATCGACGACTGACATATGGCCCAATGATATATATTCATCCATGAATTGAATATACTATGTTCGTAAGTCATTATCTTTTGAAAATCTTTTTTCAAGAGCAGGAAAGCGATCGTATGCTATTGCTCTTGATTCGCCCAAAGTATGTGGACTTTTATAAAATGGTATTCTGACTACAATGCGTCCATCAGACTTTTGTACTTACTTACTTACTTAGGTGGTCGTAACAACCCGTGTCCGGGTTTCAGCCGACCTCATCAGCTCTCGCCAGGCGCCTCTGCTTTGCGCCCACTTTCTCCAATCGGATACACCAAGTGCGGTTAGGGCTTCCTCAGCCTGGTCCATCCATCGGAGGCATGGTCTCTCTCGTCGTCGTTTACCAGCGACCCTCGCCTCGAGCACCTTTTTCGCTGGAGCTTCGTCGTTCATACGATGGACATGACCCAGCCAGCGTAGTCGCTGCACAGTTATACACCGAACTACGTCAATGTCATCGTAGAGCTCATACAGCTCGTGGTTCATTCGGATACGATAGTCATCGCCGACTCGAACAGGACCGAAGATTTTGCGAAGAACTTTTCTCTCGAACACCCCCAGAGCGGCTGCGTCAGTTTGCGAAACTACCCATACCTCAGCGCCATAAAGCAGCACAGGTAGAACGAGCGTCTTGTAGAGTGTTAGTTTTGTCGATCGAGAGAGGGCTCTGGAACTTAGTTGCTTACTGAGCCCGTAGTAGCACCTATTAGCAATTATTGTTCTTCGTTTTATCTCCAGGCTGATTTCGTTTTTGGTATTAATGGCGGTGCCAAGGTAAACGAACTCCTTGACTACTTGAAAGTTATAGCTGCCGGATGAAACGTGGGAGTCTAAACGCCGCGCTCCCTTGGTTGTAGACAGCATATACTTTGTTTTACCCTCATTTATCGTCAAACCCACTTTGGCTGATTCCTTTTCGATAGCGGCGAAAGCAGCGGTAACATCTCTCTTGGTTCTGCCGACAATATCAATATCATCAGCGTACGCAAGGAGCTGGACGCCTTTGTAGAAAATGGTGCCATTACGATGCACACCGACCTTTCGTACGATTCCCTCCATGATGATGTTAAAGAGACCGCAAGACAGTGGATCGCCTTGCCTGAAACCTCTTTCGGTATTGAAGGTTTCGGAGAGGTCATTTCCTACCTTGACGGAGCTGCGTGTGTTGCTCAACGTCATTCTGCAAAGTCTAATCATCTTTGCAGGTATACCGAACTCAGACATTGTTGCGTATAGGCAATCCCTTTTCGGGCTATCGAACGCTGTTTTAAAATCGACAAAGATATGGTGTGTGTCAATTTGATTTTCGTGGGTTTTCTCCAGGATTTGTCGTAGCGTGAAAGTCTGGTCTATGGTGGACTTACCAGGTCGAAAGCCACACTGATAACAGTGACAATCTTCCTAGAACAATCCTTCTTTATTGTGCCATGCATGTTTTTTAGATCAATTGCTGATGCAAACCTTGTTGAATAATAAGGTTGTCCTACAATTTGTTGCATAAGGCTGAACGACAGGAGTCGTTGATTTATGTATCTAGTACCAAAACTTTTATATGCTTGGCATATCCTTTTTTATTGACGATTTCGCTGAATAACTCGTATAATTGGCGCCAGGTAAGATAATTACCATCAAATTATTGTATAGTGATTCTTGGTAATTACACTAAATTTTCAGCTGACATTGTGCTTGCTAAATTTTCTTGAATTGATAAATTGATTGCGTGTTCTTGAACCAAGTCTTCCATCTCGAGATATTCATAAACATTATACCCTGATGTTTCTGAGCTTTCACATATTTCCCATATAACGAAATTTGCGTCTTCGCATTGTAGCCAGAGATGGCTTAATCTTTTTAATTTGACATCGAAGTATTGAGCTGGCTGGTTTTCGGTTATTGTTGTTAATGTTGACACAGATCGGCGCATTAGAGCGAATACCAACTATTGCCGGCGTAGCAATCTTATGATGTTATCACCGGGCATTTCTGCTTTTTCTTGTGCATCTTTTGTTACACTTCATATTGGTATGGAATTTTCATTGCTAACATCACGTTTTTCTTGTGCCGCCCTTGATATTTCTGTCGAAAATAGTTCCTGACGTTTGGTTGTAGTATTCAAACGTGAAATATTCGTGGTCTAATAGTGGTTTATCGAGATGACGAATGTGGTTATCCACTTCTTCAAATTTAACCAGGCTTGCTCAAGGCGCCTTGCCCGCTTTGATAATAGGCCAAAGTTTTCCTCTTCGATGAGTCCTTTTTCACATTCCTCATGAGCTGTTGTATCTCGTTACCCGTTTGAGTCTGCTCCTGCACGAACTGGATAGAATTGGCCATGTCCGTTGTTGATGAGTATACAATAGTTTTAGGAGTTTCGTGAATCGCTTTGGCGTGATCACGTCAGGGTCACCAAAGTTTGCGAAGGCAAGGCTCGTATGCCTTGACTTTCGGGTAACCTAGCACTTTAAACTAGCTTACCCTGACGATCGCTTGAACAATCCAACCCTTGGAAATGCATTGTTCCGATGAAAAAGTATTCCGGCACTTGGACCAGAATATTTCTTTTAACCTTAGCAAAACCGAACGAACGAAAAATATTCTGGCACTTCAACCCGAATATTTCCTTTTACTTTAGTAGAAACGAACTTTCGAACTGATTCTTACTAACTTCTTTATTGATTTAGTTCACCTTATATATAATACCATAACAAAAAATAACAATTAAAATTAAACCCTTTCACTATTCACGTAATCACTATTGTACATTAAAGAATGTATGTTACATTAGGGTGATTCAAAAAAGTCGACTATTTTTTCAAAATTCCCTGTGAAATAGATTCAGAGAGGTGAGAAAATATTCCTGTTAAAACCGTAACTCTTAAGATTAATATTATGCGATTTTCTATTTTCCATATAAATTACATGGGAAAAATTGTTTTTTAAATTCTTATATCTCATAAATCAATTGACGGATGAAAATGACTAAAACGTATGTTTTAGGAACGGTCTACAAAAATGTCCCAAATAATTTTTTTGATAAATCTACTTGGTAAAAAGTTATTCAAATTCAAAGTTTAATGTATGTTATAATAACACTTTTTCTCCAGTTTCCGGTAGAGTCGTTAAAGTTATCATTAAGTATTATAAAATTTTCCTGGGAAGTTCTGCGATTTGTGAATTCCTGTAAGAAAAAGCCATTAAAAATAATCTTTCAACAAGTACTGTTGCTGCTCTCTCTCTCTCTCTTCCTCTCTTGATATATACATATATTCCTGATCAGCATCAGCTCCTGAGCAAATTTAACCATGTCTGCCTGCCTATTTGCCGTCACGATTACAGCCGTTATTTAAAAAACGCACCTTGGCGTACTTAGAGCTTAAGGAAGACAGAATAGTATAAGAAACTCATAAGGATGGAGCCTCGGCAGGGTACCGAAGCTAAAATACCTCCCCGAGGCCATATTGAAGTATGTTCAAAGTCTTTAGCCACGACATACACCATGACATTAAGTTTTATATATTAACGAAAGTTTTCCTATTTTGATGACGCCACTTTGCATGGGAGGTAGGCGTGGTTTTGATCCGCTTTTGCCAAGTATCATAGAGATTGTTCATATTATATATCAAAGCTAATGTGCAAAATTTCCAGACGTTTCTTTAATTTTTGTGGATTTTTAAGGGATTTTACGTTGAAAACAAATCCACGTTTTATGGGAAGTGGGTGTGGTTTTCATCCGATTTTAAGGGATTTTACGTTGAAAATATATCCACGTTGTATGGGAAGTGGGCGTGGTTTTCATCCGATTTTGCCATATATCATAGAGATGGTTTATTTTAAATATCAAAGCTTAGTGCAAAATTTTAAAACATTTTTTTAATTTTTGCAGATTTTTAAGAGATTTTACTGATAATATAAAGCCAATTTTTTATAAATATAGTGATGGTCTCTATTAAATATCAAAGCCTATGTGCGAAATTTCAAGACATTTCTTTGATTTGATCAGATTTTTAAGAGATTTTTACTTTTAAAATAAAGCCACTTTGTATGGGAGGTAGGAGTGGTTTTCATCCGATTTGGAAACTTACTTTTTTAAAAATAAACTTGTATTTTGAATTTCATCGCGATAGCTTTAAAATTACGGCTGTAATCGTGTCGAATGACGGACAGACGGACAGACAGACGGACACACGGAAATCGACTCAGGAGGTGATGCTGATCAAAAATATATGTATTTTTCTATGCCTGCCACGCCTCTTTCTTGGCGTTACAAACGGAATGACAAAGTTTATATACCCCTTACGCAGTACGCGTTGGGGTATAACATTTTTTTTTTGCGTATGTGAGGTATCCCATTTTTTTTATTTTCCAAAACGTTTTACCAAATTTTCTGTTTTTACCAAAAAACCTTCATTTAAATATTTTTTTTTTATCGTGCATGTATTGAAATTTTTTTTCAGTGTAAAATAATTTTGTGATGTGTTGAAAATATTTAAGCCCCTCATACAGTCATCATCTCAATTCATTCATCTTAAATTCGACACCTTTTGTACAAAGCGGTCAGAGCCTGGTTTTTAAAGGCATTTCTAGGGCCATCATATAGATTCGAAAAAAAAAAATTAAAAAAAGTTGCGCACCTTGGCACTCCCAGGGCTACTCCCAGAAGACAAAATAGCTATTAAATAAAAAAAAAATTTTGCAAGTATGAGGTATACCATTTTTTTATTTTCCAAAATGTTTTACCAAATTTTCCTTTTTTACGCATATATATCTTTAACTACTGTCTTATAGCGCCAACATTTTAAAAGATTTATTGAGAAGATTTATAAAAGAGTTATTGAATTTATTTGATTTAAAAAAAAAATATAACATACATATATATAAAGCCTGCCAATATACAACTCTTTTGAATGTTAGGAATTATTTTAAACGTATAATTGAGTATAACTTTAAAATTCATTATTTTGATTTAATTTCAACTGATAATTGTCATATGAAAGTGATTTATTGAGTTACATATTTTATTGCGTAGGTATTAATCTACATGCCTTCGCATCATCAACATATTTAATACAAAAACTGCTTACTTGAGGTTGAAAAGTAATTAAAAAAAAAACACAAAAACAGTTTTTTGACTGCCGTTCTAAATATAATGGATCAACTAATCAATCTGAATTTTTGATATGGCTTTGCATGTTTATATGATATATTTTAGAGAAAACAAAAATATGTTTTACAATTTTTTTATTTTGACTAGCTAAATTAAGAAATCCCACACTGTGCGTTCGACACATTCTTGCAGACATAAAATTCATTATATTTTAAGAGAAAGGCTCAAAAGAAAAAAGCCAGCCCAGTTAAGAGTATCCCAGCTTTCTTGTATCTGTTCAGAAATATTTTTTAACTTAATTTGGATTTTTAGCTATATAACGCATTTTAATAATTTTTTGCAAAAGCAAATAACGTATCAATATTATTTTCTGATTTCAAACATAAAATAAAGAGTTCACCCCTGTTTAAGCTCATCTTATATGCTCTTGTGGATCACCTACTTTAATGAATTCAACTTTCTCTACTTACCAGTGGATGTTCGATTTTTTTCTAAGATTGCATTTGTGTGATTGGAATATTCTAGAATGTTCAGGTAAGGCAGGAACTTAAAGATATGAGGCGGAAAGGCTTGAGAGTGCAACCCTAAAAAGTCAAGTATTCATGGCTTCTACATTAAAATTAATCGACTTCATCTATTCTCCTCAATATATATAAAAGAGTAAAAATATATGTTAGTTAAAAGCTCAAGAACGGCTGAGAGGATTTTAATTATTTTTTTGCTAACTGCTATGATACCCGATTGAAAACTAGGCTATACAATTTTTACCATACCTCCTTTTACCGCCTACAAATCAATAAAAATGCTATATTCCAGACGATGTTGGTTATATTACACCGAAAGAAAATACTTTAGGTAAAACCACCAATGCAAATTGTTGTAAAAATTTGATTTTAACCTCTTTTTACAGTTAGATTTACGGAATTATTAAATTGTAAGTTTTACTATCAATATAAATTGTTGTTGCTTTGTAAGTATTTCTGTAGTTAGCACTACAGAAAGAAAAGCAGGATTTGTTCACTTGCATTTTGTTGATATCTTTCCAACTATTTCAGGAATTAAGAATACCAAAACTAAAAGGTTACTTTTTAGACACGCAATTTGTTGGTTTTTATTGACAGTTTGAGCAGTAATTAAAACTATCAAAAATTGTTGCATTTATTTCTGTACCATCAAAACTAAAAATTTTATATTCACTCCAAGTGCACACTTTCTAATTTCAAGTGATTCTGTAAGCTGAAATGTACACTGGCATGCTGAGTAAAAAGTAAAACTGCTGAATAAAAATTTGTGGCTGTCATTTTCAAAATAGTGATGAACAAATTTGAATTTTTGAAAAAATAATTCAATTGTAAATATAAATAAACATCACAATAGAAAAATATTATTTGCTTGTATCAAGAAAATAAGTTATTCATACATTGATGACAAAATTTTTAAAAATACAATCCCAAATTACGGCGGGTATATCACAACAACAATTTTACAACAAAAATCGAATATTCACAAAAAAATCTGAGCGAATAAGATTTGTTGATTGTGTACACTTTTCAAAAGTTAAAAACTCTTTTTCAAATCTAGTGAATCGGAGACTGTATGTGTACACAATATTAAGTGTACACTGATTTTTTTAATGTTTTTTCGATATCGTGTCTTTAGCTGTAAACAGTCTTACATACAACTACAACCTGAAGTCACAAAAGTACCGCATTTTTCCGATCAAATATATCCAAACACCGCACATGCGATCCATATGTACTTTGTATTTTTGCAGACAATGTTCGAGGATTCCAAAAGAAAAACGAGCGAAATCAATTATTGGTAATTGGTCTCAACAACTGCAACAAGCAATTCTATCCATCAATACATCGGCTCCTACAAATTTGCGCAACCCTTCCGACTTCCGTTACTTCAAGTGAAAGCTCATTATCATCTCTAAGCAGATTAAAAACGTATCTGCGAAGCAAAACAAGTAAACACCGATTGAACGGGTTGGCGTTGTTGAACGTGCATTGTGACGTTGAAGTAACGTGCGAAAATCAAATATATCCAAACACCGCACATGCGATCCAAATGTACTTCGTATTTTTGCAGACAATGTTCGAGGATTCCAAAAGAAAAACGAGCGGAATCAATTATTGGTGCTCTCAACAACTGCAACAAGCAATTCTACCCATCAATACATCGGCTCCTACAAATTTGCGCAACCCTTCCGACTTCCGTGGCTTCAAGCAAACGTTCATTATCATCTCTACGGGTTGGCGTTGTTGAACATGCATTATGACGTTGAAGTAACGTACGAAAAAGTAATCGAAATTATGTCCAAAAAGCCAAGAAAAGATTAATATCATTTTATAATCTAAAACGCAGCTGATTTGATTTACTGATTGCTTATTTATTAAATATACTATGCACATTAGATTTTGTTTTTTTTTTATATTTGACATGTGCATAGATCTGGATTATTTCCTTATGATGCAAAAGTAATATTTAAAAATTTCAGAAAAAAATATTGATATTTAAACGTTTCTGTAGCGACGTCTATATTAAAAATTTGACTTACTATATATGGGAAAATAGTGCTGTTTTCCAAAAAACAATCCCAATTACATTTTTTGAAACTCAAATTTTCTAAAAACTACTATACACTCCGTTTTTCATTTAATTTTTCTTTAAAATGAGTTATCAAATATGAAAATCGGACTTAAATAACCAGAGTTAGGATTTTTTACTTTAAGAAAAAAATCTAATTTTTTGTCTTGTATTAAAAAAATCGCACAAGTCCAAATTTTAAAAAAATTCAGTAAATGCCATGGATATATATTTTTAAACTATAACTAATACGGATACAAAAAATGGTGCGATTACGTTTAGTTATTTGGTCATTACGAAATTTTTTGCTAGAAGTAAGCCTTTTTGGATTTCCAAAAACCGAAAAGTACACATTTTGGAAAATCAATCCAAAAGTGAACTAAAAATAGTTTTGAGCTATTTTTTGCAAAAAATAAAGAAACCCAAAAATCGGATAAAAAATATCTGCTGAAAGTTGATTTTTTTTGAAAAATTTTTAATGTGCATATCGAACACGGAAAAAAAAGTCATAAGCTCTGGTAATTTAAGTTCAATTTTCATATTTGATTTCTCATTTTAAAGAATATTGAAATAAAAAAGGAAGTGTAAAAAATGTAATTGAGATTTTTTGGAACAGCTTTTCAATAAAGAAGTCCCTACAGGCACGTTTATATATCAATATTTTATTCTGAAAATTTTTCAATTTACTTTATTTCACAATTTAAAAAAATTTGTTCCATGCAGCCAATGGCCACTCTAATGCATACATATATACATTAAAATTTTTAAAATTACCCCTGAAATATTTTTCTGAATCTGCCCTTATGGCAACACACAAAAAAATCTCATCAGTAAATTCAAACAATATTTGCGGTCACTTTACCTTCAGTACAATTGTTGTTGCGCACTAACTATTTTTTCGTTTGAAATTACTGATCAAAAATTGTAACTTAACAATTGTGACAATAAATTTAAACGCTTCAAATAGTTAAAGTCAGCCTGTAGTATAACTACACGAATATTAGCCGACTGAAAATACAATTGACGGTGGTGCAACAGGTTAACGCTGCAGCCACAGGTGATAGTACTGGCATGCCAACAAAGAATATGTATTTACTTCGAAATATTCCAAAATAATCAACAAATTACGCTGCGGCATATTTTTCAAAATGAAATGCAACTTCAAGTGTCAAATAAGGGAAAATAAAATAATTGCACATATTTCACTACAAGACATGAAAGAAAAGTGCATATTTAAAGGTCGAATATTTTAGGGAGAAAATACAACACTGTTTTCCTAACTTCAATTTCGCACTGGCTGCGGTAGTCAAAATTAACTGTCTCAGTAAAAGTTGTTGCCAGTGGACTGCCACTGATGTCAGGGTGTGAGTGTATTAGTGAAAAGTGAGAGTGTATTGTGTTTTACGAACTGTTAGTATGCAGAGTAAGCAGAGGTAAGCAGAGCGCGCAGTAAACCAGACATCAACGCGGTCCGGGGTTCGAGTCCCAACGATGGAAGTAAGAAAGCGTAAATTTTTTCAAATCATATTAAATTTATGTGCTAAAAATGTAAAAATGTAATTATAAAAATTAAAATAACAAAAAATAGTTCGAGCTGTAGGGATAGAACCCGTCATCTCATGGATAGGAGTTCAGTGCTCTATCATCGCGCTAAAGTCAATAAATTTTTGTGCACTGTTATGATTCAGTATAACTAGCGTAAAAATTGTTATCAAATAACTTCTGTGGTAGAGCTACTGTAAGACTGTAACTCAACTATTTTCATGGGTAAATAACTCTTTTTGGGGTTAGTTTTACTATTTTTGCAGTAAAATTGAAAGTGACAATTACTTTTTCGATTAGTTTTAACAATCAACATTTTTTCTGTGTAGACTAAAAGTTACTGCACTTAAAATGGGCGTGGTCACACTAAATCTACGCCCACTTTTGTTATTAAGTTATTAAAACTCCAAAACTACTAGGCCGATTCAGCCGAAATTATGGCAGTAGATTGTATCTGAGTACGAGATGGCTGACGGAAAAATATTTTTAACACACCCCCTTTAGATGCCCAGAATAATTTACTAGCTCAAAAATAAAATTAATGCTAAAATACAGTTTATTTAAAAAATGCTTAAATTAAAGGACATAGATTTATTTAGGAGCTAGAAGTCTAAAAATCCTCAAAAAATACACTTTTATTATATTTATATGTCATTATATGACATACAACACTAGCAGGACCCAGTTGTCCGCGGCTTCGCCACGAACGCTCCAGCAACCATATTTTTTATTTGTGAGCGGTGAAAGGGGGTAAGGCAAAAATTTTTTTCCATAAACCATCTCGTGCTCAAAAACAATCTACTGCCAAGCGCAATCGCAATATGTTCCAGTTATTTTTAATTTTTTTTTTTAATAACTTTATTAAATTGACAATTGTTTGTTCGTGGGGAACAAATGACTTTGAAAGATGATAAAAAAGATACTAAATTTATGGTTTGGGAAGTGCTGTTGAATTCAATTTCACATTTATCAATAATCTGATTTCGAAAATGAATTCAGCAACCTATTTTACATAAGCATAAAATGCTGGCGCTGATTTTTTAAAAAATTGAGAAGGTTTAAAAAATCCGGTTAGAAACGATTACAAAAATACCCTCCGAAATTTGTTGTATTTTTTGCTATAGAGGGAGTGCATTTTGAGGAAATAGTTGGAGGGTTTGGTGTAGTGAGAGTAAATTGGGCAGTGTTGGTTGTTTAAGTCAGGGTGCAGAAGAAGAGAATGATTTTTGTGGTTTCTTTGCTAATGAGTTATCGGTAGTTTTTGAGTCGTTTAAATGTTTCTTATTTGCAGTTTTTACGGGAGAGTTTGGGGGCATTGATGATATTATTACGGTATCTTATAATGTGTTGTTTTGGCTTATCGAAAAAGTTATATTTTTGGCTTTGTAAGCAGAAGAATTGACTTGATTTTCGTTAAAGGTTGGGGTTTGTTCTTTAAATTTTCGGCGAGCTTCACCCATGCTGCATTTTTCAAGGTTTTTAATTTTAATAATTTTTTTAGCTTGTAAATATTTAGGGCAGTTATTGTCGGAGGAGGGGTGA
This sequence comes from Coremacera marginata, assembly GCA_914767935.1. Classification (NCBI taxonomy): domain Eukaryota; kingdom Metazoa; phylum Arthropoda; class Insecta; order Diptera; family Sciomyzidae; genus Coremacera; species Coremacera marginata. The sequence continues at coordinate 122,320,966 of OU612045.1, read as the reverse complement.
TCACTTGCACAGTTTGCGCAAAGAACACGTGTGCATTTTTGGGGTCATGTGGGGGAAAATTACATACTGAACAAGAAGATGTGCCATTACATCTTTTTTGGGTGTGACCAAGACGCTGGCAGTTTTTGCACCGCATTAGGTTTGGGAAATAGGGTTGTACTTTAACCTTGTACTAGGCTACATCAACGGTGTTAGGTAGAGGAAAACGGTCATATGTTAGTATCATTAGCCCTGTATAAGACGGCTTACCATCAATGAAACGGCTGAATTTGTATACAGACGTCACACCTTGATTGCTCATTTCATTAACAATTTCGTCGTCAGACACGTGTATTAAGCTTGTAGTTTAGATTTTCGTGTAGCTTAGCACTTATTGGGCACAGATTTGATAACGTTTTTGCTTTTAAAAATCTTTCAGCGATGCGAGCATTTCGTACTAATATAAGTATTGAGCCGTCTCGAAGTTGCTTAATGGAATCAATTTCTGTAGAAATAGGATCAATACTTTCTTTTAATTGCAAATGGGCTTAATTTTGTTAATGTATTGTTGGTGTTTTCGGATGAAATAATTACATGTTTTGGGTAATTTAAAGAAATATTTTAATATTTTAAAATATTTAGCTAATAGCTGAAATATCACATCCGCTAATAGCTGAAATCTATGCGGATGCGGATACCAACAAATAATAAATGCGGATGTCGATGCGGATAAATTAAATTAAAATTAGCGGATGCGGATGCGAATGCGGATTTGGAATGATTTGGAATGAATTTTGCTGACATTTCAACAAGTCACTCACACACCGCCATGTTGCAAGCAATAGCTTGTGGGGAATCAGGAGCACTTTTAGTGGGAATTGTGTGGGGGGTATGTTCATGGTTTTTTTATGCAAAATGGAAGCTGTAAATAAATAAACAAATATTTTTATTAAATTTTTCTGTCTATTACTTTCCAGCCACCATGTCACGTTATTATGCAAATCAATATAAATAGATTGATTTCTTTCAAGTGCCCAAATTGTGTATCTGATTGATCGTACAAACCATTTTTTTAATTTTTTCAATTGAAATTACTTTATTTGTCATTTCTAGTTATTTAATAAAGTCTTGCATCGTAATTGTTTGGTCTTGACTAAATTAAGGCGGTGGCTCACGATTCCCCATCACAACCAAAACTTGAAAAAAACAAAAACAATATAAAACTATGTGTCAAAATTTACGATTTTCCACGTAGAATACCATACCCTATTACAATTTACAAATTTTCTGATATTTGTTAAAGATATCGAGCAAAACAAAAACGGGGCTCACGATTCCCTACTTTTCCCTACAAAAAATGTTTCAGGTCGATTATCTAAACGATGATAAGAAAGAGTATAGAAAAAAATTAAATTAATGCAAATACCATTAAAATTATAAGAATAACATAAGCAAAATAGTTTTATGTGTAATTTTCAAGATCAGCTTGACTAGACAAAACTATAATTAGGAATTAAATGATCAAAACATATTGAAAACTTTTTTAATAGTCAAAACCAATCAACGGTAAATTATATTTTATAAACAGTAAAGTTGATGCTTTATTGCTTCTTAACCGATTTCGAAGCTCACAATTAAGCATAATGAAAATGTCTTTTTTAAATAACGTTTTTGTGTCGATAATAAAAGTTTTTATGAATGCGGATTATTGTTGCGGATGCGGATGTGAATGCGGATATCAAAAAGTGAAAAATGAGGGTGCAGATGCGGATGCCGATTTTTTGCTACGAACGATAGTCGGTGACTGATTATAAAAGTCAAAAGTCAAGTATAAAAGTCAAACGAACAGACAAACAAACAAACAAATAAACAAACAAACAAAGAAAATAATTTTTATTAATATAGATTATCTATAATATTTGGTAAAAGTTGCTTTACTTGCCAGGTTCCATTACAAAGTTTTGGAGGTTTTAAATTGCGCAATAACATGATTGGCAGATGAATTATTAATGTTAGTTTATGTGGTAGAAGGTTGCATGAATGTAACGAATTTAAAAAACTTCACTTGGATAGTGAATCACATCATTTTCATTAACAATCGTATCAATAGACTTGTACATACACATGTGTATTTATGGTGGAAACAATAGCTCTTCACATAACCATGAGGCAGATTTTTGACGCAAATTTTCAATATATGGCATTTCAAACAACATTTCAAACCAATTTGTCTATAGTCGAAACGCATGTACCTAATGTATCTGAAACATGAAGCAATCCATTGTACCTTTTCCTATTTTTAGGAATGTAAAATAGGCATATAAAATATAGCGGCATCGTGATCTCCTATTTAATGGACACGCATATTTGTTGCCAATTGATGTTTCTTGACATATTGACACACATTTGATTTCTTCATGAGAACTCTTACTATATAAGCTAAAATTGCACTAAAGTCATCACATACTATATTAAAGATGACACTTTCCTTAGTTTAAGCTTTTTTATCCTAAAGCTGGAGATATTTCCTTAATCAAAGGAAGACAAGCTCCTTAGATAAAGGATAAACTTACTAAAATGTAGGAAATTAGACTTTATGTAAAGATGAGTTTCATACATTATTTAAGGAAATATTAATTTAAGGATTGTTACTTGATTGTAGCAAATATTCCATTTACTTGAAGCATTGATTTCCTACATGTACAAAATCTCTACTTACTGTAGAAAGTGGGTAATTACTTAAATATAGGAAAAATTTACTCAAATGTATTTTAGGATATTTCCTAAAATAACAATAATTCACTAAGTCTGAGTAATATTTTACTGGACGTCATGTTAAAGAATATTTTTCCTAAGGTTAACGAGTATTTTCCTAACATCAAAGGAGCTTACCGCGGAATGAATTTTATTACTCAAGTTAAGGAAAAGTTTTCTCAATTCTTTTTCAGGAAAGTGGCATACTAACTTTTAAGACAACCACCTAAAATTTTAGGATGTGATAACCTTACATTTAGTAAAAACTAACTGCATTAAGGAGGTATTCCTGGTTGGCAAAAATTTTTATTCGATTTTTTTGGCATATTTTTATAGCTTGGATATTTGAGAATGCTGTCCTAAAAGGGTTTTTTGAAATTCGAAATACTTTAGGAGGTATGGCTTTTTTTGTCCAGCAATGTTTTCGCCAAAATGCGACTTGCTTAATTTGGCTACTTTTTGGATGCAACGGTTTGAAGCAACCACCGATTTCGTTCAACGCGTTCTTTAGTAGGTAATAACTTGTTTGTATACGCATTTTAAAAATAAATGAATTCACATTTTTGAGCTTAGGTATTCGAATGTTGGCAGCGTTTAGTTCACTTTGAATTGAGTTATAAACCAGACGCGCACGCGCATACAGTTTTGAAAAGTACAGTTTTGATAAAAATTTTTGTTTGTGCTAAAGACAATGGATAGTAAAAGTAATAAAAATAAAAGAACCATGGTAGCAATCGAAAAACTCGTCCCTTCAAACGCCAGTTTCGTGGTCACCAACACGGAAGAGATGAGGACACGCACTATTGAGAATATGGCAGCTGTCATATTTCACGAAGGTTTCTTTGCCAATACTTCAAATAATAAACCTAATGGGCATCCCGATTGGCAACGTCACATATGATTTCGCCATCCGAAAAAAGATTCGAAGCTAGAGCTGGCCGCATCAAAAGAAGGTAGAACTGCCCGAAGAGCACAATGAGCCGCTGAGTCCTCATTTTTTGAAGAAGAGGAAGGAGTTCCTTATGGGGCTGGCATTGCAGATTGATATATGTAAGTATATCACAAAAAAAAAAAATGTTTTATTGCCTAAAATTGTCTTTTAGTTTTTCCAAAACACGTTTTTGAACATCGAAGTCACTTTTTTCCGGTTCTTATGAACCGATTTTGATGAAACCAAGTGCAATCGACGCAAAATTGTCGAATTTCTGCATACTCAAATTTTTCATTTAATTTTTTTTTATGCAAAAAAATAACTTTATACTTAAACGCGTTTATCTCGAAACCACGTTTTTCGAGCTTGCGGCCCAAATCGCGCCCGTAGTTCTGAACCGATTTTGATGAAACAACAATGCAATCGACGAATTGTCACCATTTTACTCCCTACCTCAATCACAATTTTAAACAATTTTTTACTATTTATTTTTTTACACTAAGCTACAAAAAAAAAAAGACCCGAAATCGGTTTTTCATTTTTCAATGACTGCTATTTTGTAAAAAATAATCAAAAAATTATAATTGAGGTAGGGACTAGAATTACATCTGTACTGAATCTAATGGCGTTTACTTTTCCATTTTAGAAGATCCGAAGTCGAGTTATCCGGACCGCAAGTAGCATACTTTTTTTTTCGACGCCCAACTTTGAAGGCCGACAACTTTTTGAACAGACCTCGTACAAAGAAAAACAAAAATTGTTTGTTTAATTTTATATGTTCTTAATACAATAAAAACAAACATAATTTAAATAACTCTTTGCGTTTTCAAATGAGAAGTTTTTCAAAGAGGGGCCAAAAACAGCCTTCCAACCAGGAATACTCCCTTAAGGAAATTATGTTTCAACTAAGGAAAATTTATCACTTGAATTGAGGACGTGACTTTCTTAGTTTTAGAACGTGTTTTTTTTTTAGTGTTAGCAATTCAAAAGATGTTGTAAGTAATTTTCAAAAGATGTTCAAATGTAATGTTCAAAAGATGATGAATGTTGTATTGGTGTAAGTAGAAGATTTTCGATTTTTTTTTAAGTAAAGCCCAAATTAGAAGAGCGATTTTTATGAAATGTTGGTTGTATTTTTTGTTTATAGTGGTTGTATGATGTGTATAAAATCGGCGTGTTTGGAATGGAAGTACGCCTATCCTATAAAGTTACTTTTTGTACATCACTTTGTATGGAAGGTAGGCGTATTTCCGATCCGATCACGCCAATTTCAAACACAACATACAGCTACTATACACAAAAAATGCAACCAAAATTTCATAAAAATCTCTTTACTAATAAGGGAGAAAATGATAAATCTTTCACTTGCAATAATAAATATACAACTTTACAACATCTTGTGAATTGCCTCATAGAATAAGCTTAATAGCAATGTTTAAAATGACCATGACTGATAAGGAATCGTTTCCTATGTTATTTAAAAAAAAATTAATCGAGATTAGAGTAATAACTATTTTATTTACTATTTTCTTTTCCATTCATTCCTCTTTTAATGTAATAAGTGATTAATACACTTATTTTCTTTGTAGTATATTTAACTAAATGTTTTAAAGGCTAAACTTAATGTTCTCCTTACGATCGTAGGGTATCAAAATAGTTTTTAACGATCATAATTCATTAATATTAATTATTGACATTAATAAAACAAATACATAAATATAAATAAATATAAGTATAAATAAAAAAGCAAATTGACACTGTTATTCGGCCTTAAAATGGAAAATAAATCCATGTAGCTAACGCCCTAGAGCTGACAAAGTTGATAACCCAGTATGTTAATGACTTCGGCGCTCCTCTTACTTGTGAGCACTGCGCATTGTGCAGGTGTTGGTTCAGGGCCACTATTAACAACCAGAAACCGAGTTTAATATAAATAAGAGTGGAACTCTGTTAGACATAACAACAGCTTCTTAAAATACCGCATTATTTTATAACACTGAATGTCGACAGCTTGTATGGTGCCTAGTTATTTTCTATTTGCTAAATTTTTTTTTAATGCATTCATCAAATCGGAGCAACCAGATAACCTTTTGGACCTGTTTTATTGTGTTTATTTTTTCAAAGTTCTCTCATAATATAGGTTTAACAGTGGCTTTATATGTTGTTTGCAAAAATTATTTTAATATTTTGATTGTGATTGATTCAAATCTTATGGGACTTATGGCAAGCATATGTTTTAGTGGATAATATTATCTGGTAAACAATTAAGTCATTAAGTAATTCGCATAATAATAACAAAAATGTTACGATTCTATTCCTCATATAAAACTATCTAAGGGAAACTGCGTTGTATGGCTAAAGTATAATAAGACAAGGTAGAAATGACAATTACTTTGGAAACTATTATCTGTTCACAAATGCCAAACAAGAGAGCGTTCAATTAGTGTTTTTTTTTTAGACTTAACCAGCACTTAGGGGATGCCCCCTATAAATGTGAAAGCATTGTGTTGATTCGGAAGACGGGTGATAGTTAGTTGGAGGGTGGAGTAGTGTCGGTGAAGATTTGATTTAAAGTTACACAGATTGAATCCGCCGGGAAACACGCTCGCAGGGAGATTGTTCCACAATTTTAATGAGCTACCGAAGAACGAATTATCTCGGTAATGCGATGTTCTATTGGGCAAAGTTGCAATGGTAAAGGGATAGGCTTGGAGAGCTGCCCGAGTGGTCCTAGGAAACACACGAGCTGGTGGCGTCAGGCCATGTATCTCCCTTGCACACTTCCCATGGTAGTACCTGTACAGAAGGCTTAGGCAATCAACATTGCGACGATGCCCAAAAGAGTTGAGAGGAGATGAAATATTTCCATCACCTATCAAATATATCGCACGTCTTTGAATCCGGTCCAGAAGCTTCAAATATGATCTTGAAGCCCCTGCCCAAATGTGCGAATTGTGCTCCATTTTCGGCCTTATATATGAGATATAGATCAAACGAAGATCGGATGGAGTGAAGTATTTCTTACACCGTTTTAAAAAACCAAGGCACTTGGGTGCTTCTTTTGACACATCAAAAATGTGATCATTCCACCGAAGATCTGCTTGTATTGATATGCCTAGAACGTCAAGAGTACCTGACTCCGTAAGATCTACACCGTTTATATTGAGGGGAGCTAAGGGCCAATTAATTCGCTTGTGGGTCAACAGACAACACTGGGTCTTGCTAGCATTAAATTCTACTCTCAACTCTAGCAAGACCCCACTCGGAGATTTTTCCAAGTCATTATTAAGTGTGGCATTCATATCTTGCCTCTTCCTCTCAATCTCCAAAGAGTCGGGCGTTTGTTAAATGAATATGAGTGGAAAATGCCGCTGTCATCCGCAAACGAATGAATTGGGCTGTGAGTTTATGTTTTTGCCATTGTTTATGTTTCAGAGTTTGCAAAGAAGCAAACAATTACTTATAAAATATATTCATTTTATGGTTTTATAAATAGTGAGCATTGCAATAATAGTGGGTTGTTATTAGTAGAATGAAAGTAATTTGTTAACTTAATGTTACATAATGATGCAAGAAATTATAGGCGAAAAATCACGGTCGGCTGGCTCGATCGTGACGGGTCGTGAGCCGAAATATGTTAAATAAATAGATTAATGGGCTCCACGCGATATCCTGAGATCCGCCCCTAGCGTGAAAACTATCGTGATTTTCAACGTAGGTTTCAGCCAAATATCCTTAAAAAAACAGCAAAGAATCTTGTTTCGAAAATCTTAACAATTTAATTTATTTAATCTATTTTTATCATTGAAACTTACGCTTAAGTAAAAAAAAAAAGGTTATAGAGTCCCCTTACCACAAAGTGCCACAACCGGTTGCTTTCCCTTGGCTTACAACGGCTATGACTCAGATTTAATTTCCCTTCCGAATGAAAATACCCTTCTTACTTCAAATCCCCAAAATGATTTTCCGTTAAGCTAATCCTCAAACTATTTCCAAACTTAGATCTCCGTAGAATGAATTATTTTGTTTATATTAATATTATACGGTTTCAACAACAAAAATAACGAAATCTTTAAAAGCAAAAGTTCAAAAATCATGATTATTATTTGCTTCTTTTTATAAAATGTATCTCTAGGTTTTCTAACCAATGTGTTATAAAAAGAGTAAGAAAACCAATTGGTTGCTTTGCGATAAAAAAAATATGGATGAAAAAAAAATGTACTTACCGCGCCCAGGGATTGGACCGCGGTCCCACGACTACTGGGCAAATGCATTACTTCTGCGCCAAGCCCTTCGTTGCTATTGCTGTAGCTCGGCGATAGCTTGACCACCGCAATAATATTTAATTCACAATGATCCGTTTGGTATCGTTGTAAAAAAACGATACGAAGGGGTAACGTACGACCTAACGATATGAGTAAAGAAATTTCTATCTGCTCTGCGTTTTGACATTTCTTGCTATGGAAGAGTAGCATTTCGTTGAGATAGCTTCATATGTGGATGTTTTTTAGATTCGATGGAAAACAATTGGGTATTTTTGAGATTCGATGAAAAACATTTATTTTCATGGGATTTGTTATATTATCCCGTGTCACAGTTTATAAATTATAGTATGTATGGCATTAAGGTAATAAACAGTTTTGTTAATTTCATACATTTTTCAATAAATGTAAAATATTTGTCTGGTACGTTATTAATAATTTATAGAAAATTTTTTATTTTTGTATTTTAATTAAAACCAATATTTAGCTTCATAATACCAATATTGCTTAAAATATATACTTTATTAATAATATTTATACTACATTTTAAACAAAATACAAATCGACTTTAGGTGTGCCGCGGATTGACAATGAATTCGTGAAGTACTTTCAATTAAAATAGGAATGGCTACAGGAAACATCGGTTTCCTTCAACCGGAATTCAAAAGAAAAGAGAGGCTGGACCGATTTTGATTATGTTTCATTTGTTGAATTTGAGAATAACTATTTAAACATCGGAAAAATTTACGAAGAGAAAATTTTTGAAGGGAATGAGTTTTCTCAAGTTCATTCGTATGGAACGGGTTTTTTATGATTTCTCGAGAACAGATTGACTTTTTGTTGCTATTTGATTTGTTTTTTTTCACAATTAATATTTTTTTCAAATTTAAGTCAAAAGGTCTGTGTCTATACTGAATTAAAGTTCGAGTAAATTTCAGTATGAGAGAGTTATTTAGTTTTCTGGCAAAATGAGAGAATTTATCAAAAAGTACGGCAAACAATTTTCTATAAAGCTTTAAATGGACATATATTTGTTTTGATTATTTCTTGATATTTTTTAAATTTACTTGCGCATTATCATAAACAAAATTAAAGTCAACTCTAAATTTGGTGCAAGCTATTTGATAACATATTTTATTGAAAAACTATCAAAAATGCTATACTAAATTTAAAGTTGCCTATTCTTTTCTTATGCTAATGGGCCGTTGACTTTAAACCTTCGAAAAAATTTAAAATTAAAACACAAACATTCAAATAACCATGATGAAAATGAAAAGGTAGTTGCAAGAGAGAGAGAGCGTAGACTTAAAACTGTCAAAGCTTATAGAAAACATGGTGAAAGAAATACAAGGTGTTCTCATCCGGAAAATCAGAAGAAATAATCTGCCTTATTTTGACATTTTCATAGACTCAAACATCAAACCATGTATGAAACTTGTCAAAATAAGGCAGCATGTCAAAAAATATATTGAAAAATGTCATGGGATGAGAACACCTTATAATTATTTCACCATGATAGAAACTAAGAAAACAGAACGTAAGCAAACTGAAAACATTTTTAAATGATTTTGACAATTGACAGCGCTGCATCTACCTGCTTCATTGTATCATGCAAATGACGGCAAAATTAAATTTCTTACTGTCAGACAGCTATGTCATATTCGACCTCGAAGAAATTTTTCAAGTAAGGTTCAAGCTACTTTAAGAGAGAGAAGAAGAAACAAAACTTCACCTTATAAAGTTGAATTTAAAAAATCAAGAAAAAAATCAAAACAAATGTATGACAATTTACAGCATGCATGAAAATTGATTGAAATCTTTTCCGTACTTCTTGATAAATTATCTCATTTTGGCAGAAAACTATTTCAACTGTGAGGATGAAAGTTGGCACCTCGTTTTCAGCCTACATGAACTTCATTATTTGCTCGAATTATTTATATAATAATAAGATAAATATATTATTATGTATGGATAAATGATTGCCGAAAACTTAAATAAATTCAACACATCAAGCCAAGCATAAATTACACGTATAAGAGTGGACGTGTAAACGGCAGCCATCTGTGATAACTTTCTCAGTTATCAACACTGTGCGTGGTGAAAATCTACGCCACAGTCATGATGGATGGAACAGCATGATTCAATCAATATAAGGTTATCCATGGTGTAAGAAAACCAGGTGAAAGCGTTTTTTTCACCTCTCTCACAAAAATTGTACCCGCATCTGTCAAACACAGCAGAAATAAATGGCTGCGTTCAGCAGGTACAATCATGTTTCAATCATTGGCTGCATTCAGCGGAAAATTTGCTATGTTGCATGTATTTGGTATGTATTTGGTATGTTGCATAAAGTGCTCGCACAACACGTTCCCTGAGCTATCGCCATCTTAGGTAGCGAAAATATTTTATGCTACTTCAGTTGAGCGGCTAACGCTTACTTTATTTTGACAGATAAATATACTAAATATTAAATTCATTAATTACTAAATTATTAAACTGCTTAGTAGTGAATTTAATTAAAACTATTTGTTTGAAACGTGTGCACACAGAACATAAAAAAATTAATTTGAGACAAGAAGCATTTATTGTCGAACAGCTGTTTGTCGTTTGACGTTTCGAAAAAAAAATAGTTCAGCAGAAAGTATCACTTTATGCATGGCAGAATTATAAGGTAGGGCCGGTTGACTCAGTGTCCTCACGCGTCAACGAATAGTGGATAATGAAAAAGTTGTCAAAACGACGAATTTACAAGGAATTGCAAATTAAGAAAAATTTTTATGTTTCCAAGTTGCAAGTAGTGCGGTCGCGTGTGTTAAATTTGTGATAGTTTGAGTGAAAATATTATTAACACAGTGTAATAACAGCTTTAAAATGTGAAAGATGTCTTAAATTGGCAAAAAAAACCTGTAAAAATTTTAACCTAAAATCGACTGCGAAACATGAACATAAAGAAACGTGAGATGAACAGCTGATTTTGACATCTAGCCCGCTTTATTCTGTTTTCTACTTCATTCCTCTCCGAGTCGGCCCTATCTTATAATTCTGCCATGACTTTATGCTACTTCGCTACCTGAATGCTCTTTCGGATAGAATGCAGCCATGCAGCCTTATTTTATGTAAACAAAAGACACAGTTAGATATTATCGAAGACGTAGAATTTTTTTTAGCCATATTTTTTGATAAATTTATTTCTTAGGCTTAATAAATGGAAATAAATATTTCGGAAAAATATGAGTTTTTTATTTTTCCCAAGTAAAGATCTTATATATCTTAAATTAATTTGAAAATTTAAAATTTTAGCAAACAAAATATATTTTTAAAATTAAATAAATTCGAATTTACTATGATATTTAAAGAAACAATAGAGTTTTCATTGCACAATCACCATGCGCATTCTCTGTATATGTAAACCTGCATAGTAGGAATCTTGAAAAATAAATAGGTTTTTCTTTGAAAAGCGAAAAGCCTGCAAGTTCTTTTAAACATGCATTATTTGTAATAACAGAGAAGAATGTTACAAAATTTTATGTGGTTCTAATGCAATTTAGTGTTTCAAAGTCAATGCATAAAGTGTTAATTTCTCTCTATAGGCAACTCAATGAAATGCACTGTAATTAAGAAGGTGTTTGAGATAGACCCCAACTCCAGAACAATTTTTTTTTATAGGAATAAACCAGGGAAGCATCACAATAATTTAGAATTTTGTCCGCCCAGATTGGTCAAATCGCACACTGTGCAACGTTTGAAAGTTCAAAACTGTTTTTTTATTAGGTTGGGAATAAAGTGAACTCCGATTCAGACAAGAAGGCAGATCAGATCAGAAAACACATTAGAGAAAAAAGAGATGCATGACTCGGTTTCTTTATTGCTTCAATGTGAAAATCTGATCTGTTCTGATCAGAAACAAGCGTTCACTATGTTCGCAACCTTAAAAATTAACGCATGTTCTTTCTTTCCCTTCACCTCTGTCTGGCTCTTCATCACACTTCAAAAGTTTTACAAAACACAACAAAAAAAAAAAATAAATAATTAAAAACAAACAGAAACCAGTCACAAGTCGCTTCCACTCCCAAATAAAAACATCAAAAATTCTAAACTACCCGGGTAGCTCGAAAGTTTGAAAACGCACATCTCTTCTACATATTTTTTTTAGAAATTTTAAGAAAAAATATTTGTATTTTTGTTTGTTAATGCATATACTACTGCATACTACTGCATGCATAACTACTATACAAGTACTTTTTAAGTTTGTTTTTTTTCTGTTATAAAGACTTTTTTACTAACATCATTTTAAAAAACAAAATATTGTACTTATTGTTAACTGAAAAAATCTTTAACTGCACCTTAATTGAACGGAATCTTTAATGTAAAATTATAAGTTTTATTGAAATTTAATTGAAAAATAAATGATAATATAAAATATTGAACTGGTGCGTTGAATAAAGATATACTCGTATAAATCTAAAATAAAAAAATAATAAATTTGTCTCTTCTTCTTGAATATTTACTGAAAGCAGAACAGTAGTTTGTTTACCAATACGCTGCTAGAAAATGGCAGTGAAGAAGGAAAAAAACTCATGCAGCAGCTGACACTCCAGCTGCGGCAGACACTCGAGCTGCGACAGACACTCGAGCTTTAAGCGAATTTTCCAAATATCTGCGTTGTCTGGATGGTGCCTTTGTGTCGCTTTGCAATCGTGAAAAGATGTGCTTAGCAGCAATCATTGTTTACGAACTCGAGCACCATGCATGCATTAATTTTTATGCGCGATTGTGGCTGACGGCGAATGTTATTCGAGTGGCAAGTAATGACGAATGGCCTTATGCAAATCTCTGATACATACATTACACGATTACAGCTTAACAAAGCGGCAATAGCTAGTGCAACAACCAGCTAGTCTAAAAAGAAAAAAATATGTAAGAAAAAAAAAGATAGCTAAACAGGCTTCATAATGTTGTTAGTGGGAGCTTAAAATTAAAATAAAACTTAAAAATTAAAATTCCGAATAACAAAAGTTAAGTGGTAAAGTTGAGTGTTAAAGTTAAAGCTTAAAGTAAAACCTTAAAGTTAAATGTTAAAAATAAAATTTAAGCACTGCCATTAAAATTTTAAATTTAGCATAATGCCAACATTGTGAATATGACCAATGTTAAATTTTGGTAGAAAGTTCAGAAATATATTTTAACTTTAACTAAACAATGTTAATTAACATTAAATAAAGCTGAGAGTGAAACCTCTTAGTATTAGAGATTAGGTTAAAGTTTTCTCTTTCAGATCATCGGTCTCGCAACATAACGCTGACCCGCTGAAAGTACTTTCATTGTGGGAGCAGCGCAGCCGACGTGAGTTGAAATGATATATTCCGATTTATAAGAGTGAAAATATTTCTCTTTATAATGCTCAATACAATTAAGAATTGCCATTAATACCAATAACCAATAAAAAGACACTTTCACTTTTGAAGTTAGAACTTTATTAATTAACTAGCTGAATACCCGGCTTAGCTCGGCAGTTGATATAAATAATTTTCGATTTCATTCGTCGATTTGATAAAACTTTTCACAAATTTTAGAAAGAGTTTTGTGCTCATTTTTCAAACCGGTAACTTTGGCGAAATGAGCAAAATGCAGCTTCAACATCTGAAAAGTATGAGAAAAACTTAGGGAAATCGTGATTTATGTGTGCGTGCCGCCAATCGCTGGCAAAAATATATTTTCAAGTTTTATATTGATTCGATAGATTGCACATTTTTTAAAAAAAAATCAGAACAAAAACGAATTTTTACCAATTCGCGAGGAAACTAAACAAAAATTAAATAAGCATTGGAAAATGACGCAATTGACTTGCGCATACTTTGATCCGTACTAAAATACCACAGAATTCGGCATCAGCTGTCCTGATATGCGAAAAAAGGAGGTTCGATATAAATACACATAAAGAAGAAAAATATATTTATCACCCATTGCGCTTTGCTGCGTCTTAACGTCTTTTGTAGTACAGCGCCTTCTGGTGTTCCATATATAACAAAATACAAAGCGCCAAAAGACTCACCGCACCCGAACACCACTTAAAAAAATCATACTTATCGGATGATTTGTTTTGAGTTTTTTTGCGGTATTTGCACAACATCGCCCTCTGGTTTTCGAGATAGAATAAAAAATAAAGCCCATAATTCCAAAGCCCATTCCATACTCGATAATCAAGTCCTATATATCCGATCTAAATTTATCTAAAGAGTCGGAAAAAAGAGAAGATAAGCCAAAAAACTCAGCGTATCCGAGAACCTCTACATACAAAATTTCATGCAAATCGGATTAACGGTTTTCGACTTTTTTAAAAATAAAAATGGACTTTTTAAAAATGCATGAAAAAAATTAATTTTTCCAACATTTTGCTTCGTAAGCACCACAAAAATTTTCTAAATCAATTTTTTAAAAAATTTTAATTGTTGCACAGGTCTCTAGCAATAATTTGGTTTTTACAGATTGAAAAAATATCAATTAGTCGACGAGTTATAGCCAAAAAACCATATAAACAATATGCTGAAAATCGGCATTTGACTGCAAATTTCGAAGGTTGATTAAAAAAAAATTCGAACTAACATAAATAAACGTCGCGATACAGGTCTTCTAATTTAGCCTCTATTTTCACCTCTCACTCTCAGAATCGACCTAACTTTTGCTAACCTGAATTTGTTCTACAGTGTTATTGTTATTAAATTTTCATAGTATACTACAGCCATTTTTATATCCTCTAATGCCCCTAAATCTGAGACTAATTCCAGTTCTACATTAGTCAGAATGTTCCTAGATAAAATGCCTAATTTACTGGTTAAAATAATCTATTCAATATCGTGAATATGATTTCTTAGTAATGTTATGTCGTAATTTAGTTGGTATATGTGACGAAATGTGTCCAATTCGCTTTCTATTTACTTGGTCCAGTCTGAAATTATATCTTTTATTAAGTCTTGTTGCTTGTTAATGTGTGCAGTGATATTTTTAATTTGGGTCGAAAGGTGAGAGTTAATTATTATTTTTTTTAGATTTTGATATAAGTTTTTTGTTTGTTTGGGAGAGGTTATCTAAGCTTGTTTTTTAAGTATTTCATCGTCACTGTCTATTGTTCCTGTTAAGACCTTAAGACCCTTGCCTAAAATATTCATAAATCCTCTTCGTTCTCTTAAGTGTGGCTTAAGTCCATTTATCTTTAAGTCAAGTAAATTAAAATTAATATTTTATGTAGCAAAAGATAAACATCCTACTTGGTTTTTTATTATATCTATGTTATTCCTAATATTGTATCTATTGATCTCAATTTCTGTAATGTTTATTATATGAATAACTTTTACAAAATGTTTTATTATTATTACTTGTCCAGTACGTACATTGATATATCCGTTGTTTTTGTTGATGTTCTGTATTTCTATGTACTGCGCTGTTGTTATTATTGGAATTATTATCCAGAGTATAAGTTTTAGTGTTTCCTTCATTGTCCTGTAAAAATAGAAATATTTTTATATTGATTATATATTGATTTGTTGGAAACTTTTTGTTTCTTTTTATGTGTGCTTTATAGAATTTCTGTCCTCTAAAAGTAACGTGATTTTCGTCTACTTGTTGTACATTCGCTTTCTTAAATCGGGGGTAGTTTTTGCCTCCTCTGACTTGTTTTAGAAATAATACTTAATAATACTTCTTTCCTTTTGATTATTCTTTCCTTTATTGCATTATAATCGTCGTGTTATAGCTCCATTAACGAAATAAATGGGCTTGCGTTCAGTTGTCGAAAGTATTGTATTATTGTAATATTAAATTATTCTGAAAATTTTTTCCTCCGTTGTTTCTGTATCTTTATTTGGGTCGTGTTTAAGTATTCTTATGTGTTCGTTAATTGTATTATGTAATCGTTCGACATCTGAATTTAAAGTATGGTTCCACTGCATGTGAAATGTATCTCAATGTTATTTTATTTAAGAAACTCTTGTAATGAAATTGCCTTAAATCCTAATTCGTTACCAACAATTATTTTCTTTATGGAATTACAATTGACTATTATGTAATCTTCCTTAAACTCTGCAGAAACTGTTTCTAAAAAAACTTTAAAAAATGTTTTATCTTCAATATGTACTGCGATAGTCTTATGTTTGTCAAAAAGATTGTGAATTAACGTCCTTACCGTATCTTTGTCAAGGTTTTTGGCAAGAATAATTGTCCTATAAGATTGAAATATTTTATTTTTTTTTATCTTAAAGGCACCCAAATTTATTTTCTTTATTATGAATTGTCTTTTATAGAGGTTAATCGGACCTTGTACTTTTCTAATTGTCTGTTCTTCTGTTTCAGTGAAATTTATTACTACACGTGATAACCCATCACCGTTTCTTTTGTAACACACTTTTTGAATTTAATTTCATAATCAAATTCGGAGATTCTTAACCTCCATCTGACCAATTTTGAATTAGGTCTTCTTCTTTAATGTTGAATAACCAAGTTAATGGTCTATGAGCTGTTTCTCTAATAAATTTTCGACCAAAGAGATATTGGCGAAAATATTGTGTAACCCAAACTATAGCTAATAGTTCCTTTTCTATTGTACTATAGTTTTGTTCGTGGTTATTTAACGTCCAGCTTGCGTAACATAACGGGTGTCCATTTTGAGACAGAATCGCTCCTAAAGCGAAATTACTTGCATCTGTTTACAATACAAATTGTTTACTAAAATCTGGGTATTGTACAATTGGATCGTGTGTTAAGAGTGTTTTTAAAGTATTAAAACTGCCAATGTATTCTTTATATTTTATACCTATTTTTGTATTTTTTTAAAAATATTTTGTCATTAGTCTTGTAATTTTTAAATAATCTTTGATGAACTTCCTGTAATATCCAGTGAGTCCTATAAATTGTTTTATTTCTTTTGGGGTTTTTGGTAAAGGAAATTTTTGTACACAGCTAACCTTTTCTGGGTTAGGTCTTATTCCATCTGTTGTAACAATGTGACCAAGGAACTCGGTTTCTCGTTTTAAAAATTCAGATTTGTCTATCTATACTTTCAGATTCATATCTTTAAGTCTTTGTAAGATTTTCGAGAGTGATTCCACGTGCTCCTGCACGGATGTCGAAAAGATTATTATATCATCAAGGTATACTAAGCATATGTTGTTGATATAATCAGATAGAATATTATTCATCAAACGTTGAAATGTTGCCGGGGCTGTCTTCAGTCAAAATGGCATAATGTCATAAAAAATGTCATAAAAAAACTCATAATGTCCATTTTCTACACCAAATGCAGTCTTTGGAATATCATTTTTAGCAATTTCAAACTTTTTCACTTTTTCATTTCTATTATTTCTGACCGTTTGTTTTTTTTTAACCACCATACCAGCCGATATTTTTAGTCGAAATATTTTGGGGATTATCATAATCCATAGATTAATAAGAACCGGACCGATCAACTTTTTTTTTTCTATGGAGTGTGAGGCGACTTAATATATATATACGTATGTGGGTATATGTGTATATCACGTTAAGACTCCGAAACCATTAAGCCAATTTTTAAACCAAAGCCTTGAGAATGTTCCTGTGAAATCTGGTGCCGATCGTAAAAAGCACTTTAAATACACTTCAAATTTTCGATATCGAACAGTTTTAGAATTTTAGATCGCCCAGCCTCGGAATACAGTATTCGACCTAATTTACACATGCAGTTCCACTGGAAACATTTTATGGGCGTTGGATGAGGGGCGTGGTACCTTTTCTTTCGAAATAAGTTACACATGAATGAAACTCGGCACGAACTTACTATAAAAGCATGGCCTCACTAAGCTACACCCTCTTTTAAGGGATAAGCGCTGAGCGCAGCGAAGCTCTCTGGGTATAAGGCAGCTCCTTATAAAATTAGAATCATGATTATTGTTCCCGTTATTTGGTTCTCTAGGGACTGCATTATAATTATTTCGCCGAAAGTTTGAATCATAATTATTATTTGCTTCTCTTGGAGAAGCATTTCTCATATAGTTATAATTTTTATCTTGACTTCCATTACGATTTGAATTTGAATTATCTTGACCTTTGTTTTGCTTATTGTAATTATAATTTTGACTTTAATTTTTTTTTATATTTTTGTTTAAATGGTGTTGAGGTGTGTTATGCTGTGTAATGCTTTATTACAATAAGCATATCCAGCCTCAATCAATATATTTATGGCCTGTTCCAATGAGTTTGAATTTCTACAAAAAAGAATCGACTGCATTGATTTCGGCAATTTTGATTTAAAAGCGTGCAACGCCGTTTTCATATTTAAATCAAGGGTTCGTTGCACTACTTCGTCACTTACTGACTGTCTTAATTCAAATGATGTTTTTGAGTCTACGCAAAACATATTTAATGTCATTATAATAGTCCATATTATTTGTTTTGAAAGAAACTCCTCTTAATTCATTAAAAAGCTCGTCGAGTGATTTTCTGTCCGAAAAATTTTTCTATAGAATAAACTTTATGTCATTCCAGGATGTAACTTGTCCGTTTATTTTAATAGCTTCTCTGGCTTTCCCTCTCAGTTTTGATTTTATTATATCTGAAAATATTGCCTGAGCTAACTCGTCGTATCGTCTTAGTGTAGGTATAATTCTGTCTATTAATCCTACAAATGTTTGTAAATCTTCTAAATATCCATTAAATTCTGGCAATCTTTCCAGATATTTTAAAAGATCTATTTGTAATTGTAAGGCTGCCATTTTTGGGTTTATATCTGTCCCTATATCTGACAGTAAACGAGCTTGAGTATTTAAATTGTTTTCTATGCCTTGACCAATACGTAATATGCTTTGATCCATTAAAAAAAATTTTTGAGATGGAAGTTCAGTTTTCTCTGTTAGTCCGATAATAAAATTTTCGCATATATTCACATAGTTTCACAATTGAAACCCTTTCCTTTTAATTTTATAAATATTAATCGTTATAATCTAAATAAGTATGTATACGAGTATATGCATATATTTATATGTATATATAAAAACTTAAATTAACTCACAATCTGATGAACATTTTTCTTTTAGGTTGTTTCTGTTGCTTATGTTGTAATTTTGTTTTTGTTGTCTCTGCTACTGTTGTCTGCTTCTGTTGTCTCTGCTACCGTTGCCTCTGCTTCATTTGTCTCTGCTACCGTTGTCTGTGCTTCTGTTGTCTCTGCTTCTGTTGCAGCTTTCTAGGACTGCAAATTTCAATGACTTTTTCTAATATTCGGATTCGAAGAAGTCCCAGGTATCTTCACTGTCGGATAAAACTGGTTTGGGCTCTGTTCCTACCATTTGTCAATATGTTTCTTTTAAATGTGTTTACTTGACTCTTCTCAGTTGGTTTTCGCTACTTGCGATTTGTATAACTGAATCCTATTAGTTGGTTTTCGCTACTTCCGATTTGTGTAACTGACTCCTGTCAGTTGGTTTTGAAACCTTGTTGAAAGTATAGAAATACCAAAAGGTCCCCTTAGCTTTGGAAAAATTATGTCTTCATTTTGCATCTGCAGAAATTGAAGATTGACTCCTGTAAATATTTTAATTTTTCCTTTTCTTACTGAATATTCTAAGAAAAGGGAAGGGAACAGGGGGCGAACCTTCACATGGCAACGTGTCTGACCACCTCAACCTGGCGAGGCCAGCATTATCTATGTCGAAATCGTCTAAAGTCGAATCAAACCTCCACGTGGTGTTCCCTGGACAACGGCAAACTGGCATCCGTCAGTTTGACGGCCAATTCGAGCGGCGGGTTGCTCCATAGACCTTAAACATGGAATGTGCACAGGGTTTGGGTCCCGCCACATTACACAGTGCAACACGAGAAAAAATAACCATATACGGACACCACTACGTGATAAAAGACCAAAAAAAAAAAGACCCCTGACACGCAGTTTTGCCCAAAGTCCTCCAGGTTTTTTTTTATGGGCCCCCAAAGAAGTGGGGCCTCGGTGTCATTTTTGGAAAAAAGTGATCATTTTCTCAACATATCATAGCATACATAACATAGATCATTTTGTCAACATATAAAATAAAAAAAACTTCATCTTCAAGGTTTTTTTTTTTTTTCGCTTGTACGAACAAATTTACTTTATGAAAAATGCGCCAATTTTCTTTGGCCTGGTAGGGCTAATAGCGCTGATTAAAACCCCAAAGTTTTTTAAGGAGGCCGATCCAACTTCTTGAGATATAGTCCTTTATAGCTTGAGTATATAATCGCTTATATCTCACCCATTTCTTATCCGATCTGGTTGAGATGGGTATCATTGAGAAGACCTTTGAAAACGCTACAAATCTGTATATTAATATGTTAATTTTTATTAACTCATTGGGGCAAATTAAAAAAAAAAATATTTTGTAACCTCACTTTTTTAATAAAAATCTGGTTTTCTCAAATAACAGCCCTAGTAAACTTACTTCTTCCTAGATTTAGAAAAAACACTTCAAGCTTTTTTTAAGCTATAATACTCCTCATTAACCCTTCTAAGACCGGAGATAGTGAGGTTTTCTAACAAAAGTACTTTCTGGGAGCCAACATTTCGCTTAGAAACAATTGAAGTGTAAGAAAATAAGAGATTTCTTAAAAAAAATGTTGATTTCAAAACTTTGAACGTAAATAATTGTCAGCCAGGAGGCCGAGTGTGTGAGTGCACTGTACCTTCACTGATAGTAAGTGCATTCTAATAAAAATTCTCAAGCTGGTGGGTGAGTTACCGTGCCCAAACTATCAAACAACTACCTGGAAGCAAACATCTGCATTGAATTCACATAAAAACAACCCAAAATATAAAAAAATACCTGGAAACACATTGTAGCTCTTGTCATAAAGATGAAATTGTGAACATATAAAATCAAAAAAACTTGTATCAAAAAACTATCTGGAAGCAAACATCTGCATTGAATTCATATTGTAGCTCTTGTCATGTTTAATGTCTTGTATGTTTAATTAACGCTCAAAAATGAAATATGCCTGGCCAGAACCATGTGTTTGTCCGAGGGTTAACACCGTTTAGGTAGCGCTTAGGTATCACGCGATCACGCACCAACCGCAGCAGCACAGGCCATGCAGTAAGCTCAGCACACGCAACAAGGAATGCAGCACACAATATAAAAGCGACACGACGCTCACATCGAGGCATTACACAGCGCGACGTCAACGAGAGCTCAGCGGTGAAAGTGAAAAAGTGAAAGTAAAAAAAGTGAAAGTGCTACAGCATAATTCGCACACAACATTGGCAACTGACAATTTCAATATGCAGTGTGAAAATATTGATTTATTTTGCTACGTTTGCGGTCATCAAATCAGAAAAAAAAAGTTCTAAAAAATTACAAAAGGAAAAGAATCTTTTAACTAGTGAATTCAGGAGAGCATATAAGTTGTTTTTCGACGAAGAAGACTTGACCGTGTGTCGCCAATATTATAACTATCTCATGGCATGGTTGAGTGGAGGCAAACATCGTTTCATGATTATAATCATTCAATGGCATAAATTTACCTTCAGTGTGTATACACCAGAGTCTTGGGAGGGGATCGAGACGCGGAACCGGAAGCAAGAGAATGGGTGAAAGAAATGCTGTATTATTTTGAGAAAATCGGCACATCGATGACATTAAAGCTGTATTTTCTTCATTTTCATTTTGACGATTTTATCAAACAACTCCCTACCGAATCCGATGAGCAAGTATAACGGTTTCACCAAACCACAATGCCCATGGAAAAACGGTACAAGGGCAAAAAACTCGACGCATTGCTTGCAGAGGTAATATCAATTTTATTGATGCATTGTTTTGCATTCCTTTTTTGATTTCTTTTCTAATTAATTTCATGTATATTGGTGGAGTCACAAGATCACCCTGTATGATGTTAATGAAGTATATAATGAAGAAAAATTGCAAGTCCAGGGCCATCAACATTATAAACATAATACGAATATTTTTTTTTATAATTTTTGTAATAGATAGCATAGTATTGTAGTCATTATTACTAAATCATTATTACTAAATATCCATGCTACTACTCTTTGTTACAACCCTAACTCTTAATGTCAACCCATACCACCTAAGAACTAAGATTAATAAAATCAGTAATAGTATAACAATGAAACCTGCAAAATGCCTTTTCACTTACGGGAGAAGGCTTTATAGTATCTCTATGTTGAAGTAAAGAAAAAACAAATGAAATTAAAAAATTTTCGGGAAATTTTTCACTTTTGCGGCTACCTAAGCGCTACCTAAACGGTGTTAAGAATCATTCCTAGGAAGTTCATATGTTGTAGGAAGTTGTTTATTGAGATCTTAGGTTCATTTTAGGTTTGCTTAGGTTCTTAGGTTTGCTACCTATGGACCTGAATAGGAGGAAAAAGGTAAAAAAAAAATTGAATGTTTTAAAGTTTTTTGCGATTTTGACCTTGAAGATGAATTTAATTTTAGATTTTATAAGTTGACAATTTTTGTTTTTTATGACAAGAGCTACAACTTTGCCTCAGAGAGTAAATCAAAATTCCGAACGGTTTGCAAGATATGAGCTTGAGAAAATTATCACTTTTTCCCAAAAATGACACCGAGGCCCCACTTCTTTGGGGGCCCATAAAAAAAACCTGGAGGACTTTGGGCAAAACTGGGAAACAGGGGTCTTTTTTTTTTTGGTCTTTTATCACGTAGTGGTGTCCGTATATGTTTATTTTGCCATGACTTAAACAATTACACACTGTGTTACTACTGCCCAATGAAAACTAGACCAGCTTCGGATAAGAACCCCAATTACGTTGACGACCACCGCAAATGAAAAACGGACAATGATTAACGGATATGCACCTGAAATGTCCAGACCCTTTATAGGGAAGGTGCCATTATCCAACTAGCGGAAGCACTCAAAATAATAAAAGCTGACATCAACGCCACCCAGGAAATGCGATGGAAAGGGCAAGGCTGCTCTAAGCAAGCACACTGTGATATCTACTACAGCTTCCATGCGGAGAGGTGTGAATATAGGTGTGGATTCGTCGTTAGCCGGAAACTACGCCACCTTGTTTCCCGGTTCACACCTGTAAACGAAAGATTGGCCACGATCCGCATCAAGGCAACATTTTTCTTCATCAGCCTTATTTACGCGCACGCCCCGACGGAGGAAAAGGACGAAGCCGTCAAGGACGCTTTCTACGCTAGTCTTGAGAACGTATACGACCACCTTCCGGTCCATGGCGTGACTTTGCAGAATGACGTTGAGCAACACACACAGCTCCGTCAAGGTAGGAAATGACCTCTCCGAAACCTTCAATACCGAAAGAGGTTTCAGGCAAGGCGATCCACTGCCTTGCGATCTCTTCAACATCATCATGGAGGGAATCGTACGAAAGGCCGGTGTGCATCGTAATGGCACCATTTTGTATAAAGGTGTCCAGCTCCTTGCGTACACTGATGATATTAATATTGCCGGCAGAACCAAGAGAGATGTTACCGCTGCTTTCGCCGCTATCGTAAAGGAATCTTCCAAAGTGGGCTTGACGACGAATGAGGGTAAAACAAAGTATATGCTGTCTACAAACAAGGCAGCGTATACAGCTATAACTTTGAAGTAGTCAAGAAGTTCGTATACCTTGGCACCGCAATTAATACCAACAACGAATTCAGCCTGGAGATAAATCGAAGAACAATAATTGTTAATAGGTGCTACTACGGGCTGTGATGGTTGGCTGGCAAACTACTTTGTATGAAAAAAAAAGTGAACATGAATTTTGTCCCAACCTTAAAACGGCATAACCTCCCTGCGATGTTTGTTCCGAAAGTTCATTAAATCTCAAAGCATTTAATCTTTCACAAAAGATAAATTATTTCAAGAAAAAAAGAGATAAAGATGATTCTGAGTACTTCCGCAAAAGAAAAAATAAATGATCTCTCTTCTAACTTTTGACCTCGTGGCGACAACACTATTGCTGAGTGCAGTTAACTTGTAAGCTAAAATATTAAATTAAATATAAGTTAAAGAAACTAGAAAGAAATTAACCGGCGTAAACAATCAAATGGAAGACGTCTCGTTTAATCGTTTGACTAATAACTAAATTAAATAAGATAACTTTTAAATTAAAAGAAATGAAGCATATAAATTAAGCGTAAAAGAAATATTAATTTTTTTTAAATATGTTACCTAGCCTACATTAATTATATTACTTACATTTTACTTACAACATACAAATTATATAACTTACATAAAAGAAACAAAAAAAAGAAAATAAGAAAACCTTATATAAAAGGGCTAAAATTAAAGTTAAAAGATAAGGTAAAATAATAATCTAAAACATTCAATTAAATATAGCACCCATACATCGAAACTTGCATACCCACCGCAATACACGCAACAGGCCTGGCAGCAGCATATGACTTGATAAGTCTCAATTTTTTTTCATTCATAATATTTCACCTATAACTTTATTATTTTACCTTTAAATAACTTAAACCTTTAAAATTAAATAAATGAAATTTAAATTATTGCCTTTAAATAATTATTAAACTAAATAATAAATTAAACAATCATTACACTTAATTTTTTCCTTTTCAATAATTTTCCCATAGACCTTTTATTTGCCCAATACCTATATATAATAACATATTATAAATATATTATTATAAATACCTATATAAAAGATATAAGCAATACTTCAAATAACTACCAACAACAAAATGTTTCTTTCCTTAAATATAATTCATATAATTCATCTAAATTTATATCTTAAAGAGATGAAAATAAGTTAAACATACTGAAGCATATTCTCTCATATTAAACTTAAATTAAAATAATCAAACTAAAAGTGTAATGACTAGCTCTTAATAATTTTGTTCAACAGTTCAAAATCATGCTCATTAGCATTTCATATGCAGTATCATTCTCTTTTAAGATAATTTCTAACATGATAAACTTAAGCGTTGTTCCATTTCTTTTATCGTTCTCTAGAACTGGTTTATATTCGAGAGCGCTGTAAAGATTACTCTCAATTACTATTATATGTTCTTAGTCACTGTAGTAGTAACCTTGAACGTAAAATAAAAAAATAATATGTTAAAATGAACTTGACATAGTTTTTATTTGTAAACTTAGCGAAAGCAGCTGATAAGTCAGGGGTTCCCAAATCTAAATGTTGGACCATACCATATGGGGACATGGTTGGGTAAAGGGTACATTGAGATATAACATCTAAATCTCTCTTTGTATATAGGAACTATGTGGGATGCGTTTAATAATTTTAGATAACGATTCAATCTTTGCTTTCTTTTCTTAGCTTATTTTCTTCCTCTTCTTTTCTTTTCCCTATAATTTATCTTTAAGCACGTATTTTTTTTGTGATTGGTGAATGTTAGAGTAAGTGTAGAAAGATTCCCCCCCCCCCCCCCCATCCGCTGAGTTGTATCCTAACCTAATTACGTGCTGACCACTACACCGAAATATCCATAATTCGTTTTAAATAACGAAGCACCAGGCATTACAGGGCTCAGTAAGCAACTAAGTTCCAGAGCCCTCTCTCGATCAAAACTAACACTCTACAAGACGTTCGTTCTACCTGTGCTGCTTTATGGCGCTGAGGCATGAGAAAAGTTCTTCGCAAAATCTTCGGTCCTGTTCGAGTCGGCAATGACTATCGCATCCGAATGAACCACTAGCTGTATGAGCTCTACGAAGACATTGACGTAGTGCGGCGACTACGCTGGCTGGGTCATGTCCATCGTATGGACGATGAAGCTCCAGCGAAAAAGGTGCTCGAGGTGAGGGTCGCTGGCTAACGACGACGAGGGAGACCATGCCTCCGATGGATGGACCAGGCTGAGGAAGCCCTAACCGCACTTGGTGTATCCGATTGGAGAAGACGCGCGCAAAGCAGAGGCGCCTGGCGAGAGCTGATGAGGTCGGCCGAAACCCGGACACGGGTTGTTACGGCCGCCTAAGTAAATAAGTAAGAGAATATTCTGCTCCCATAGAATAGTTTTTTGCTTTGGTTTCCTCTACAAAAATCCCATCCTCGTAGCCAGTTTTGGTTTTTATTTTTCAAAAACACTTCACAAGAATAAGACACTTTCACTTTTGAAGTTAGAACTTTATTAATTAATTTTCTTAATAATTCTCCCTTACAAACTAAATCTTAGCCTAATCGTACAAGAACTAATACATACTTAAAATACTCATACATGTAAATTTGGTTAGGGAACCAAAGAGTTGCGTTGACAAAAACAATTAATTGGGTCAGTAGTGAAAGACTTTGTTTTAATTGTTTTTGTTTACATTATTTTCTTTCTTTGTTTTCAAGTGCAACAAATTATGAAATTGTATTGAACCACTTTCATACTTTGTTGCTGAGTTGGAAAAATATTTAAATTATATTTTCATATTGCGCATTCTACATTGTTGCGACACTATGTTGCGACAGAAGTGATAAAATTATTTAACAAAAGAAAAAGCTGAAACGGATTTTTACAGTGAACATTAAAATGTTTCAACAATACACTTTTGAAATAAATGTTGCAACAATCGAAAGTAGATCAATTAAATTGTTGGAAAATAAAATGCAACTTAAATTATGTGCGTAGGGTTGATTTGACCAAGTCCAAAAGGGCCTGGTTGTGTAGCTTGCACAGGGACGGATTGTGTCGGTTCTATAACTGTTAAACACATCCCCATTGTTAGATTAAAAAAAAAAAATCATTGAAATTAAAAAATTTTTATTTTAATTAAATTAAAGTATATTTTTTTATTCATTCTTCTTATAAAATATAGGTCCACCTACGTTTAATTATTTTAAGCGCGATTTGAATTAAATTCATTTTTAAAATTGATCAAAGGTTACATTTTTTTTCTCTAGCAACATGTTGCTTGAATGTTGACAGGCTATGCGCTTGAATATTGTTTAATACCTAAACAGACTAAGAATATAAGAACAGCTGAGGTGTGGTGCAAAATTTATTGACATTTGTGTTCATTTGATTGATTTATGTATTGCATGTTTTGTTTTATTGATATAAAGTTTTGGTTTTGATAGAAAGTAAAATATATAACTATTTTTTTTGCTTTAAGTCCCTTAAATAATTATTATAAATAAATTCCTTATAACATTTTAGTTTTAATATTGCTGCTAAATAATTTTATTTTGTATTAAACAAGCACTTTTGATTTTGAAACTTATTTTCATTTGCTTATGATGATAGAGATAATATATTAAATTAAGATTTATTTTTTTTTGTCTACGAACCGAACTAGCTTCATAATTATTTTATGCATTTCCTTCAATTAATACCTGAGTGATTTTATGCTCATAGCTATAAATTTTGTTATTATGAAATAAAACTATAATACCATGAATAACTAAATATTATCCTTTGATTTCTAGCGAAAAGTGATTGGTGTGTGGTAATTAAGTAGGGATCTTAATATTTAATAATAATAATTATTCGGGAGTTTTGTATCTAGTTCAGTAACTAAAATATTAAGATCATGGTTGGGAGGGCATTGGTTGTATCAACATCTGTGTGCAGCTTTCAAATTTCTTTATATGCTTTGGTGTCAGATATAAGCTTCTTCCGGTTCAACATGTCCGTCCGTATAAACTTTATTTCCGTTTTCTTCTAGATTTTGTTTCTCTTTTATGTTGGTAATCTTAACGAAAATATTGAGTGATTGGATGCAAAATCTTTACCCCTACAAGCCGACGATCTCTAGCCGGATATAATGCGTGCATCCACTTCCTCTCATTCAAACCAAACTTGAATCAGAATTTTCTTTTGAACGTTGCATGCTACAACTTTCTATAATGTCTATAAATAAACATACTTGTGAAAACTCTTGCTCGCTAGACCAAATTGTAGCAAGCCTCCCTTACTTTCAAAAGTCTTCTTTCTTTTGCTTAAGTCTTTTCTTGCGAGTGATTAATTTTTAGATCTTTTCCATTCCAAATCCGGAAAAATTTTCATCTAGATTTTCTAATTCATAGGTCCAAGCAGAAACCTTTTTCCTTACTCTAAACGAACCAATAAAAGTTGGAGCTAATTTAGCTGAATCAAATTTTGAAGCATCCGAAAGTACGTGATTTTTTCGAAGCACCAAATCTTTGGGATAGAAGATTATATTGTTGGGTTGATTTATTAGGTGCCTGTCGAAGCCATCCTTCACATCGTTCACCGCTGACCCTAGCGTTTTAAGCCACATACACTCTACGTTATCTCTATCCACTATAAAACCGTCGAGTGGAATTGAAGTGTTTTTCTGTTTAACTGGCATATCTCAACCTAACAATAAAAAAGCATGGCGTGGTTTTCAGAACTTCATGGGTTGAGGTACGTATGGCACAAGCTACTTTAGCCAACAGCAAATCCCAGGTTCTATGGTTGTCTGACACATAGGCTCTCAGATTTGTTTTAAGCGTAGTAGGTACGATATGGGGTTCTAACGCACGAAACAATGGAGCTGATGACGTCAGCACGTGTACCCAACCAACATTTGGAAGATAAATTGTTCACCTTTATTGTTCTAGACGAAGAAAAAGACATATCATTGAGGTATTTTGAAAAATTTCTGTTCAATAGGAAGACTCAATTTCTGCTCCTCAGTAAAGCCTGGTTTTCACTATGTCAGTTGTATGACGACATAAAACTTTATAAATTAAAATATCACCTTAATACTATTATTCTATATATTTTGTATAAGTCAATTCGATAATTCAGTTGTTTTTAATTTTTCTCCATTGTCAAATAAAGATAAAATTCCAACGTGTTGGCATTTTTCATTTGATTGACAGCAATTGACCATTCAAATTGACATAGTGAAAACCAGGCATAAGAATCATGTGCCGTTCTTCTAGAAGATTTCGCCACGATGGACTTTTTTCTCATACTAGAGAGCAGAAAGCGATAAGAAAGCGAGCTCGCCGGCGAAAAATTGTTCTTGGAGAAGATTCGCATTCTGCTCTTCAACGATACAAAATGCTGGCTGGGAACATATACGTTTTGTGTGTATGTATGTGTGTTTAAGCAGGTGTAGATACCCCTATAGGAACAAACTAACTTGTTTTTAAAAACAACTAGTTAAAAACTAGTTTAAAATTAACTAGTATATGAAGTACTTTGAATTATATTAAGGCGGGATCCACTGCAATTCTAAATAGTTTTTATTGCATTATATATGAAGTAATTGAAATACTACTTAAAAACAAGTGGTTGATAAACTACTTTGAATTATATTAAGGCGGCAACTACTCTGATTTTGACATATTTTAATTGTAACATTTTTATAAGATTACAAGTTTATAAATATTTAACCATGTTATTTCATCAAATATTATTAACTATAAGCTTCACTAACATTTTGTTTCAAAAAGACATATTTTATTATTTACGACATTGAGCTGCAAGACAGATGTGGTAAACACACTTTAAAACTAATAAACTGCCTCAAAGCCCTGTGAAACGATTAAAAATTCTTTATTATTTAAGATATTCAAATTACAAACTGGTAGTGTTTAGCAAACATTGGGCAATTTGGACTTTGTGCGGAAATTTATGCATTGCTTAACCATTCAGCAAACACCTCATCGCTTCAGTAGTAAAGACGCACGCAAATGACACTTAAAATAAGCACTAAGCAAAATATCGGTGTGTCCATCGACTATGATTGATGGTTGCAAAGCGTGGAAAATCCCGCTGACACGCTTGTTTAGCTCATATTTTGAAATGAAGCATCAAAAAGCTAGCTCGTGTTAAATAACAGGCGCAGTATCCACACAATTCCGATCAATTGGATCGACACCTTCACTCATGTACCCAGGCGGTGGCGTGCCCGTTTTTGTAAACTGCTTCCGTGGTAGGCATGCTCACATATAAGCGCAGAGTTCCTCCAGCTTCTGGACTATCACCTGTTGGAAGCAGAAATAGTCCAATGAAGAAAGGAATAATTAAATTATATCTACCATCGCAGCGTACTTCTCTTGCGCTCCTTGAATGTAATTACTAGTCCTTTTTTTAATTAACTGGCAATGAAGCTTGGCATGAATCACTTTTGAATTATTTTAAAATCAATTAAAACACCACAAACAACGACATTTCACAATTTTCCATTAAAAAACTCACTTTTAACTTTGTTTACATTTTGCTTTCAGATTTTATATTTCAGAATTTATTCGTGTCGACCAGGCATGATTTTTTTGGGCATGATTTATGTATTTTTCAAAACTATTTTCTATTTGATGTATAGAAATTTAAAATTTGTATGGTTTTAAATTCATCTTCAGTTAGTGAAATATTTTAATTTTAACTAGTTTAAAGTAATTTTAAAGTAATTAAAAAAATAATTTAAATTTAACTAGTTTAACAAGTAGTTGAAAATATATGCAGACGAAAGTCAATTGACTTATTTAGCGGACATCACCATACAAAATGTGTTAGTTCGTTTTATGGAAAAAAGTCAGAATTTCAACTAGTTGTGGTTGATAAAAAACTACTTTTTCAACTACTTTTAAATTAGTTGATTTTCCTACAGGGTACCCTATAGGAACAAACTAACTTGTTTTTAAAAACAACTATTAAAAAAACTAATTTAAAATAAACTTGTATATGAACTACTTTGAATTATATTAAGGCGGCATCCACTGCAATTCTAAATAGTTTTTATTGCATTATATATGAAGTAATTGAAATACTACTTAAAAACAAGTGATTGATAAACTACTTTGAATTATATTAAGGCGGCAACTACTCTGATTTTGACATCTTTTAATTGCAAATTTTTATTAGATTACAAGTTTATGTATATTTAATCATGTTATTTCATCAAATATTATTAACTGTAGGCCATCAGTAATAGTTTTCAATTGGTTATTTTAAAGTAATTGAAAAAATAATTTAAATATAACTAATTTAACAAGTTGAAAATATATGCAGACGAAAGTCAATTGACTTATTTAGCGGACTTCACCATACAAAATATGTTAGTTCGTTCTATTGAAAAAAGTCAGAATTTCAACTAGTTGTGGTTGAAAAAAACTACTTTATCAACTATTTTTTAATTAGTTGATTTTCCTACAGGGTACATAATTTGTGGGTATGCATATGTGTTTAAGCAAGTGGACATAGATCTTTTATGTATATGTGTGGATGTTGTTGTTATCGGCTGTTGAAATGTTCTCGAAGCTTCTCGAAGCTAATGCTTCAACTTGTGCTTTCGAAAAATCAAAATCAGATAAGACAAGTGATTAATAAGCAGAAGAAGAAAACTAGTTTCAATCGTTTGCAAAGTGTTTCGGCAGTCATCGTTTTGATTGAGTGAAACTGTTCGCAAAATCGAAAGTCGAAGCAGCAGCAATTGTTAAACTTTCGTAAGTCGACGCATCATCAGTTTTTCAACAGTCGTAGCAGACTATTTGGCGTTTATGATTTTTGCTTATTATTTTTAACTTTAGTTTGATCGCTCGCTTTATTAAATTTGTTTCAATTTTGTTATGATTATGATTGCATTTTTATTATAATTGTACAAAATTTAGAAAGAATAAGCAGAAATTAAAGGCGCAAAACGACTGTTTAAAAACTTATGCTACTTCGACTTTCGAAAGTTCAACAACTGCTGCTGCTTCGACTTTTGTTTTTTTCAACAGTTTCAGCTAATCAAAACGACGACTGCCGAAGCACTTTGCAAACTATTGAAACTATTTTTCTGCTTCTGCTTATGCTGCGACTGTTTGATTTTCCGAAAGCACAAGTTGAAGCAGCCGATATGCTTTGAAGTTATGAAAACAGTTAGTGCTTAAAAAAGCAATAAATTTACAACTTTTGCTATTTTGACTGCAGCAATTTAATCACTGCTTCTGTGTGTATTGTTATTGTTTAAGCAAGTGGACGTACATATTTTGTATATATGTATGTGTACTTAAGCAAGTGGACGTACATATTTTGTGTATGTGTTATTATTGTTTAAACAAGTGGACGTGCATATTTTGTGTATATGAATCTATATTTTTAAGCAAGTTCACATACATATATATACATAAAATTTATCAAAGTTAATCCAGCGCCAAGGACTTAAGGGGGTTTTATTAACTTGAGCTAGTATGATTTAGTAGGAGGCTAATAACCCAAGCGACTCCCAGCTGACGCTTCTACTATAATTCAAATAATTATTTACATCATCACTCGGTTGATGATGTAGCAGTTTTTGTTTAGATATTCTTAAAACAGAACTCTAAGCTAAGCTAAGCAAAGCTAATATTCATGCATACATACATTCATAGAGCTTATCAGCGTTAAGCAAGCATAGAAGCATACTTTAACACATTGTTTATTATTGTTAAGCAAGTTCACTAACATAAATAAATAAATATAATATATATAATATAATATATATGCTTAACATGTTTGTATGCATTTGTTTCTTAGCCCTCAAATGCCTAGCAACAATTCATCAAATTCTACTTGACGACCTTGACTTTGACAAAATAAGTGTTACAATACGAAAATCTAAATTAGGATGATTATATCAATTTAGGTACGGTGAAGGTTTAAGGGTAAGAATATATTTTTTTTATAAATTTCATCATGCGTGATGGCAAAACCAAAAGTCTTCAGCACTGTGTCGATAGATAGGAAGAGTATTTATTTATTTATTTATTTAGCCAAACAAGGCAAACATTTTTCTAACAAGTTGTTGTTTTTTTATTTTTTGTTTTTCTCTCCTCTTTGTTTTTTTTAGGTGTAGAAGATATGCAATTCTCAGTAGGCGTAATCCGCCCACATGAATCGACACATTTTCAAAAACGCGTCAAAAAAATAAGACAAAAAGAAAAACGAAGGGGGAGCTTATGTACTAAGCTTACATACTAACAGATTTTATACACATAGTAAAAATATGTACTAATTTTCAATACTATGCTAAAGTGTTATTAGATGGAAAGCTAAATGGGAGAACAACTCAATTTTGTTTAGGTATGGGTGGTAGACGGTAATGTAAAAAGAGGCATTTGGATATGGGAGAATAGAGTTAATATAAAATTTTTGCATTTACAATTTTTCTACAAATGCAAGATCAAGGAAATAGAAGAGGGATCAGAATGGTGAAAAGGAATTGGAGAATATTCGCTTATATGTACCATTAGGCATAGGATGTGAATAGCGTTTAATAAGGGGATAGTTATGTAAAGAAAAGTGATTTGGAAAGGGAACGCTTGGATCTGAATTTCGATATTGTAGGTGTATAATGCTCGCTGATATTATTAAATATTTTACATCTATTCAAGGGCTTATTCGATGCCTAAATTTATGTTGTGATGCGATTCTTTGAACAATTTTGTATACCTTGTTCGCCTTATTGGTTCATTAAATAGTACCTTGCTCGAGATGTATTCGCTAACAATGTTACCAGTAATAACATCAAATGTAAATTATGAGCAAAGTAATATTCTCCTTGATGACAGCGACATTAAATTGACGATTCTCAGTCAACTCTCGTATGGCGGTTAATTTTTATAGTCACGAGGATCGAATAGGTCTCTCAATGCAAAAAGCAAGAATCGTCTTTGAATAGATTCTAGCCTTTCACTATGCACTTCAAAAGCTGGGATCCAAATTATGCAACAGATTTTGAGATTGGTCGCACTAATGTGCAGTATAAGGTTTTGGTTACCCAAAGGTTTTTAAATTCTTTTGCACGTCTTTTTATGAATCCGAGCATTTTGTTTGCCCTGGATATGATATGATCGTAGTGAAGGCTAAAGCGCATCTTACTATCAAGAATTATTTCAATATCTGCTATGTGGTTGACCATTTTAAGTTCCACCTTATTTAGCATTTATCTGCTATATGTTATTACGTTTTTACGGGCAAAACTTATAACGTAGCACTTATTTATATTTAAAGAAAGTTTATTTTGACTACACTACTGTTTCAGAGACAAAAGCTTATTCCGTAAAAATACTGAATCCACTTCTGATCTAATAGTATAGTATCATTTTAAGTCATCTATGAGGGATTTTAAGTCATATAATAGATGGGGACATCCCGCAAAACTTCAGATATGTCCGCAATAAATATGTTGAAGAGAAGTGGGCCAAGATGGCCACCTTGAGGTGTTGAGACAACAATTTTTTTAGACAGAGTCATCTGCGAATACGATGGAACGATGAGCTGTATGAGCTATACGCCGACAGCGACATAGTAAGGCGCATAAAGATTCAGCGGCTTCGCTGGCTAGATCATGTTGAGCGGATAGAAGACGACGCTCCAGCGAAGAAAATATTCAATTCCGTACCCAACTGCGGACAACGCAGAAGAGGACGACCACATCTCCATTGGAGGGACCAAGTGGAGGACAACCTGACGAAATTTGAAGCTTCCAACTGGCGCCAGCAAGCGCAAAACAGAAATGGCTGGCACAATTTCTTACTACAGGCGGAAACCGACTTACGGTTGTAGGCGCCATCTAAGTAATCTAAAAATCTTGCAAACAAGCAAGCAAATTACTAGTAAGATTTCGTTTTTATTTTTTAAGGCTAAAATAAAAAGCAAAATTTGTCCAATATTTTTTTAGCAGTAAATAACTGGTAAGTTTTGATTTTTATTTTTTTAAGACAAAAAAAAAAAGCAAAATGTGGAAGTAGACAGTTACAAAAGAGTTCTTGTTGATGTAGAGACTAATTTTCTAGAGTACTGGAACCGAAAGAAGTATAAAAATCCTTGGTTTAGACGGTTAGTTTTAATTACACACTGTTCCTGCTATTCAAGTAAGCGTGGAGCGCCCATTTTCTGCCTTAAAACTAATCATGGGGTATCAGAGATACAACCTTAGCGAGAAACATTTATACTCCATCTTAATGGTTAAATTAAAAGCTAACTTAATACGAAAACGAGTTTATGTAATTTAGTAATAATTCCAATTATAACAAAAATGTTGCTGGTTTCAATATGCACTTCACAGACTATACGGTGAGAGCTTACGAAGCATTTATATTAATTGTTTATTTATACGTATATAATAAAATAATTATAATAATTGGTTAACTTTCGTTCAATCGTAAACTTAGATCCCCATTTTGCTTTTTATTTACAGTTATTTACTATATTATTAAAATTTTACATATTGGGATCTTTCACAGAGATAAGACTTGAGCCATTTCAGCACAGTACCTGATATACCAAATTTTTCTAGTTTCTTAGCTAGGATTTCGTGATCAACACAATCAAAGGCTTTACTAAAATCTGTATTGATGATACAATGAATGAATTTCCAGGAATTTAAATTTTTTTGGAGTATACTATATCGTGTTGTCTACAAGCAGCATCCAAAGGATTAATTCGTTGATCACCTCTAGCCAAACGTTTCTCAACTTTTGTACCAGGTCCACAAAACTGATGCCACTAAACCGATAACTTCTAAACAGATCTGTACCTATTAAACAGCTAGCTGCTTAACTGATCTGTATCTGTTAAACAGCTAACTGCTAAACTGATCTGTATCAACGAAGATAAACCGAACAAAAACATTACATACCCACGCTGATAAGACCTATATAAATGTATGTACACTTTAGGGATATTCGATGATCTTCGATTTTTGAGGTTCATCGATGTTAAGAGACAAAAAATCGATGTTTTAACATCGATAATGCCCTATCTCAAATATCGTAACATCGATGTCACAAACGTATATTCGACGTTTTTAAATTTTTCTCTTTTATGAACGCTTTCACAAAGTATTGCATCAAATTTCCAATACAACAAAAAATTAATAAAATAGCTCTCAATCATTTTCATTGCTCTTTCTTCTCTGCCTGTCCCTGTCTACTAATTTCTTAAACAACATCAACACAAACCCCCCCCCCCCCCCATCACCCCACTCCCAGGACAGCAGTTTGTATCGTGGAAGAGCAGAAAGCAAATCTTCTTCAAGAACAATCTTTCGCCGTCGAGATCGCTTTCTTATCGCTTTCTGCTCTCTTGTGGGAGAAAAAATTCCATCGTGAAAATGATTCCTACTGAGGAGCAGAAAATGAGTCTTCTTATTGAGCAGAAATTTTTCAAAATGCCTCAATGATATCGCTTTTTCTTCGTCTATACGAAAAAAGGGCGAAACTGTGTCACCCAGAAAAAACGATAGTGAATCGCTTTCTTTTCGCACAAAACGAATCTCGCCTAAATATCTTTCAATAGTACCTCTTTCGATAAAGGTGAACAATTTATCTTCCAAATGTTGGCTGGGTCAAAATGTGTTAAAATATGCTTCTATGCTTGCTTAACGCTGATAAGCTCTATGTATGTATGTATGCATGTATATCAGCTTAGCTTAGAGTTCTGCTTAAGGAATATCTAAACAAAAACTGCTACATCTTTGTTGCTACATCTACATCTAAACTGCTGATGATGTAAGTAATTATTTGAATTATAATGGAAGCGTCAGCTGGGGGACGCTTGGGTCGCCGCTGGATTAACTTCGATAAGTCTTATGTATGTATGTATGTATATGTATGTGAACTTGCTTAACAATATACCTTCATATACACAAAATATGCACGTCCGCTTGCTTAAACAATTATAACACATACACAAAATATGTACGCCCACTTGCTTAAACAATAACAATACACACAGAGGCTTCGAAAAGTTTCGAGAACATTTTAACAGCCGAAAACAACAACAACATCCATACACATGCTTAAAATATCTACCCTGTAGGAAAATCAACTAATTTAAAAGTAGTTGATAAAGTAGTTTTTTGTCAACCACAACTAGTTGAAATTCTGACTTTTTTCCATAGAACGAACTAACATATTTTGTATGGTGATGTCCGCTAAATAAGTCAATTGACTGTTGTCTGCATATATTTTCAACTACTTGTTAAATTAGTTACATTTAAATTATTTTTTTAATTGCTTTAAAATAACCAATTAAAAACTATTACTGATGTCCAAAAGTTAATAATATTTGATGAAATAACATGGTTAAATATATATAAGCTTGTAATCTAATAAAAATTTTCAATTAAAACATGCCAACATCAGAGTAGTTGCCGCCTTAATATAAATCAAAGTAGTTTATCAATCACTGGTTTTTAAGTAGTATTTCAATTACTTCATATATTGAAGTGGATGCCGCCTTAATATAATTCAAAGAAGTTCATATACTGGTTTATTTTAAACTAGTTTTTTAATTAGTTGTTTTTAAAAACAAGTTAGTTTGTTCCTATAGGGTACGTACACTTGCTTAAACACATATACATATACACAAATTATGTATGTACACTTCCTTAAACAACAACACACACGCACACAGAAGCTTTGAGAAGCTTTAGAACATTTTAACAGCTGAAAACAACAACAACACACATACAAATACACAAAATATGAACGTTCACTTGCTTAAACACATACCCATACACACAAATTATGTATATACACTTGCTTCAACCAGAGTTCGTAAATACTTATCATTGAGGAGTAAAATATCTCTCGCTCATCTCAATATGTTACAACTCAACTCATTGCATTTCGTTTTATTTCATTGGAAATGAAAAATATAATAATAAAAAAATTATCAAAATACTTATCGTTGATGAACTAAAATGATTTTCAGCTCATATAAACAGCACATCATTTGCAGAACTCGAGGGATAAAAACAGTGACGATGTTCTCACAACGATGATCGCTCTTTGTACACTGACGAATAACCAATAAAAGTGTTTGAGGAGTTTATCCGAGAGCGTAGCGTTCAACGAATTGTTCTGAAAAGATAATTCATTGCTTTTGTTTTTAAAATTGATAACTCGAAAGAGCGAGAGCGAATTTTGATTGCTCTACGCACTCTGGCTTAAACAATAACAATACACACACACATACACAAAATATGACGTCCCCTTGCTTAAACACACATACATACACATAAATTATGTATCAATACCCTGTAGGAAAATCAACTAATTTAAAAGTAGTTGATAAAGTAGTTTTTTGTCAACCACAACTAGTTGAAATTCTGACTTTTTCCCATAGAACGAACTAACATATTTTGTATGGTGATGTCCGCTAAATAAGTCAATTGACTGTCGTCTGCATATATTTTCAACTACTTGTTAAATTAGTTACATTTAAACTATTTTTTTAATTGCTCTAAAATAACCAATTGAAAACTATTACTGATGGCGAAAAGTTAATAATATTTGATGAAATAACATGGTTAAATATATATAAGCTTGTAATCTAATAAAAATTTTCAATTAAAACATGCCAACATCAGAGTAGTTGCCGCCTTAATATAATTCAACGTAGTTCATATACTGGTTTATTTTAAACTAGTTTTTTAATTAGTTGTTTTAAAAAACAAGTTAGTTTGTTCCTATAGGGTACCTGCTTAAACACACATACATTCACACAAAATGTATATGTAACGTGCTGACGTCACCAGCTCCATTGCACCATGCCTTAGAACCCTCATACCGTACCTACTAAGCGTTTGATTAAGACGTTCGGCCGGATTAACTTGGTGATGGTAAAATGCCGTGAAGTTCAAGTTATGCCGTAATTTTAGTCAAACACATAAAATCCTTGCTATAGAATTGTACTCCATTGCCGCATACTATCCATTTAGGAACTCCAAACACCAAAAATACTTGTTCCTCGAAAAGTGTTGTGACATTCTTTTCTGTAAAATGGGAAAGAAAAGGGGAAATTTGGTAAAATAATACTCCACCGTCAAATTATAAGCATAACCTCTTGAAGAGCGGAGAAATGGACCTATTAACCCTTGTGTTGACAGCTGGCTCACCGGTGAGCCATAATGTGTTTCATCTGGTCAAGGAGACAAATTATTGCAGTTAGCGTACTGGAACTTGGTGACATCTCCTAAAAACCTTTTTTGAGCATTATAGCCAAAGGAAGCACTATTAGTGAATTTTTAAATATCAAAAAGTTGGCCATGAATAACTTTACCCCTTTGTCGGACACCTGGCTCACCGGTGAGCCACACATTTTCTATAGATTACACATAGTTTGCGTTGCATTTTCAAATATGTAGTTCGAGGAATTGAGTTCGCGGATTCCACAAGCTTGCATTCAGTTGAGTCGGTTCCTCATTTTGTGTTCGGTTTTCACATTTAGAAGACGTTTAGTGCACATAATTCTATAAAAATGTCTGAGAATATAAATTTACCCAGAAATGGCCTGTTGTCTGCGCGTCAATATGCAAAGTAAGTTAAAATATTGTACCCAGAATATGTGTTGCCTGTTCCACGTAAAATTAATTTGGATGAAGATACAGTTGTGGCTGGTCCAAGTGGACAACAATTTGTGCCTCTTTCAACGTACGTGGAAAGAGAAGAAATATCGAGCGAGATAGTGGAATCTGACAGCGAAAGCGATTATGAGCAGGAGGAGGAAAATGTGCCAATCGATTCGCAATGTGGTTCATTCAAGGCAAAGGACGGGACAATTTGGAACAAAGATCCAATGCCACCATCTGTCCAAACACGGGCTCATAATGTTCTGCGCCAAAACGCAAAGGCTTCAGCTGCTCCTGAAACAAAAATGCTAGGAATCGTAGACACATTTCGGCGAATTTTCACCCCACAGATTAGTAACATTATCATCCGAGAGACAAATAGACGGGCTGAAAGGGCTTTCGCAAAATTTAATGCTGAAGTGCCTGATGATTCTAAACGTTCTTGGACGCTAGTTACCATGCAAGAATTCGAAGCCTACCTAGCTGTTTTACTAATGGCAGGAGTTCAGCGTTCCAAAAAGGAATGTGTAGAGGATTTGTGGAAAGCTACATCAAATCCATTGTTTCGTGCATCAATGTCCATTCAACGACTTAAAATGATCAATCGGTATATCCGTTTTGATAATATGGACACTCGAGCTGAAAGAATGAAGGAAAGTAAGGCTGCACCAGTCCTTGATGTCTGGCTGATGTTAAACGATAATCTGCGGAAAATGTATCGACCTTCGGCCAATTTGACTGTTGATGAACAGCCGTACCCGTATCGTGGTCGGACCAAATTTACGATGTACATGCCAAATAAGCCAGCAAAATATGGCATAAAAATTTGGTGGGTATGTGATGCGGAAACTTCATATCCGATTTCAGGCCAGATTTACACTGGAAAGTCGGAAGTCCGTGAAGTAAATCAAGGTGAACGCGTTGTCCGAGATCTATGTTATCAATTTAAAAGAACGGGCAGGAACATTTACATGGACAACTTTTTTACATCGCTGCCTCTTGCTCGCCTGATGATGGAATTTGGATTATCTGTTGTAGGTACCTTGAAGAAAAATAAACCGTACCTGCCGGAAGAGTTCAAGCCAAGTCGCCATCGAGATCTTCACTCAACAGAGTTTGGTTTTCTGCAGAATGAACCAATTACCATTTGTTCATATGCCACCAAAAAGACTCCAGCAAAAGCAGTTGCTTTACTTTCAACTCTACATTATGATAAATCCATCTCAGGTAATAACAGCGATTTTCTGTTTCTTCATTTCCTAATTTTTTTTTTTATTTATTTCAGGGCATATTTTCCGTAAACCTTATATAATTATGGACTATAATAAATATAAAGGTGGTGTTGACACTATGGATAAAATGTTGACGGAATATTCCACCAAACGGAGGACTCTTCGCTGGCCACTAGCGCTTTTTTTCAATATGTTAGACATTGCGGCGTTTGCAAGCTTTATTATAAGTACGATTAACTTAGAAACAGTGCCATTTAGACAAAAAAAACGAATGATCGACGCAAGTATCTTCAGGAGCTAGCCATTTCTCTTGTAATGCTACAAGTTATGAAGAGGGCAGAAAATGAATGTGTTTGGAGAGGCCAATTCAGCACACAAAGCGGTCTTGAAAGTATGCTTGGGCGAAAATTAGACAATGTCAAAGCAGTAGAACCCTGTCAAGCTCTAAAAAGAAATTCCCAGGGACGAGCTAAAGAATTGGGTAAATGCGGGTATAGCGTAAGCAAACGGCGGTCAGCCCGTAAGCAATGCTATGCATGCAAAAAATTTATTTGTGCCACTCATACTTCGGCAAATATCGGCTGCTGCATCAACTGTCCAACTGGAAATGGAAACAGTACAACATAAATGGATTTTATACATTATTTTTAGTATTTTACTCCTCAAAACATTAACTTTGTACCTAATGAAATACAATTTATTCGTTTAAAATAAAATAATTTAAGTTCCCATGTCCACGGGGATAGAAAAACTTAAAATGTTTTTAAATAAACTTACAATTAACACTCGAAAAAAAAGAAGGTTATGCCCAAACCCCTCCCCCTGAGAGTGAGCCTGTTTGTATATCTCCTCATAATACCTTTTATACATTTTGCGAAACATAATATACCTCATAAGAATCCTAAAGTTAGAAATATTTCAGTTCCCCATGCAAAACGTAAAGAGGGCAGAGTGGCTCACCGGTGAGCCATGGTGTCCGTTAAAGGAGTACAGTTATGGTGTCCACACAAGGGTTAAATCAGTACTTAGAAGCTTCCAAGGTTCGGTAATATTCGTTCTTGAAACCATAAAACAGCCTTCGGTTGCAATTGTGGTTTTGTCGTCTGGCATACATGGCACTGTCTGACGTGCTGAGCTACACTCTTTTTCATGTCTGTCCAGAAATACCTCTGCGCAATTTTGT
The DNA here is from genome assembly GCA_914767935.1 of Coremacera marginata. Classification (NCBI taxonomy): domain Eukaryota; kingdom Metazoa; phylum Arthropoda; class Insecta; order Diptera; family Sciomyzidae; genus Coremacera; species Coremacera marginata. The sequence goes on along the minus strand of OU612045.1, from coordinate 122,279,386 downwards.
CGTAGGTCTTTTGCACACCACTATGGCCTAGAACATCATCATGGCATTTAAAATTTGGATTTGTTTTTGAGCTGGTGGCACCTCCTTCCACCTATTCTCTTCGCTCTCATATGGTTTTCCCAGCACATATTTAAACATAGAATTTTTTTCTACTCGCCACCTCGGAAAATATCTGGATTTTCCTTAAATCGTTGAATTGCCTATTATACCCCTCATCTTCACTATGGTTAGCAACTGGACAGACCTCGGGTATTGCCCTCGATAGTGTAGCAGGTGTTCTTTTCATTTCCAATGAAGAATATCGAATTGAAATTGTTGCAGACGAACTTCTCACCTAGCCAACCTACCCTGTGGATCTTTCAAATTATGCAACCATAAAAGATAATGATCATCTGTGATCACCGTAAAGTGACTACCTTCTAAATAAGGCCTTCATTTTTCCACTAACCATATGACCGCTAAATATTAGGTAAACATTAATATAAACATAAACATGTAATAAAAACATAAGGTAACATGTAACTTTTTCCTCGTCGTTTTCTTTTTGTGTTAGAATGGAACCAATCCCGTATCTCGATGCATCCTAATGCATAATAAATGGCAAGGAAAAGTCCGGACATGTAGAAATTGGCGCTTGGATAAGTTTTTCCTTAAAAACCCTAAATGCCTGTTCACACTCTATACACACACACACACTAAAATAAAACGCCACTTTTTCTTAGTAACCGCAGTTATATCAGAAAATTTTGGAATAAACTTTCTATTCAAGGTAGCATTCCATAAAATCGTGACTGAAGTTGGCCTCGGATATTCTTCGATGCTTTTAACCTTATCTGGGTCTACGTGAAGCCCTTGTTTATTAACTACAAAACCTAGATATTTAAGCTCATTGCAATAAAACTCACAGTGAGTTTAAAATTTCTTTTCTCTGCTTAAAATCAAATCAGCTCTCCTCAGTCGCAAAAGAATATCCTGTAAGATTTCTGTATGCTTTTCAAAAGTATCAGTGACAATAATAATATCGTCTAAGTACACAAATACGTTTGGTTCTGATTCTGGTCCCAGCACCCTATCCATAAAACGATGAAATGTAGCCGGGCTATTGGATAATACCGTTGGGAGCCTTTTGAATTGAAGTAATCCTTTGCCAGGAATCGTAAACGCTGTAAATGTCTAGAACGTTCGGCCAACGGTATTTGAAAATACGCAGAACGAATATCAAGTGACGTCACATATTTTGCATTTCGCAGCTTGTCGAGTATAGACGAGATATATGGAATAGGGTACGAGTCCTTTTTCCTTACCCTATTAAATTTTCAAAAATCTACTACAAAACGATACGACCAATCCTTATTTTTAATGATCAGAATCGGTGTAGACCAAGCTCTGGTTGATGATTCGATTACACCGTCCACTAACATTTCATTTACGGCCTTGTTAATGTGACCTTGCCCGGCAGGAGAAACTGGATAGTAGCGCTGTTGGGCTAGAATCAGTTTCAATTTCATGCTCAATCAGCGTCGTACAGCCAAATTTCTTCTGAATACCACGAAAAGCTTTTTCCACTATACTATTTAGAACAGATTTCTGCTCGGTCGTCAAATGATTTTTATCTTCTAATACACAAATGTTAGGAGAGAAATTCCAAACTCGACAATTTAAGTCCATCTGAATTTAAAATTTTTCCCAAAAATTCTGGTACCTGTATTGCCCCTAATACCTCCACCTTGTTACCATTTGCCACTGTATTAATTTTGACCGAGGAAATAACTCGTTATTGACAATCTTTAAGAACGTCCCAACCTAGACCTCCGACTATTGACCAAATAAGCAAACAAGTCCAAGCAAACTAATACCATAGATTTTAATTGGTAAATATGGCCTATTATCATTCTCCTTTGATGTTACTATATTATCACTAAAAACATATTGGATGTTTTCTAAAATTTTTGGGATTATGGCGGATACCTCGTTAAGCGTGCTCAATAATCCGCATTTTATTGAGCCGGCCTGGCGTTTCTCTGCGGATTGCAATGCTTGAAATTGCAGCGTATGACACCTTCGTCATTACATCCATAACACATGACTGGCTGAGGGCATTGGCAGGCAACATGACCGGTGCACCGACAGTGAAAACACTGAATAGGTTTACTGCTTTCACTTATGGTGTATCTCGATTTGAGAAGTTTTCGCAGTCAACATAGAACAAATCCGGTTCTAAAAGGTTCGCATGTTTGTGCATAGCTTTGCCAAAAAAGTTACTAGCGGCGGGGATCGAATCCACGTCCGCTGATTGCCAGGCGAGTGCTGTGCCCACTGAGCTATCATAGGGTTATCATCCTATATGTATCCGCTGTCGATTATCGGTGGTCGGCAACTTCGAGTAGTGAAAATATCTACCACTTACTATAATGTCTATAAATAAATATACTAGTGGAAACTTATCGCTAACTGGACCAAATTGCCACAAACCTCAGCAACTAGACGAAATGAAGTTCACCGTTGGCAACGACTTTCGTTTTAAGGTACTGCATAGAATTGAACACTACCAATTTGGAAATGTTTAGCACAAATTTCACATAGTTTTTTCACAACTTTCATGGTTATAAATATTTAGCGCCCGATTTTTATAGAATTTATTTTTTTAGAGCCGCTTCACTTTTAGTTTTGTTAAACAAACATCTGTTTTTGACGAAAGCTGGTTAACTTGTATGAAAATCTCTATGAGAGAATCTATGAAAGAATCTATGAGAGAATCAACCCATATCAATGCTACCTGTATAGTTCTGCCATGGCACGGTATATAGTGTGTAAAAATCGCCTTACTAATATGGCTACTCCATATTAGACTTCCATACAAGACTTCGTCATAATCCTTGTCTAAAATCTTTTTCAAGTCTTTGTCATTGTCCTTGTTTAAATGTTTATCCTAATCCTTATTAAAATTCTAGTCCTTATTATTCGCAAATTGCTTGCCTTAATTCGTGCCCAAATGCTTATACTACTTAGTCCTTTTTGAATTCAAATTTTTAGCATTTTATTTAAAAAAAAAAAAACATCGAAATGCCATTTCAGCCCTTGACAACACAAATGATCGAGAACTGGACCTACACGCTTTATGCCGACTCCGAACGGCTTATGTTCTCAAGAAGCTTTTCATGACAATTTTTTACTCTCTGAGGCTTGCCATTGTCTGCATAGAGGTGACGGGCGAACAGAAAAATTAATTCAATTGAAAAAACTTTCTGTGTCAGATAGGGGATTCGAACCTGGGATCTCTGGCGTATGAGCCACTCACTCTACCGACTACGCCACGGCCGCTAGCATTTTATATATTAATATTTATTAATACTCAGTATAAAATGAAATTCACTCGAAATGACCACCTCTTGCTTGTTCACAGGACCGAAAACGCCCTGGCCATTTGGCTATAGTGGCACCCACCTTTTCTATCGGTAACGCTGACGCTTCATTGATCAAACTACTTTTGTGATTCTCCAAACTTCTGAGATTTTTTGCATGCGATGTTCTCCAAATCGTCCGAGGGACATTCTTCCGCTGCTATAAAATCGGGAATATTGCACCTCAGCCAATCCTGAGTGGTTTTCGCCTTGTGTGCTGGAGCAGAGTCCTGTTAAAAGAATCGTCTCCGTCCATTAAAAAGAGTATTGATTAAGCTCTTAACCCCACCCTCTAAGACATAATTTTGATACACTTGAGTAGGTACGATATGGAGGTTCTAACTCAGGAGCAAGGAGGAGCGGTTTCTTATTTGTCCGTGTGTGTACGGGTTTCCTTCGGATGGCTTCATTTGCTATCCGAATGGTAACCGAACACTTACAAACAAATACGAACCAGTGTTCGGGTTTCATTCGGATGGCTTCGTTTTCTATGCGAATGATAACCGAACATTTACAAACAAATACGAACCAGTGCTCGGGTCTCATTCGGATGGCTTCGTTTGACATGTGTGTTGTTATTGCTTAAGCAAGTCGACGTACATATTTTGTGTATGTATAGATGTTTGTGTGTGTTGTTATTGTTTAAGCAAGTATACACACATAATTTATGTGAATGTATGTATGTTTAAGCAAGTGGACAGACATATTTTGTGCATGTGTTATTATTGTTTAAACAAGTGGACGAGTATTTTTTGAGTATGAATGTGTATGGTAGTTGTTAAGCAAGTTCACATACATACATACTTAGAACTTATCAAAGATAATCCAGCGGTGGGGATTTAGGGGTCTTATTAACTTGAGCTAGTATGATTTAGTAGGGGGGCTAATAACCCAGATGATCCCCCACTGATACTTTCACCCTAATTCAAATAACTGCTTACGTTAGCACTCGGTGTGGGTATCTATAAAAACGCTGATTCAGCTGTGTAGCTTGTTTTCCATAATATGGAATGGTGTGAGAGAGAAAGAGAGAAAGAGAGAGAATGGGATTGTAAGAGAGGGAGAAAGGGATAGAGAAAATAGCGCGTTTCTTTTCGAAGAATATTTTAGACTCAACCTAACCTAAGCCAACGTCATAGATATAAGGGACGCTCAAGGGGGTTTTACAATTTTTTTAAGCGGAACATCAACTCTGGTTGCAAAATATTTTCCTCCAGTTGAATTGCCTACAAGATATGTTTGTGGAGTTATTGAATTTGTATCAATTAATTCTACACCAAATGTAGATGATCACAACAATTTATTTCACATAGGATCATATACTATTACAGTTAGTACTATCCAGTTGGTACATATGAACTTAAAGACATTACTTCTTTCTTAGAGTCAAGCATAAAAACCATTGATGAATCAATTTCCTTAAGAATTGAGCTGAACAATAACACCATAAAAACTGAAATTACGTCCTTTGAAGACATCGATTTTTCAAAACCAAACAGTATAGGACAGTTGCTTGGATTCAGTACAAGGAAGTTAATAGTAAATGAATAACCGTATCAAAGTGATTTCTAAAGAGCTGGTACAAGATCAGTCAGATAAAACTAGAAAATTTGTATCTGATTCATATAAAACTAGAAAATTTCAATCTGATTTATCTTTGGATATAACAAACGTTAACACAATACGTATTAAAAGCAACTTGACAGATAGATCAAATGTTAATAGCACTTTACTTCACACTATTCATGTATTTCCTCTAGATGTCCCACCCGGATATAAAATAAATGAGAAACCTCAAAACGTTATTTATTTACCTGTCCACTGCCAACAAATAAACAACATAACAATTGGAATCTTAAATCAAGATGGTGGACATCAACACTCGAACGAGGAAGAGATAAAACACCATTGACAAGATATTATATAGAATTTTTAAAATCATTGGATATTGGACAAACAGATAACTGCTAAACTGATCTATACTATTAAACAGCTAACTACTATTCTGATCTGTACTGTTCAACAACTAACTGCTAAACTGATCTCTACTGTTAAAAATATAACTGATAATCTGACCTGTACTGTTAAACAGCTAACTGCTAATCCGATCTGTGCCTTTCAACAGCTAACTGCTAAGCTAATCTGTACTGTTAAACAGATAACAGCCGATCTGATCAATAATCAATCAGTCAGTTGCAATATTGATAATCAATCAATAATTTAATATGAATGAAATATTAAACTTCACTTTAGCAACCTATATCCGATGAGAGTATTATAAAAAGAGACTATCATGGCTACTAGCCATACCGAAAATCGTTTAACAATAATGATGAGATTCGTATACCAATTCAAAATCAAGATCTCTTTGTCTAACCAAGTGAGAGTATGATTTACATTCATGGCTTAATAGTAAAACAGGAAAGAGGAAAAGATGTATCGACAACAGATGTTAAATTAAAAAACAACTTTGTTTCATATCTGTTCGATGAAATTCGATATGACATTAAGGATTTTGTAGTTGATCGCACTAGCAATCTTGGAATTTCATCAACCATGAAAAATTTCGTATCATTGAATAAAGCTGAAAGTGACGCATTAAGAAATGCTGGTTGGGCTTCCGATGAAAACTTCACATTGGAAAAATCTCATTTTAGTTGCTGTGTGCCGTTGAAAATGTTAGTGGGTTTTGATGAAGATTAAAATAAAATAATATTAAATTCGAAGCATGAACTTATCCTTCAACGTTCTTCACCTTATGATAGATCATATCATTCTACAAATGGGACTGATCAGTTAAAGCTAACAATATTGGACATAATTTGGAAAATGCCTGATATACAATTAACGGACCTTGCAAAATTGGAGATGTATAATATAATTAACACCAAACATTTGTTAATATCAATGGCGTTTAGAAGTTGGGACTATCATATAAATCCTATACTATCAAAGAAAACAAAAGTTTTATGGAATGTAAAACTTTCACCGCAAAATGAAAGACGACGATTTCTGAAAATTTTTCCACAAAGAGTAAAAAGTAGAGGAAGGAAATATATTTGATCATTGCAATATGGTTAATATAAAAGTACATCTAATCTCTGTCTCATACCCCTATGATGCTCTAAATAATCGTTTTGATATAGGACAGTATGCTGTTCTTTATGATATGTATGCAAAATTTCAACAAAGTTATTATATACGGGAATCTCAACCATTGCTAGATGTCGTTGGATTCAAGTCTCTTGCTCCGCTAATTGTTGTCGATAAAACACATCAAAATGAAGCAGTTAAAAGTGGACCTATTGATGTACAAACTGAATTTGATACTGAAGCAAACAAACCGATTCCAGATAAAACATCAGCATTTTGTTTAGTAATCCACGATCATTTAATTGAATATTCACCTTTAACCCATTTTAGTCCAGTGACGTGTGATAATATTATACTAAAAGTATACATATAGGGTCATTTGCTGAAAAATCGACCATCTGTGTTTTATCACACAGGTAACACATAGTTAAATATACCTGTGTTGTCCAAAACCAACTGATTTTCATATTAAAGTTTTTAAAGATGCCTGCTTACGTTAATAGTTTTATATATACTTATATATATTTTTGTGATTTTTTCAAAAATTGTAAAAAAAAAGGTATTTTTTTAAACTGCTTACCTGAATAGGTAAAAACAGGAAATTTAAAAAATTATTTTTTCCAAATTTCCATTTAACTGAACCGTGTATATTCGGAAAGAGTTTGAAAAAAATCTTTTTTATTTTTTCCAGAAATTAATTTGAAAGTTAGTGGTCGAAAAATCGACCAGCGGGCTAAAATGGGTAAACAAACGATATAAGAAAAATTATCTATATATAAAATTATTTAATTTCTTTGTTACATTTTTAAAATTATAAAATTTTTTTATATTATAAAAATATGCATATATAAATCAACTCGTTTCTTGTTTATTCTTATTTTTCTGTTTTGACAATAAAAAAACCCATATGTTAAAGTATGCGTCTTTGCTGGCTTCACGCTGATAAGCTCTATGTATTTTAATTTAATTAATAATTTTTAATTTTGCAATTTACTGGCACTACAAGATTATCAGAAAATCTCATGATCAGTACCAGTAGAGTACATGTTTAATACTCACAATGTTTTAATTTTAATATCTTAGTTATTAATATTATAAATTAAAAGAAATACATTATTAAGAATAAAAAACGATAAGAGAACAATATAAAACAAAATAAAAACAAAATAAAATAAAATAAAAACAACAATAACTAAAGCTTTAATATTATTTAAATTCAAAGCAATAAACAAATTGTAAATTAATTACTAATAATAATGAAAAACAAAGAGTTATCAATAATGCTAAGATAATTCTAGAACTAAGATATGCAACATACAACATCTAACCAAAATAAAAATGTATGCATGCATGTATGAAGGTATATCAGCTTAGCTTAGAATTCTGCTTTAAGAATATCTAAACAAAAAAACTGCAACATCAGCGTTTTTATAGATACCCACACCGATAGTAACGTAAACAATTATTTGAATTAGGGTGAAAGTGCCAGTGGGGGCTCAACTGGGTTATTAGCCCCCCCTACTAAATCATACTAGCTCAAGTAAATAAGACCCCCTAAATCCCCGCCGCTGGATTAACTTTGATAAGTTCTAAGTATGTATGTATGTGAACTTGCTTAACAACTACCATACACATTCATACTGAAAATATACTCGTTCACTTGTTTAAACAATAATAACACATTCACAAAATATGTACGTCAACTTGATTAAACACACATACTTACAAAATATATACGTACACTTGCTTAAAACACAGCAACAACCACACACACAGAAGCTTCGAGAACATTTCAGCAGCCGAAAACAACAGACACAACATACATAAAATATGTATACCCTGTAGGAAAAGTAACTAATTTAAAAGTAGTTGGAAAAGTAGTTTTTTGTCAACCACAACTAGTTGAAATTCTGACTTTTTTCCATAGAACGAACTAACATATTTTGTATGGTGATGTCCGCTAAATAAGTCAATTGACTTTCGTCTGCATATATTTTCAACTACTTTTTAAATAAGTTAAATTTTAACTATTTTTTACCTACTTTAAAATAAATCAATCGAAAACTAGTTAATATTCTACTTACTGAAGATGAATATAAAAGCACAAAAATTTTAAATTTCTATACATCAAAGAGATCATTTATTTGGCTGTGTATATATATAAAAAAAAAATACATAAACTCATCACGTGAATGCAGTTTACGGAAACAGATTCCAAAAATGGGCACGAAACCACCTGGGTACATGAGCGAAGGTGCCGATCCAATTGATCGGAATTGTGTGGATACCAGAGAACTGCAAAGAGTCGCATTTTTAGCATTCAGAGTATTCTCATAAAAAATAAACATAAGTATATATTCAACCCTTAAACAGATGCTTCTTATATCCAATTTAGTCTCACAAGCAGGAGTGAAAGTCACATGAAGTTCGTAAGAGGCTGCGTAAAAGAGAATGTAAATCGTCTGAATACTAAATACTTTAAATAATTATGATCAATTTCCTCAATGACTCTCTGATACGCATAAAATACTCAGAGTCATCGAAAATATTCAAATTACGTACGCAGCTGCTAGCAAGATATGCTTGCGGGGAAGTACAAGAGCGTATGAAGTTCAACTCAGCATTTCGCAGAAAGTGTTGCGTACAAGCCATATCTCTAGCCTAAAACACAAACACAATAATTCATGCGTACGTGTGTATTCAACGCGCTCTACAGTATGGCAAATCCATCAAATTGGATGTTATAATTTAATGTGTCTTATGTAAAGCTTCGCATACAACATTGAAAATGTAAATATTGATTTTTTTGCCAATATATAATATAAGTACACAAATAATATCTCGCCCATAAGCAATTAAACTTTTTATTACAGCATCCAGTTTTTTTTTTATATTCCACTAAAGGATCAAAGCGTCCGATTTCGCATGGAATCACGGATAAAGAATATAAGTAAACGAATATCTTTCGGACGAACAATTCAACTTTTTCTTACAGCATCCAGAGCATAGCTGTTTCAATTCAGAGCTGTTATATTATAATTCTTTTAATTAAAATCAGAATAATTATAATTCTGAAGACATTGGAAAGCAATTGATGTTTTATATATTTGTTCCACTGTAAGCAAACAAGTAAACATAGAGCAACCCAGTAGGAAATTAAAATGTTGTCATCAAATCCTGCAGCTATTGACATCAAAACAGATCTTCTTTCCAGAGAAACACTAAATAATGCTGTACGAACTATGGAGAACTGACTGTATTTAGGACATAAACGAATTCGGCGTACTGCTTGCTAGACAACGTAAGAACCAAACTGAATGGCAACTCGAAAAATATTAAAAATAAATAAATCTTATAAATAAATAATACAACTTTTATATTTATAAATAAAACTATGCAATTTTAGTTATCGCTTATTAAAAAATTGAAGTTTTCATTTGGTGAGAGGATGTGAGATTTTTACTTATTTTTTAAATGTCAATCAAGTAAAAATCATGTTTAGCGTTCGTAATCGGTTTAAAAAAGATTTTATATTCGAATAACTTATAAATATATTTACTTATTATAGATCTATTGGTGACATTGATATTGTATTAAATTTCCGGCTGGGTATTCCCTCAAACAACGTTGTGCGTCATGCCAGCATTGTGGCGCAAGAGTCAAGAGTCACTCAAAGATCATTTGCATATAAAGCATTCATGCTAATCATACTCTTAACGCTCTCTTTACATTGAGTATGCGTATGATTTATATTCAATTCTACGAAAATGAGTTGAATATTTATGGATATGATGAATATTTTTGTGAGTATACGTGAATATAAGTAAAGAGAAATGAAGAGTATACGATAAGTATACTCAAAGTATGAATCACTCGTTGCAGATCTCTGATCTACACTTGCTCAAACACACATACATACACACAAAACCTACATGTACACGTGTTGACGTCATCAGCTCCCCTGTAGGAAAATCAACTAATTTAAAAGTAGTTGATAAAGTAGTTTTTTGTCAACCACAACTAGTTGAAATTCTGACTTTTTTCATAGGACGAACTAACATATTTTGTATGGTGATGTCCGCTAAATAAGTCAATTGACTTTCGTCTGCATATATTTTCAACTACTTGTTAAATTAGTTAATTTTAAATAAGTTTTTAACTGCTTTAAAATAACCAATTGAAAACTATTACTGATGGCCTAAAGATAATAATATTTGATGAAATAACATGGTTAAATATATATAAACTTGTAATCTAATAAAAATTTGCATTTAAAACATGTCAAAATCAGAGTAGTTGCCGCCTTAATATAACTCAAAGTAGTTTATCAATCACTTGTGTTTAAGTAGTATTTCAATTATTTCATATATAATGCAAAGAAAACTATTTAGAATTGAAGTGGATGCCGCCTTAATATAATTCAAAGTAGTTCATATACTGGTTTATTTTTAATTAGTTGTTTTTAAAAACAAGTGAGTTTGTTCCTATAGGGTCCTTAGCTCCTTGCGTTAGAACTCTCATATCGTACCTACTCCCCAGTTGACGCTTCCACTATAATTAAAATAATTATTTACATCGTCACTCGGTGTGTGTATCTATAAGTTGTTGATGTCGCAGTTTTAGTGTAGATATTCCTTAAGTAGAACTCTAAGCTAAGCTGATATACATGAATAAATAAAGGGTTCGCCATCTAACGTGTTTTTTTCAACTAGCGCTTATTTCGTGAATGGTAACACTTAGCACATGTCTGATTTGACAGATAATTAGTTTTATCCTTCCGTTGAACGAATATGGTTATGTATACGCTTGAACAACGCTGGGAAATATTGCCTGCGATCGACTTACAGAAGATGCCGATTTTGCCAAAAATATCATCTTTTCAGGTGAAGCTCATTTTGATCTTGGCGGGTATGTAAACAAGCAAAATTGTCGCATTTGGGGCACAGAAAACCCGCACGCATACATTGAAAAGCCGATGCACCCAAAACGAGTCACTGTTTGGTGCGGATTTTTGTCCACAGGCATAATTGGGCCATTTTTCTTCGAAAATGAGCAAGGAGTGGCCGTTACAGTCAATGGTCATCGTTATCGGGCCATGTTGAACGAATTTTTGTTCACAAAAATTGAAGAGGAGGATATTGGCAACATTTGGTTTCAACAGGACGGCGCTACGTGCCACACAGCCGATGCTACACTCGATGTTTTGCGCCCTGTTTTTGAAGATCGCATTATCAGCCGCAGAGCTGATGTCGTTTGGGCACCTCGGAGCTGCGATTTGACACCGTTGGACTATTATTTGTGGGGTGCCCTCAAAGATAAGTGTTACGCCGACAAGACAGAGACAATTGACGCTTTAAAGGACAATATTCGTGAAGCCATTGGTGAAATACAGCTGCACACAATTGATAATGTGCTTAAAAATTGGACCGATCGTGTTGCATGGCCAGCCGAGGCAGCCATTTGAATGAAATTATTTTCCATTATTAACCGGAAGGATTGTACATTCAAATAAAAAATAGAAATTTGAGAAAATATTTAGTAGTTTTTTTTTTTGCATTTTCAAAAAAAAAAAGTTATTTGGCGGACCCTTTACATATCGCTTATTACCGTTTATAATTTGATTCTTAACTCTCAAATACCTGGTAACAATTCATCACATTCTACTTGACGACTTTGACTATGATAATTGAGTGTTTTTATAATGATTATATCAATTTACGTACGGTAAAGGTTTAAGGGTTAAAATATTTGAACAGGTTTTGGGCGTAATAATAGCATTTTTGTTGCCTTTCGTATGATATTACAGTCAACAGCAAAAGTTGTTTAATTTTTACACTAAAATTAACTAGCTGTTTCTTTTATTAAAAAAATGAGGTCTACCATGAAAGTTAATCCAGCGGCGGAGATTTAGCTGGGTGCTATTAACTTGAACTAAAATGTTTTAATATTGGGTACTAATACCCCAGACGGCCCCCAACTGACATTCCCACTCTAATTCAGAAAATTATTTATATCATCACTCGATGTGTGTATCTATAAGTTGCTGATGTTGCAATTTTTTTGTTTAGATATTCTTAAAGCTAAGTTAAGCATGCGTAGAAACATCTTCAACATGTGTTATTATTGTTTACAGCAGTGGATGTGCATATTTTGTGTATATGAATATGTTAGTTGTTATATACGTAAAACCAAAGAATATACAGTATATAGAATGCGCATCTGACCATAAAAAGCCAACATTTTTCTTCAGCTCTCTATGATGTGGGGGGGAAGCAACAAGAGAAAACGACAATAAGGGTTGGCAGCGAACATGTTGTGCGCACTCAAACGGTTGCAACAAAGTATGCGCTTTGTTCAAACCGTTTGATTGGTGATCATAAGCAGAAGCGATCGAAGCTATTTTTAGCAATGCTTGACTATGCAAGCTTTTATTATTTTATGAATTGTTGATGCGACGAGTAATAAAATGGAGAGTAAGCAAACAAAGAAAAATTCTGTGAAGTCTGGCATTAAGGAGGTCTTCTCATTCAAAACCCGTTTTTTGGACCCTTTTTAAAAAAATTCTTATTTGAAACCGCAAAGAATAATTGAAAACTTTTTTTATTTATTGTATTACAAAAGGTTCAAAGTAAATAAAAAAATTTTTTTTGCCTCGATACGTGGGCTGTTCAAAAAATAATGAGACTTCAAAGTTGGTGGTGAAAAAAAAGGTGTCGTCACGGCGGCCACGATTCCGGGTCTCCGGAGCGTCTGAAATGAAAAAAAAAACGGGGTTATAATCAGTATAGATGTAATTCTCGGGTGAACCTCAAGCTTAATTTTGTGATTTTTTTTGACAAAATGGCGGCCATTCAAAAAAAAAAATTTCAATTTCGGGTTTTTTTTTTGTAGTTTAGTGTAAAAAAAAAAGTAAAAAATTTTTTAAAATTATGGTCGAGATTCACCCGAGAATGGTGACAATTCTGCGTCGATTCCACTTTGTTTCATGAAAATCGGTTCAGTTGAACTGGAGATATCATGGCCGCCAGTTCGAAAAACGTGGGTTCGAGATAAACGTGGGTTTAAAGTTTGAAGTAATTTTTTTGGGGGAAAAAAAAAATCAAAAATGTTTAAATGCAGTTTTAAAGAGCTGACAATTTTTACTTACAAATATTAGTCGGCGATGCCAGCTCCATACAGGCCACCTTCCTCTTTTTCGTAGAAACTGCTTTCTGCAGCCCTCTCTGCTCTGCGAGCCGTTCTGCCAGCTTTTGATGATGCCGCAGCTCGAGTCTCTGATCGGTTCAATCTGTCTTCATTGCGAGATAGTGCGTATTCGTATGCGTTTTTGCCAATCGCAATACCCATCAAACCCATAATTTTAAGTATGGGTATAAAACCGTCGTTGAAGAGGCACGTTGCAATGAAATTGGCCACTTCGATGGTGCGTGCGCCTGAGTTGATGTGTTTGGGCGAAAGTGACCAAAGAACAGAATTGTAGGACTCATTGGAATTCTGAGTTTCAGATCCAAGGCATCTTTCAAGCAAATTATCTGCCGACAGCGCTTCGTAAGCTGGTTTTATTACCTCCATCACCTTCTTGTCGAGAGGTGCATACGTGTGGTGAAAGCTATCTAACGTACCTTCAGCAGCTGCTTTCTGCCATGCGCACCAGCTTGACGCACCGGTGGGGCAATTTTGGTGTTGCGGTTTATCATCGGTGGAGCACTTATGGTAAAAAGTGGCCCAAATTTCCTTTTTCATATCCTACACGGAGTCAGGATGACGGCGGATCGCAAGGCCATAATATGTGGTCAACTCGGATATTAATTTGTCGGTGAGCTTGCCCGCACCTTTGCCTCCAATGCCCTTATTTTCTTTTTTTATTTTTCGAAGTCGCGTGCCCATTCGCTTCTGCACATGCCCAATGCATTCTATCTTTTCCACTATAGGGTCACCGTCATAGGGGTCGACATCTAATACACCTTTGAAGGTCTGCGAATCACCATCGCCGATATACTTTACATATTTTATGCCGTGTGTTTCAAACGACCTGGAGAACATCTCTATTACAGCGTCCACCTCCATTTTCCCAGAGCTTCCTTCATGGTTTATGGTGCATTCTTCGTCATGAGTATCAAGCCAAATTTGGTAAGCCTCTGGCTCTTCTTCCTTCTTGGCTTCCCAATATTTGCAGCTGTTACACAGACGAGATTTTACGACAGTGTCAACAATTTTTTTGGTATGCTTGGCAATCAAAGTTGCGACACCATAAAGGGAAGCAAAGCCACGCTTCTTCCAAGTCCCATCCCCCGACACAGTAAATAAAGTGGGATCGCACTCTGGATTCGCTTCGATCATAGCCTCTTTTTCTTCTCCAATAGCTTTTGAAATGACATGTTCGTACATGGCTTTTCCAGCAACGTACAAATTTTGTAGGATAGTATAGTACAGATTGTTGGACAAACTTTGTCCGAGGTCCATGAGGCCACAAAACATGGTTATACCTTTTGGCCCAATCCCTAAAAGCCGCATGGCAACAACCAAGCGTCAATTAATTTCATATGATTTTCCGATCATAGGTGACGAAGGAATATATGTTGTGCGTGGGCAGGCGCAGTTCAAAGCGATTTTAAATCCAACTCCATTTGGTGAGGCTTCTGAGAACTCAATTTTTTGCATGAGGCACAAATTACCAACGCTGACAACGTGGTAAGCACAGAACAGAACTCGAGAATGCAATACTTCAAATTGTTTTTGATTGATACTTCGTCGTCTTCGTTATTCTTGAATTTCTTGGCCGATGTACTGGTATATTCAGAATCCTCTGGTCTAAGATGGTGATTTCCACTAAACCCGCGTTTTTTAGCACGATTCTGACGCTCACTTGGGCGTTTTTTTTTTTTTATTACTTTTCCGATCCATTTTACAAAAATCACAATAAATTTATGGAAAATTTACTTTTCCGTTCACTGAAGCGCACGCGTCTGTTGCTCAACTCGATACAAACTGAACTAAATGATGCTTTCAGTTGAACACCTGGACTCAAAAAATGCTTCAACCCCTAAAATAAGCAGAAATGTGTATTCGTATGTTTGTATGAATATGTGTGCAAACACGTTTTTACCTAACAATAAACATTTTCAACGGAATTCGGTGGTTACTTTATGCCGCTTCGTTCGAAAATGAGTCGAAAAAAAATAGCTCATTTTGACGAAGACCTTGCTTCACAAAAAAGGCTGTATCTTCTAAAGTATTTCGAATTTCTAAAAATCCTTTTAGGGGCATATTCACAACTGCCCAAGCTATAAATAAATGCAAAAAAAGTCAAAAAAAAGTTGCTCAATGAGAAGACCCCCTTAAATGCTGCGTGCAAACATGCAAGAAATCTAAAAGACATTTTCCCAATTTAAAATTGTTTAAATTTCTTTCAGTTGATACGCCAATGGGCCAAGTTTGGAGAGAAAAATGCGAAATATCTTATGCGAACTATTCTAAAAATTTTTACATCTGCGAAAAGCATTTTTCTAGTTCATTTATTGGCAGCAAAAAATTGAAATCTGGTGCTCTTCCAACATTTTTTTTTAAATGAAATAGTGGATGAGCATTTTGAGGAAGATTTTGTGGAGCCCGAATGTTCACCCAAGAAAAGACGACTTAGCGATGCCCTTGAAGATTGCTGCAATAATTGCGAAAAATATTTAAAACTATCAGAATTTTATAAAAAGAAGTACAATTGCATTCTCCGTAAATTTAAAAATTTACAAAAAGGAAATAAGCTAAAAAAACAGATAAAGGTAAAAAAACATCATAATAAAAAAAATTCTATTAAGGAACTTAAAAATAATATTCAAAGCTTGGAAAACATAAGCGAAGAGTCGAAGATTTTTTGTAAATTATTAATTAGCTCTCGACCCAAGGAATATTCCGATGATGTAAAATATTTAGCTCAAAATATATATTACATTTCTCAATCAACATATTGTTTCTTAAGAAATAAATTGAACCTCAATTTACCGCATACATCTACTTTAAATCGATGGGCTCCAATTAAGTTTCTGCAGCCAGGTTTTAAAAATACTGCTTTTGAAACTTTGCAAAAAAGATGCTCCGAGTTAAAGGAACACGAGAAAAATAAAATGATTTTACTTATGGATGAAATGTCTATTAAAAAAGATATAAGATATAATACCAAATTAGATATAATAGATGGGTTTGAAGACAATGGTTTTCAAAGAACCAATAAAATTGGCAAGCAAGTCTGCGTCTTCATGCTCAAACCCATGTTTTCCAATTGGACCTATATATTGAACTATTTTGTTTCGGAAAATGGCCTTACTGCCGATAATTTCAGCCAAATTATCAATGAAAATTTAAATATCTTACGGTATTGGTATTTCAGTGTGCGTTGTAATATGTGACCAGGGATCCTCGAATAGAAAATGTTTTTCCAACTTAGGTGTCACTATAGAAAATCCTTTTTTTGAACATAATAACAAAAATATATATTGCATGTTTGATTTTCCACATTTAGTTAAATCTTTAAGAAACGGTTTGCTCAAATGTGACGTAATCACACCTGACGGGATTGTAAGTTTTAAAATCGTCCAGGAACTGTGGGAATTAGAAGCTTATGCAAAAACAAAAATGTGTTCTAAATTAACAAAGCAACACATTTTTCCAAACTCATTTGAAAAAATGAGAGTAAAATTTGCAACTCAAGTATTTAGTCAAACAGTGAAAGCTGCAATTAGAACTATAGTTGACACCGTTGGTTTCAAAAAAAAGTCTAATAAGGTAGCTTTGTCTACAGCAAACTTTATTGAAAAAGTTGACAGAATTTTTGACTGCTTAAACAGCGGTTCTTTATATTCAGACAATTGCTATAGGTCTGCGATTCAGCTCAATAATCAGTCCCATGAGTTTGTCAAATCATTTTTAAAATATCTGGATAATGTTTCGTTTGTTGACAAAGATAAGAAAGAATATTTCTTAGACGGTATGAAGATGACCCTTAAATCTTTGCTGCTTTTAACTGAAGAAATTTTAAATCAAAAAAATGATTTATTTTTTATTATGACCAAATCGTTCAATCAAGATAAGCTTGAGAATACTTTTGCACGTCTTAGACAAAAAGGAGGAAACAATAATAATCCTTCCGTATCTGAGCTTAATAATATATTAGCTAAGCTTATGACTGCAAAAATTGTTCAGTCAAGCTCAAACAGCAATTGTGAAGAGATTACTGACCCTAATTTTCAGATAGATCCAAGTATATTATCTGAAGAAAGCGTTGAAAAAACTATGCCCTCTGCTGGGGAACAAAACATTAATGAATCTACTGAAGTTGATTTTAGTAGCGATACATATGTGGATTATTTTATTGAAGATGTTTTTAAGAACTGCCAAGAAATCAATCTGGAATTGGTTTCTTTAAGATATTTTATAGGCTATGTAGCTTACAAAATTATTCCAAAATTGAATTGCGATAAATGCTACCATGAAATAAGAAAAGAAGATAAAGTTTTAACCGTTCCTAGTGAACTTTTTATTTTTCACAAAAACTATGAATCAGTCACAGATTTTGGTAATTTAGTGGCCCCATCACATGCCTTTTTAGAAGTGAACAAGAAACATATTTTAATCTTCCACAATATTTTCACAGCACAACCACAAAGAGTTGGAATAAAAACTTTTATAATAGAATCATGCAAAAGATCTACTCCGGAATGGTTCAACGACGAATCTTGCTCTGAGCATAAATTAAAATTACTGAACTATCTTATATTAATACTTCTAAGAAAACATTGCTCTTGGGCCATTACAAAATATGATGAGTTTAAAAAGCAACAAAAATTAAAAAAACTTCAAAATAAATAACTAATAATAAAATTATAATATGATAAAATACAATGAACTTTAAAATATTAAAATAAATAATATAATATAATATAATATAATATAATATAATATAATATAATATTATATAATATAATATAATATAATATAATATAATATAATATAATATAATATAATATAATATAATATAATATAATATAATATAATATAATATAATATAATATAATATAATATAATATAATATAATATAATATAATATAATATAATATAATATATTATAATATAATATAATATAATATAATATAATATAATATAATATAATATAATATAATATAATATAATATAATATAATATAATATAATATAATATAATATAATATTATATAATATAATATAATATAATATAATATAATATAATATAATATAATATAATATAATATAATATAATACTCGTATCTATACTATTATTAAATCTGTAGCCACTTTTTATGTTCACTCATCACGTTTAAACGACAACTCAGATTTTTATAAAATTTTGTACACATATTTATAGGTCAGCAGAGAGTGCAATAGGATACTTTATTTTAACCCATTAACAACCAATGTTACTATATGGAAACATATGCGTTTCGAATTTTCATTAAATACTGCATAATATTTCAAAAGTTTTAGTGCCAGTTTTTTAAAAAAAGTAAAATTAGCATGCAATAATAACTTATTTCTGCTCAATGGCATACATAGTTTTCACCAAAATGTTGCTTCAAGTCTAAAAATGTCTGTTTTTTATGGTTTTCTTTCGGCCCTAATGGATTAAATTGCACTTCGGTTAAACGAGAACAAAATCAATAAACGCTTTTAAATTTCCTTCAATTTGATACCAAAATCATGTATGTAGTTTGAAAACTGTGAAAAATTTTAGTACCAGATCTTTTTAGTATTAATTATAAGCTGAGAATGAAAGAAAAACGACTTGAAATTCACACTGTTAGCTTTGAAGGCAAATATTTCAGTCAGTTTGCAATGGATTTCAATAATTTTTTTTGAAAAATGTTGTTTGTTAAAATATCCTTCAAACATAAGTTGAAATTTTTACTAAACCAAAGTATTAATATTTTTAAAAATTTTTTTAAAAAATGTTAAAAAATTTTTAGTTTAAGCCAAAAAATTGGATAAAAGTTGTTTTTGTTGTAAAAAAAATTAAATCCAAAATTTAGGTTTTCGATTTCCTATCAGATGATATAACAATCTTAAGGTTAATAATTTGTAGTATTACTTAAACAATAAAAAATCGTTTTGGTAGCGAAAAATCAAGCCTACCCACTATCAATTTTAGAATGAAAACTTTTTGAAAACCCGGCGAAGCGGCGGGCTTAAGCTAGTAATATAATATAATATAATATAATATAATATAATATAATATAATATAATATAATATAATATAATATAATATAATATAATATAATATAATATAATATAATATAATATAATATAATATAATATAATATAATATAATATAATATAATATAATATAATATAATATAATATAATATAATATAATATAATATAATATAATATAATATAATATAATATAATATAATATAATATAATATAATATAATATAATATAATATAATATAATATAATATAATATAATATAATATAATATAATATAATATAATATAATATAATATAATATAATATAATATAATATAATATAATATAATATAATATAATATAATATAATATAATATAATATAATATAATATAATATAATATAATATAATATAATATAATATAATATAATATAATATAATGTAATATAATATAACATTTGTTGACATTTTTGGAATCAATGCCCTAAAATACATACGAAAACATGCATGAGAAATCAGGTATTTTTCTCTGTAAACTATTGTTATCGCCGACATATCCAAAACAGAAATTTTGAAAAATATAAATGTTTTCATATAATTAAAATTTTATTTTTAAAATTAAAAATAAATCCAAAAGTCTCATTTATAAATATATCTAAGTAATATTAGCGTCCATATTTTGACATAATATTCTTTAAATAAAAAGATCTCAAGTACAATTAAAAACCGAAAACTGAATTTTTCCAGGTTCATCGATTTTGCATGCAAGGGCGATATAATGGTGCTTTTGTTTATTAAATGTCTTATCGTTTATTGAGTAATTTTTGTACAGAACATAAACATGAAACAAATATTATTCAATTATACCTTTGAGATTTATTACTTAATAATTGATATCTTTAACTTGCAATAAAACAATATAAATCACCAAAAGTTAAAAATACCCAAATTACAAACATCATCGCTTTGTTGACGTTCTGCTTGCCAACAACATCAATCAGCCGTGCCAAGCAATGCAACACAAGTTCAACAAGTTTGACTTCGCCGCTATCGTTCCAACATGTGGGTATGCAACATGTTTGAAGCGGGTCGTAATATCACGACCCGCATACAAAAATTATTTTTATATGAGATGCGCCTTCTATATACTGTATATTCTTTGGTAAAACTTATCAAAGTTAATCCAGCGGCGGAGATTTAGGGGGTATTATCAACAGATGGCCCCCCACTGACACTTTCACCCTAATTTAAATAGTTGTTTACATTATCACTCAATGTGTGAATCTATAAAAATGCTGATGTTGCAGTTTTTTTTTTCTTTTCTTTTGCTTAGATATTCTTAAAGCAGAACTCTAAGCTTAGCTAAGATAAGATGATATACATGCATACATATATAGATCATATCAGCGTTAAGCAAGCATAGAAGCATTCCCAACATATGGTTTATTTTTGTTAAGCAAGTTCACAAACAAAAATAAATGAATATAGTATACGCTTAACATGTTTGCATGCATTTGTTTCTTAACCCTCAAATGTCTAGCAACAATTCATCAAATTCTACTTGACGACTTTGACTCTTTGAATCTATATTTATGATGGCTATATCAATTTTAGGTACGGTGAAGGTTTAAGAGTTAGAATATATGAACAGGTTTGGGCGTAGTAATAGCATTTTATTTTATACCTTTCATATGGCATTACAGTCGACAGCAAATGTTGTTTCAGTTTTACACTAAAATTAATTAATTTTTTACTAATCCTTCATTTTCTTCATTATGTTATGTTTGGCTTACATTCGTTTGCCTGGCGAATGCTACCGGCTATGTTATGTTTGAGTCGTTCAGAACAAATCACTCTTTTCCAAACGAATGTGTTGAAAGTCGGTTTAAGACTACCCGTGCAGAGGTTTAGTATGTATCTATTAGTTGTTGTTGTTGTTCCAGTTTATTTTTTTATTCAATCTTCTTAAAGCTAAACTGATATGCAGCGAGCATATCGACGTTAAGCAAGTGTAGAAGCATCTTCAACATATGTTTATTATTATTAAACAAGTTGACGAACATAAATAAATAAACATAATATATGCTTAACATGTTTGAATGCATTTGTTTTTTAACCCTCAAATGCCTAGCATCAATTCATCCAATATTACTTAACGACTTTTACCTTGACAAAATGGTGACAAAATGATTATATCAATTTAGGATCGGTGAAGGTTTAAGGGTTAGAATATATTTTTTTTTTAATTTCATCGTGCGTGCTAACAAAACCGAAAGTCGGCAGCAGTGTGTCGGTGGGTGGATAGGAAAAGTATTAATGAAACAAAATAATAAAGGAGTACAATTTATTTTAGAATATTTGATGCTGATGTCTTACTAAATTTTATAAATTTCATGGAGGTTAGCATATACCTTATTATCGTTTACTGTTTTGTTTGTTTGTTTGTAACTTTCAAATTTACATTTGACTTTGTCTTTATTTATTAATATTTAAAAGTACGTTCTACGTTGATTGACGTACTTTGACGTTAATTGACAAAGACGAATTCAATCATATGAAAAGAAAGGGTATATTCCCATATGATTATTTCGATTCTAATAACATGAATTTCAAAGGAAGCAAGGTGTCACCGAAAGTCGACAGCGATGCATCGCTAGTGTTTGATGACGTAATAATGAGGTGGTGAACTAGGGATACGATCGGTAAGTGATAGAAGCAGAGCATTGATATTATAATAAATTTGTAGAATAAATAAATGTAGAAAATAAAACACCGGGTTTTTGTTTAAGATTGTACATAATATTTTATTTTTTCAGTTGTTACACATTTCTGTTTGTTGAATAGTTTTAAGTATAGAGTACATAGACTGTTCACATTTTATATAGATTTCATTTGTTATAATTTTCTTTTTGTTAAATAGTTTTAAGTATAGATTAATTGTATATATATATTGTTCACATTTTCAATCAATTGCATTCGATGTCCGTGCTACAACTCAACTGTTCGTTTTCGCTGAACACTTCGAGTTCGTCCAACTTGTCTGTTATGCTCCTTTTCTACATTCGGCCGTCCTGATCATTCGACCCGAATGAAATGTCCCAAGGCTTCATGAACTCGGCTACGGTAGTCGTTTTGTTCGGCCTCTCATGTTCGCCTACCTTCACTACTTGACACCGGCCATGGTTTTGTTTTTGAGTTACTCGATATGGTCCAAAATATGTTGGTTTTAATTTCAAGTTGGTGCCAAATTGGGTTCTTTTAATTGCTACTAAATCATTTATGTTGTAGTTTGTCTCAGGCTTACGTTTGCTATTAGATGCTTTGCGAGTCTCGGCTTGAATTTTGGTAATATTCTGTTGAGCTTTTTCCCGAACACTATTTCGCTCCGCATTTAATTCTTTTACGTCAGCGTCTATCAAAAATTTACGTAAATCTGGACAATCTACTTCACGCATTTGTAACCCTATTACAACTTGGAAAGGAGTGATTTTAGTGCTTCGAGGCTGTTATTTATCATTTGCTGAACTCTATCGACGTAACGTAACCAGTGGGATGGATCTGTTTGACACATTTTGGATAACATTGGACCTACTGTTTTATGCACACGCTCGACCTGTCCATTGCCTCGCGGCACCAAGTAGCAATTAAAAGATGCTAAATATTTTCACGTTTGCAATACTCTTTAAAAATGTTGAGGTGAATCAAAGCGAATGATGCAAAAATTGCAGCCTGATTCTCAAGTCTGTCGATGACCTCTTGTACCCCAGATGATTTAGTCGGATATAGCCATACAAATTTTGAGAACCCGTCAATAATTACGAATATATGATTGTATTTTTTGTGCGTTTCTGTAAGCGTGCCAGCATGATCGACATAATAGGTCCCTAAAGGTTCACTGACCTTGTCGATTGGTGTCAACATG
Organism: Coremacera marginata; assembly: GCA_914767935.1. Lineage (NCBI taxonomy): Eukaryota > Metazoa > Arthropoda > Insecta > Diptera > Sciomyzidae > Coremacera > Coremacera marginata. The sequence goes on along the minus strand of OU612045.1, from coordinate 122,255,761 downwards.
CCCTCTTTTTTACCCAATTTTGCATCGTTAATGATGCACTCGACGCACCCTTTTACTATTAGCACAACCTTTGAACTCAACTCCGGAATAAAGTAAAATCTCTCTACAAGTTCTTGGGTCTTTTTGCTCGCATAATGGCCCTGTCTATGCGCTATATTGATTATTTCACCCTCCATCATAGAAGGAACTCCATCATAGAAGGACTTCATCATAGAAGGAACTGCTCTTTTATCGGATCTTTGTAAACAATACCATTACACAAAAAAAAATCTTCATTTGGACCAGTTTCAAAAGCTTTCTTTACCGCTCTTATCCAATGGTCTGCAGCCTGTGATTCTTTTAAACGAAATTTTAACGAATCTTCTATTGAAAGACAATACACATAGCTCAAAGAATCTACATGCTTCATACGAGTGCCTGACCTGTGTTTGATGGTATAATCAAATTGCTGCAAGTACATTGCCCACCTCATTATTCTGTCTGGTACGTCTGGTTTTTTAACTGTCATTGCGAACGCGTTACACTCGGTAACAATCTTAAACCTTGTGTCTTTTATGTAAAATCTCCATTTTTTGATACCCTGAATTATCGCCAATACCTCGAGTTCGTATAAACTGTACCGCTCCTGAACTGGAGTAATCTTACGACTCATAAATTCGACCGGGTGAAGTTGTTGGTCTTCTGAATCTTTTTGTAATATAACCGCCCCGTACCCGAATTTTGATGCATCAGCATGTATTTCAGTGAAAGCCATGGGGTTAAAAAGTTTTAAGGATGGTGCGTGGGTTAAGGCATGTTTTAATTGCTCAATGGCTAAATGTTGTTCTTGGTCGATTTTAAACTTCTCATTTTTCCGTAGCAAATCCGAAAGAGGTTTGGCTAGTCTAGCGTAGTTCTCTACAAACCTTCTAAAATATGATGTAAGACCAAGAAAACGTTGGAGTTCTTTTTGGTTATTTGGCACGGGAAAATTTGTAATAGCTTTGCTCTTCTCTTGAGATGGTAAAATACACAGTACAACACATAATTTTAGGACTCAATTCTGACAATTGCACGTGAAAGTAGGCCCAAAATGAAGAACTTGTGCATCATTCGTTTTGTCTTCTTGCCTTCCAAAATATTTTTAATATCGATTTGAAGTTAGTAACTAAGTAAGTAAGTAAGTAAGTAACTAACTAGTAAGTAAGTCGTATAGGGGAATTTATCACTTTTTAGGTTCTTTTGTTTGACATAACTCGAGAACCACTAGTCCGATTTAGCTGAAACAAATTTAGAAAAATTAAGAATTACAATTCCTCTGTTCTTATACCGTTTTCCTATGTGTGCAACACTTTCGAAGTTAAAAATGAATGTATGAAGGGAAAAAAGTATTTTTTGCCTAAAAATTTAATTTTTTTTTTTAAAATTCATAAAAAATCCAAAATGGAAAAAGTGTCAAATCTAATTATTTCACGTGAAGTCACATAACCTATGAGCAAAATAAGGCATAGATCATAAAAATCGATGCACGCGTTTCTCATTTATTCACAATTAAGTAAATGTGTAAATAAAGCCACGTAACCTGTGAGTAAAGTGAGACGTTTTTTGAGAAAATCGATGAATAAATTTACTTCAATTCCAATAATGTTATGAATGAATATACACAAAACTTAAAATAAAAATTCCGATTTGTATTGCAGCTATTCTTACACAGAAAATATGGAATTTATGGAATCTATGCATAAAAACAAAATTTAGAACATTTTCAATTATAATTATAATTATTATCAATATCCATTCTCGTTGAAGTTGACGCTTTTGGTTCTGATGATCTTCTTTTCTTCGTAGGTTGTTGATATTAGTGGTCTGAGTTTGCGTCGTCATCCGAGGAATCCATAATATTCAAGGGCTCGTTTTTTCCCATGGGTCCACCAATTTCAGTGTCATCTTCTTCTTCGGTGCTTTCATCTTCATACTGCATAATTTTCGAACACCACCAACAAACCTCCGCCAGCATTGCATCTAATTTTTTGCCTTTGGATCGCTCTTCCATTGGCATGGTCACCTGGTGGAACCTCTCTCCTTGTTCGTTCTGATTCCTGAGGTAATTGTGCCAAAAAGGTATCAAGGTGGAAATGCAGGAAATGTAATTTTAATGTCATGGATGCATTGATTTTTTCAAAATAATACAGCAACTTGTCCACTCGTTTCTGTATGTCATCTCGCTGTACTCGGTTCTTTCCTAAAACGCCTTCGATGACATCTTTCAGTGCGTTCCATGCATGTAGGTGGTTACTATGGTTCGAAAACACATTTGTGAAAGATTCGCTTTTCATTAATTTCCTTATATCTGGTCCATTACCTGTTTTAAATAAAAAAAAAACAAAAAAATTATTGGTAATGCGAACATATCGAAATGAAAAAAATTTATATATGACAATATTTAAATACAGACAAAGATACTTACCTTTTTTAATTTTAGCGTCACTGAGTTTTGAAAAGATGGATTTTAAACAGTCATAGGCGTCCACAATATCCTTGACTACCACTGCAACGAATTTGCCAGCTATTCCTAATTTTATGTGGAGCGGTGGCAACAAAATATAATCCAGGTCCTTCATCATAGGTTTATTGCGTAATTGTAATTGTTTGTTGAGCTCGGGAGTTCTTGCTTCCCAATCTTTACGTTGATATTGATTCCCTGTGTATCGTTAATTCCACTTACAAAGGAAGCAGAAGTATTTTGGATAGCCGCCCTTTTCTATAATGCCTTGTAGTATGTTGACTACCTTCAGATCACAACAAATCTTCCATTTGTGTTCATCGTATTTGATTTCCTTCAAAATGTTGGCCAATGATTTATACGTTTCCTCCTTGTTTGTGCTGAATCCCAATGGAATGGACGGTTTTTTGTTTGTTTTGTGTAACAGCACAGCCTTCAAACAGGAAACTGAACCATCGATGAATAAACGCCAGTTGCCAGCGATATAATCCATTCTGTCTGTATGATGTTGCTCTGACATTTTGCTGTGTGAGTTTTCTGCTCTTCAAAAATTAGGTACTACGTATTTTTTAATATTTTACTGGCAGGTACTTATAAATGGGCGCATATTTTAAGGGTGCCTGGCTATATACCTGATTCACCACTTGTACGTTTCAAATTGTGCAAAACTTTCCAAATAATGACCACCCTTAAATGTGGGTGCAATTTCTGTAAAAAAATCATACAGGTAGTTATCATACATTTATTAGCGTTTATTGCTTCGCAATCATAAAAATCAAATAAACTTTTGTTTATTCCTTTTTTTTTTAATTCTCAGAATCATTAGCGTTTATTGCTTCGCAATCATAAGAATTAAATAACCTTTTGTTTATTCCTTTATTTTTAATTCTCAGAATCATTAGCGTTTATTGCTTCGCAATCATAAATAACCTTTTGCTTATTCCTTTTTTTTAATTCTCAGAATCACAAAAAAAGGTGTCAATGTTTTCTCCAAATAACGTTGTGCATATCTCGAGCAAATTTTTGAAATTCATACATTTACTTAATTGTGAATAAATGAGAAACGCGTGCATCGATTTTCATGATCTATGCCTTTTTTATTATTATTATTAAATCTTTATTCTCATAGTAAAAGTTTTGACAAGATTATCCTATAAAATATACAATCGTATCTAGTTGACTTATGAGAATAGTTAATGACATTTTAATATTAAAAATATGTGTTAAATGCCACTACAAAATAACTTAATACATAGTGTTTATAAATAAATGTAAAGTGGGGTAAAAATTAAGATTAACAATTCAAGCAGTAAAAAGAAAATTTTTTTTTTTTTATAATTTATTAGAAGAAAGACAAATATTTTTTTTTATAGTACAAATCAAATTTAAGAAACAGAGCGCAACAAAATTTCGATTTCCGAGTGATCCACCTCTAACAGCCACAATTTTATTTTCCTTAAGAAAGTAATGAAATTTCTTTCAATTCGTATATTTGCAGGGAGTTTATTAAAAAGTCTGCAAGATAATATGGAAAAAAAATTTCGATATTGTGTTGTGCGAAAAACAGGAACAGTAACGGTTGAATTTTGGTTCGTTCTTAGGTTGTAAGAAGCAGATATTGGATTCTGCATGTAGCCACTTCTTTTGAAGAATATTTTAAGAACTTTGAAATAATATAAATGCCTTAACGGTAAAATCTCTAGACGTCTGAATAGATTAATAGATGAAGACAAACGATTAACTTTACAGATTATTCTGACAGCAGACTTTTGAAAAATTAATAAGGGACGTATATTATGCAGATATGCTCCTCCCCAACAGCACAAACCATATTGTAATTTGGAGTGAAAAATCCCATAGTAGATTTTAGTTAATGTACTCTCGGAACAAAACTGTCTTAGCTTATAAAAGCATCTTACTGTAGAAAGAAAATACTTCTTCAACAATGTAATATGTGCATTCCAGTTAAGCTGTTGATCAACCATTACTCCTAAATATTTATAGAAAGGCACCTTTTCTATAATATAACAAAACAATTATTACTACAAGGGTTTCTATTATAAACAATTATTATACAAAACAATTATTACTACAAGGGTTTCTATTATTAAAAGTTAAACCGAGGTTATCTCTCGTAGACGACTTTAAGCAAAAACGACAACAATCATATCCGTGAAATAAGATATCAATATCCGGCGACACTATACCATTTAAGCTAAAATAAATGAGCTTTGTTTTTTTGCTAACAAGTAATTTGTGATTTGCAAACCAAACTCTAAGTAAATAAACATCATGATTTATATCTGCAATTAAGTTAAGGGGATTAACTGATGCATATCCAATAGCAAGATCGTCAGCAAAAGCAGTAACTTTACCAACGAAGTTAAGCGAAAAAATAGAGTTAATATAAACTAGAAAAAGAATCGGACCAAGGACAGAGCCCTGGGGAACTCCTAAATTTATGTATTTAGAGTCACTTAATTCGTTACAAATTTTTACTCTTTGTGTTCTACAAGTCAAAAAGGACATAAGCCAATTGTAAATAAAACCACGAAAACCTAGATTATGCAATTTTTTCAGAAGTAAATTGTGATCGACCATGTCAAAAGCCTTTGTTATATCCACAAAAAGTCCGGCGCAACTTTTTTTATCATCAAGACCTTTATAAACCGATGTACAGAAATCGAGCAGAGCGTCTTCCGTTGAGAGACCAGCTCTAAATCCGAACTGACAAGAACTGAAAAAATTTTGACTGTTTAGAAAAGCTAAAATCCTTACTTTCATGGCTTTCTCAAAAATTTTCGAAATTGAAGACAGCAAACATATTGGTCTGTAATTATTGGTATCTTTTCGGCAGCCTGTTTTAAAAAGTGGGATTACAATTGCGTCCTTAAGTTGATCAGGAAATGTACCAGATAGGACACTTAAGTTAAATATGTGTTTTAAAATATCCACTAAATTGTATGCAACATTTTTCAGAATATTGTTTGAAATCTCGTCACAGCCAGAAGAATTCGAGTTTCTTAAGGATTTGATTATTTTCAATAACTCAAGACCAGAAATTGGCTCAAAATAAAAACTGCGCATAGAAATATGTTCCGGATTGTTCAAAGAGCTTAAACAGGCATCCATCGAGGGCTGAAGCTGCCTACATGTTGCAAAATGATTATTAAATTCATTTGAAATTTGTTTGAAATCAGTAATGATTCTCGATCCATTATTAATAACAATCGATTCCGCGTTTTTGGCTATGTTGCGATTTAAAATATTATTTACAACTTCCCATTCTTTTTTTGAGTTACCTTGTGCAATTCTAATCTGGTTTTGGTAGTAATTATTCCTACAAGATTTTATTTCTATTTTTAAATTTTTACATATACGAGCGTAACGCTGCTTTAAAATGAGATTAAAAGGATGCTGGGCACATTTTTTTTTAAGTTTATTTTTTAGCTCAACCTTCTTAAGTAAACCAAGAGTCATCCACGGTTTTAACATACGTTTTGAATTTCTAAGAATGGTTGTACAACTGGAGTTATAAATATGATTGGTTAAAATGCCTAAGAATAAGCTATACGCCTGAGATACATTTTGTTCTGCATAAACAGGCTCCCAATCTTTAGAGCGCAGTGCATAATTTAGTTCTAAAAAATTAATTTGCTTGACTCTAACAGGAGAGTTATGGTTATAATTTATTTGGTACCCAGTTCTACTCAGAAGTATACCCGTTAAGCAATGATCAGTCACTTGAAGATCCAGGTTAATCCCAAAACAAGAGTTGAGAGATAATCTAGAGAAACGAGCAAGTACATGGTCAAGACAAGTTCCTGACACAGGTCTAGTAGGCTCATTTACGAAGGACGTAAGCCCGTTTTCAGCCGTGAGAGTCATATATGTATTTAAAGATTGGTTGGTGTGAAGAAGATCTATATTAAAATCTCCTTGTAAAACAAGGTTAGCTGAATGAACATTCCCTAGCAACGTTGAAAATTCCTCTAAAAATAAGGAAACGGGATGAGAATGCAGTCTATAAAAGCAAATAAAGTTATAAATATTTTTGTTTAAACATAGAGAAACTTTTAATACATCCGCACTTGTAAGATTCCAGCATTTAAATTCAGAATTTAAACAATCGCGAACGAATGCACCTACTCCGCCTGCAGAATACGAATCATTGGTATTAGCAAAAAAGGCATAACCGGGAATATAAAAATCATCGATTTCGAACGAAAAAATCCAGATTTCAGACAAAAAAATTATATCTGGCAAGTACTTAAGGGGGTCCTCTGGTAATCCGAAAAAAAGATTTTTCGATTTTTTTTTTCATATTTCTATTGCTCAGATACTCAAAAACATTTTCCCAAAAGGATTTTTCAAAATTCGAAATAGTTTAGGAGATACAGGCATTTTTGTGTAGGTATGTTTTCGTCAAAATAACGCATCAGCAAAGTTGTTTATTTGCCTGCAGTCATTAGTCGAAAATTCTGTGGAATTCTTCCAAAATATGTATTGATATTACAAAATATACACACACAGTATGTATACATGCAGTATGTATACATGCATGTTTTGATTTAGGGGTTGAAATGATTTTGAGCCCAGGTGTTCACATGAAAGAAGCAATCGAACGAGATTCAGTTTATTTTCGAACGCTGAAAGCTACGCGTGCGCGATAACTGCTGTTGTAAAATAAAAGAAAAATCGTTTTGTGTTTTTTTTTTTGCTATGGATAAAAAAAGCCACCCAAACGCGCCGCGTAAGTACGCGTATCGAACAAAAAAGAGGCATTTCCGTGGAAACCAGCACTCCCAAGTAGAGGACACCGACTTTGCCAGCACATCGGCCAAAAAATTGAAGAAAACGCAAGACAATGAAGTCATCATCGAAAACAACCTCCAGTTCTGTTTCTTGGAATTTTTTTCATTTTTCCAAACGCTTGCTGCTCTGGTTATCTGCGCCCAATGTAAACAAAAAATTCGATTTGGAAAAACATGTATGCGTGGAGTCGGCTTCAAAGTGAGTCTGCAGTGCCAATGTAAAGCTACACAGTATATTAATTCTTCGCCGGTGGTCGGTAAATCTTTTGTTGTAAATCGCCGGTTGATATTTGCCATGAGATTGCTTGGAAAAGGGAGAGAAGGTATTAATATGTTCTGCGGATTAATGGACATATGCCAAGGATTGTGCCTTGATGCGTACTATGGCACCTTGAAAAACATGCATGTGTCTGCTAAAGCAGTTTACAAGCAGTGCCTGTTGAATGCGGTTAAAGAAGAGCAGGAACTCATTGCTGACCGTTTCAGGGGATGGCACCTGGAAAAAACGGGGATTCTCGTCTCTTTTTGGTGTCACTACGCTCGTCGGTAAACATACCAAAAAAGTGGTTGACTCCGTTGTCAAATCAAGCCTTTGCCAGGCATGCAAAATGTGGGGAAAAAAAAATGACTCTGCAGACTTCGAAGAATGGTACGAATCGCACCAGAAAACATGCACAAACAACCACAGTGGGAGTGCGGGCAAGATGGAAGTAGATGCCGTGAAGGAAATGTTTGCCTCATCGATCGAAAAATATGGCATAAAATATGAAAAATATATTGGCGATGGCGACAGCAAAACCTTCAAGGCCATTATAGACCTTGATCCGTATAACGGCGACCCCATTGTCACAAAAAAGGAGTGCATCGCTCACGTGCAAAAACGCATGGGCACACGGCTGCGCAAGGCCAAAAAAGAAAACAAAGGCATCGGTGGAAAAGGCACTGGCAAACTGACAGACAAAGTCATAAGCGAGCTGACTACTTACTATGGACTTGCTATTCGACGTAATAAGGACTCTGTGGAAAACATGAGAAAAGAAATATGGTCAACATATTATCACAAAAGTTCAAGTGATAGTAATCCACAACATATGTATTGCCCACCTGGTGAGTCCAGCTGGTGCGCCTATCAAAAGTCAGCAGCAGAAGGCTCATTAGCCTCATTTCACCACACGTACGCCCCACTTGATGGAAAGGTTCTGCAAGTAATGAAGCCCATATACAAAGCGTTATCATCCGACGATCTACTCAACCGATGCACTGGAGGTGAAACGCAAAATTGTAACGAATCGTTCAACTCGCTTTTGTGGACCTTTGCGCCGAAACATATCCACTGTGGTGCTACCACAGTCGAAATCGCAAATTTTCTGGCAACCTGCATTTTCAACGAAGGCTTCACAAGTATTTTAAAAATAATGTCAACAATGGGTATTGTCATCGGCCCACAAGCCGAGATGTATGCTGAATCTCGCGACGGAAAACGACTTCAACGCTCAGAGCTAAAAACGTACGCATCATCGAAAGAGGGTCGCACAGCCCGCAGAGCCCAAAAAGCCATGGAAAACTCGTTTTATGAGATGGAGGAAGGCACACTTTATGGGGCTGGAATTGCCGATTAATATTCGTAAGTATTGTATTAAAAAAATATGTGTTAATGTCATTTGTGTGCCTCAAAATTGAAGTCAAAACTTTAAACGCGTTTTTCTCGAAACCATGTTTTTCAAAACTTTGCGCACGATAACTCAAACAGTTTTTGAGATTTTGATATATGAGGCATGAAACGACGCAGAATTTACGCCGCTATAGCCCCTACCTCAAACTTGCCGAAAAAATAATGTTTACTATTTTTTTTCTACACTAGACTACAAAAAAAAAGGTCGAAATTCGATTTTTCATTTTCAAAGTGGCGGCTCCCCCCCTAAAAAAATTTCGATTTTTGTTTCCGAGGTAGGGGCTATAGGGACATTCATTCTAAGTATCTGAATATTTTTATATTTTTTTTTTTCAGACGATGTTTACACTTGGAATCGTGCGCAATTTGGACCCACCTTTTTTCCGGAGAACCTCGTTACCAGGCCGAGAACTTTCTGAACGGTCCATAAATTCACTTTTTCAAAATTTTGTATTTTTTTCAATAAATTAAGCTACCCAAATCAAAAAACGGAACTAAAATATCTTTACTCGTTCTCTTTCCACAATATTTTGAAAAAAGGCTAAAATTTGGCATAGATTACCAGAGGACCCCCTTAAGTGCTTGAAGGTTACAAACAAAGGTATCGAAGTTTTGTCGCAAGCTTCGTATATTTTGATGAACAACTAATAATTTCTGATGGCTTAGCATAGGAATATTATCAAAATTATTCAAGGCGACAATAGTAGGATTGTTGTTGGTAAGATAATTTTCATTGTTATTCATTTCGGTATAAAAACTAATTTTATTTTAATAGAAAACTATATATTATTGAGGTCTTCAAAGGATCTTACAACAACAACCCTACTTCCATCATCTTTTTTCAAAAAGAATTTAGAATTACTAAGCCATAAATATTTGTAGTTCCTATGCTTTTGGGCTGATTTAGCGGACATAAACAGAGCTTTGTTATATTTGGTAAAACAATCATTGATGTAAATATTTTTCTTCGGGCCATTTGTAAACAATGATGTATTCAGCTTATTCGTAGATTTTTTTTTGGTTTTCATTATGGCTTTCTTAAGTTCATACGACGATAGATGAACGCACAGAATTTCGCTGTCGGCTTCTTGCATATTTTTATTGCTTCTCTTCTTGTTGATTTTTTTTACAAAACATCTCTTGATTTGCTCTGTTGGTACTGACATATTAAGAGCATCTCCCATTATTTTCTGAACGCATTCCTCTGCATTAGCGTTATTAATATTTGGTACGCCAACAATTTCAATTACATTTTCTAATTGCTTTTGCTCATTCCAGTTAAGTTTATTTTCGAGGCTAGTAACTCTTTTGCTCAAGAGATCATTCTCATATTTAAGCTGACCAAGAGTACCTAAGAACTCATTATTTATTTTCTTAAGACTTAGGATTTCTTCATAAAGCAACTGAAGAGTAATTGAACTTCGGTCATCGTCAGAGCATACGAATGTATTTTCTTTTAACGAAGATTGCTGGTTTAGTGTAGGAGTTATTATTGGCAGATTTGTTTCACTTGCTGCTGCGTGAATATGTTGATTTTTGTCAGTTTGTGGCTGACCGCCAGTTGGGGCTGTAGCTTTATTAATTGTGTTTGTTTTATGTTTTGCTGCATTACGTAGATCTGCCTCTTTCACACCAGGAGAAGAATACGTGTTTTTGTTTTGAATCGTTTTATCAGCTGTTAAACGCTGAAACCCCTCCGTGACGTTGTAGGTATTTGTTGCCCAACTACAGCTGCTGTTTGTTGATTACCTGCTTTGTCTTCTTGGTTTGTTTCTGCTACAGTTGGTGTTGCTGATGACAATTGTTGAAGGGATTTTCGTCGGAGAGCACTGCACTTGTCGCAACGATATTTAATTTTGTTTGTTTTCATGTAGTCAATGTCGACCGAATTGATGTTAACGCACTTGCAATGAAAAAAACAATTACAATCTGAGCACGATATTTTATTAGCGTAATTGCTTTCTATTTTTTCATTACATTTTAAGCAGTTCATTTTTATTTATCTGATGTAGTTGTATTGTTTCTTTTTGTTTTCAGTTTATAATAAATTGTTAAATAAAAGCGCGTACCCCACGACACTTATTAAAAACACGTCAGTTCACTTTCGCGTTCTACTCTTCTCTCTCCTCTCCGCGTTCTACTCTTCTCTCTCTCTGCCTTATTTTGCTAATAGGTTATGTGACTTTACGTGAAAGTAATTAGATTTGACACTTTTTCCATTTTGGATTTTTTATGAATTTAAAAAAAAAAATTTAAATTTTAGGCAAAAAATACTTTTTTTCCTTCATACATTAATTTTTAACTTCGAAGTGTTGCACACATAGGAAAACGGTATAAGAACAGATTAGAGGAATTGTAATTCTTAATTTTTCTAAATTTGTTTCACCTAAATCTGACTACTGGTTCTCGAGTTATGTCAAACAAAAGAGCCTAAAAAGTGAAAAATTCCCCTATACGATAGTTACCAACTTCAAATCGATATTAAAAATATTTTGGAAGGCAAGAAGACAAAACGAATGATGCACAAGTTCTTCATTTTGGGCCTACTTTCACGTGCAATTGTCAGAATTGAGTCCTAAAATTATGTGTTCAAAAATGTTGGACTGTGATAGTTCCCCTTTCAATAATATAACCAAAAAAGATATTTTCCTCATCAAAAACTGACACTTCGACCACTTAGTGTGTAACTCGTTCTCGCTACCCTCTGAACAGATTCTAATTTTTTATACCTTCATCCTCACTTTTCGCTGGAACCACGATGTCGTCCATATAGATGGCGACAGTTCCGTCATTTAACAAATTTTGAAAGATTGCCTGAATAAATCAACAAAACACCGCCAGAGAATTTGAAATTCCGAATGATACGTTGTTAAATTCGTATTGTCCGTAATGTGTAATAGATGAGGTATATTTCCTGGAGCCCGGCTTGATAGGGACATGAAAGAATCCATCTCTCAAATCGAGTGTAGTGGAAACGCTCGCGCCTTGTAGCCTTTTTAGCACCTTATCGATTAGTGTCATGGGAAATTGTCTTTAATTATTTTTTTCATTTTACTTCCGGTAGTCGCAACAAAACCGTTTGGTACGTCTTTTTTTTAAACGAGTACGAGTGGCGACGCATTCTCGGAAGTACTTTTAGTAATAATTTTGTTTTCCAGCCCTTCCTGAACCTGAGTTTTTATAAAAAATTTGTCCATATACGAAGTTCTTTGCTGACCTTGACGTACAGGTACATCGTCTTTTAAAACTATCTTCATCTCTACCGGTGAGTTTATTGAATTTTCAGGTGAATACCTGTTTATTAAATTTTGAACTTTTCCTTGTTGCAATCTAGGCAAATGAAATAAATCTACTTCAGGTGTTTTGCTATATGGTTCTGGCTTTATGGACATACAAAGAGCTTCAAGTTCTACAAACAAAAAATTTTCTTCAATTTTTTCAGGTGAAGTTTTCAACTTTTTTATAAATTCTACGCTCTCTCCTCTAATTATAAGATCCACATCCCTAAGTATACTATTACCAAGAATTGCTGAATACACTAAAAATCCTGCTCTCGAACAAAGTGAAAAGTTACATTTAGCTCAACCTCATCAACATAAATATTTGCCTGGAAACTGCCCATTGTTGTGAGCTCGCCTCGACCAACACCAAACAAATGCAATTTCTCTTTGGAAAGATTGATATCACCACCCAACATATTTAATGTATCACACCGAAGAATACACGTTTTACACCCTGTATCTAAAAGTGCACTAAATGTAAAGTCATATAAAGTTACGTCAACAAAAACCATTCCGCTTTGCCATCGATTGATCCGTTCCGATATTACTTCGACCCTACCTGATTGCCTGCCACTGCATTGATGTGCATAATGACCTTTTAATTTACATTTAAGACATGTAATATCATTGCTGCGACATTCTTTCGCGATATGACCTTCCTTTCCACATTTCAAACACTTTTTATTTGACCCTTGTTGTTGACCTTTGTCATCACGCATATTTTCTGATGCCGCTCGGATTCCACTTGGTTTGCTTATTGAAGCTGTGGACCTCTAATTTTTTCGTAAACCCTTATTTGCTCCTTAAGCTCTTTCACACTCTTAGCTTGGTCTTGTTGGACCTTGAATCTGGAATGACCTCTATAAAATATTCGGGCACGCTTTGTTCATCAAGTGCAATTGGCTTTCCTATCTCTAACAAGGTATACAAATACTCGTGCAGTATTTCCTTGGCCAGTTAACGCCGGTTTCTAAGAATCCTATGAACTTCAGACGCGCATAACTTTTTCCCAAACTCCTCAATTACTGATTCCTTAAGTGCACTCCAGCTTCGCACACCAACTAACCCCCACACAAAAAGCCTAGCAGCGCCTCGCAAAAGTTGTTTCGTAATAAACAAATTTTCGTAATTCATCCCAGCCCACAGTATCCGCCACGTCCTCAAACTTCTCAACCCACTGATTAACGTCCTGCAGGTTATTTCCATCAAATGAAGAAACACTGTCCTCAATATCACGTAGAGTAAAACATGATTTTGATGCACGTAAATTAATTGGTGCAGGGTCAGTGTATACTGAATTTACAGATTCATTGTCACTCATTGCCCCCCTATCCTTTAAGCCCAAGTGCTGTATCAATCTATCTTGTAACTCTAACTTTCGTCCAGTTATGCTCAAGTTTAGTTCCCTTAACTTTTCCTTTAATGCGTCCACTGTCATTTTTTTAATGCTATCGGCATCCATTTCTTCGTTATAATATTCAAAATTAAGTAAATAAATATATTAAAATATTGTTAATACATATTTTTTTTAATATTTTTAATTTTGAACTGTCAAGTATAAAAACTAAGATAATATTTGTTTATATTTTTTTAGTAGTTAATTATTTCACCAAACTCTTCTAACTGTTCTCTTTCTTTAAGCAGCTTTATAAATAAATAAACTTATCAAAATATCAAGTATAAAACTAAGATGATATTTGTTTATACTTTCTTAGTAGTTAGTAATTTCAATTAATTTATAAATAAACGAACTTTAGGTTTCAACTATTTAATAAAAAAAAAAAAAAAAAAATCTCTCTACTCTGCCTCTTAATGCAAAATTTAGTCCTTAGAATAATTAGAATTTCATTCAATATCAACTTCGTTTAAAATGAAAGCAGTCAAACTAATTTATTTCAAAATTTTATTTTAACTTTAAATGTATCTACTTTAAAGAAATGGAAAATGCCATGCTAAATAAGTTGTAATTTCCAAAATTGATTTCTAAAGATAATCTCTTTTCGTTTAAACTCGTTTATTTCTCCATATCGTTGTTTACGTGGCGATGACTGCTGCTTACTGAGCACTGTGCTGAATAAAAAGGGTGGTTCTCTACTCAATGTTCTCTACGCCCGCCAACACTCGTGGTTGTTGCTCGAAAAACTATTCTGCTTGCATCGTCGTCTCTGCTCTTCTGTTAATCAGGGTTGACACTCTGTTATTGCAATACAATATTTCCTGCCATCAACACTCTCTTTGGTTTCGATAACATTCACTATTTTTGATCTCAAGGTTGATTTATAAGGTTGTCGCAAGGGAGAGAGCGAGCACCCATAATTGTAAAATCCAAGTTGTCAGCTCATAGAAAATCTGCAAGAGCTCTCTATTATCATCAGTTTTTTTTTCGTAGTCATTCGCAAAATTGGTTGGCTTTGACAATAATGGGTACTGAGAAGAGAGCGCGATCAGCCCTGCGACAACCTTATAAATCAACCTTGTTTGATCGTAAGCGCTCTCTATGGCTTACGCGCGTATTTGTTGTTCAGATTTGTTGATGTAGAGCTCTTTCTCTCTGGCTTTGTTTTCGTGCTTTTCGTTCTATCAATTGCTAGCCATGAAACTGACGCTTCTTGATTTTTCTAGAATGTTAGGACGCTGTTGCTGTGCTGCTGCTTGCTTTTTGAACTACAAAGCGACAAAATCTCTGCTTGTCGTTATCTCTGCATTTGCTGCTATAGTTGGAATTATTTTGCGTTTTGGTTTTTTCTTTCTCTTTTTTAGCTTTATTTCATTTTTAGTTCATTTTACAATTTCATCACTTTTTGCATGTCTGTTTTGCTTTGCTACTTATGCCGTGGTTATGCTAGCCAAACATGATTGCCGAACATTTGGTGTTCATTTTCGTTTATTTATTCTCTTCGCTGAAATATTGGTTTCGTGGTTATGCTTCTGTTTGCTGCACAGTTGCATCAATGTTATAATATTCCAAAACACAAATTAAACAACCCTAATTTTTATGTATACACTTTTTTTTACACTTCGATCAAACTGCGACTACAAGTAAATGCCATTCCTACATAAAATATATTAAATAATATACAACACAACAATACGAATTGATTAAAATTAATTTGCAATTTGATTTAAGACTATTTTTTAATAGTAAACTTGTGAAGGCACAAAATTGTTAATGTTTATTTGAAGGGACAATAAATACTGAAAATGTTTGCTCAACACATGTTGTTCGACTTTTTCTTAATGTCTGTTCTTTATTTGTAAGGTTGCTTGTTATTTATAATAAGTTGCTTTATAACTTATTAAAATTTTGACTACTTTTTCTACTTTTTTGATGCTTTTATGGAATTTGACTGCAGGCAACACCGGAAAGATCGGCATGTTTGCTGTTTCAATCAGCAATCAAAAATGTTCGGTCTGAGAACGAGAGAATGAATTTGAGAAAAAGTTCATTTCTCACTTTACATGAGAAGCAATAACAACAAAAAATGTTCGGCAATCATGTTTAGCTAGCATAACCACGGCATTACAGAACGTTTTTTTTTTTTCATTATCAATTCTTTAACTTAATTTCTCTACGTTGTCACTTTCGTTGGAAAGAGATGTTCACAATTATGGAGAAGGTTGATAATGGAATGCCAAAGTCGCCACCTGTGTACAGTTATAGTTATTAATGCGTTACACGATTCAGAAATGAAGCCAAATTTGCACATTTGCCACTTTTATGTTAATTTATAGGTATTCATATTGTTTTATATTATTAAAATGTTCACTTAACATTGAGTTTACTATTATTGCGGTACTTTTTTATTGTTTAAATTTAATCTGTTTGTACACACGCACAATACTATCCCGGTTGATTCCCCAATTGTAGAAAATAAAACACCGGGTTTTTGTTTAAGATTGTACATAACATTTTATTGTTTCATTTGTTACACTTTTCTGTTTGTTGAATAGTTTTAAGTATAGAGTACATAGACGTTCACATTTTATCTAGATTTTATTTGTTATAATTTTCTTTTTGTTAAAGAGTTTTAAGTATAGATTAACTGCCTTATTCATAATCTCATTTCAGAGGCTGCGTAACTTTAAACCAGCTTTAAACAATACATCGTTATTCATAAAAGTTTTCCGGCTTGTTGAAAATCTGCGTAACTTAAACGCCGAAATTTGCGTTTAAAGGCATATAGTATAAATTATTATCTAGAGATTTCATCAATCTCTGGCATTTGTTAACAGAGGTTAACAGAGTTTTTTTTTCTTCATGTTCTTAAATGAAATAACTCTGTTAACATATGCCAGCGATTTAGCAGAGTTGATGCAATCTCTATATAATAATTTACACACTATGTTCAAGGGTGCATAAATTTAACCTCAAATTTTTTGTCGTCTTTCCGATTAAGGTTGATGTTTATGATAATTTATCATAGACATGCTATCCGGCCTTTGTAGAACTTTTTTTCAGTAACAGATTGGCAAATGTACAAGAATTCTTCATTATTGTAAAAGATTTTCGATTGCTTAGACACAAACCTTACAAAAGATTTGTGAAAAATTTTTAAATCACATTAAATTCATAATATATAATAATTTACTGCTGTTTGTTAATTTATTGGTAATAATCGTTGTTATTAACGAACATTAACAACAAATCTGAAGATAAAGCCATACATGCTTCACCGCATCGACTCTAAGTCCAAACAAAGCGGTATTCCATCCCGCAAAGAAAAAAAGCCACCGGATAAGGCTTCCACAAGGTCAGCTATTCATGATGCTTCCTCTGACCGCCCGTCAACTATTGGTGCTGCTACCCTACTCACTCCCGCTAATACTGCTTCTTGTTCTACTGATAATGTCCTGTCACAATCCACGCCTGCTGAGCCCTTACTCGATCTTCACACTCCTGAGCAATCTATGGATTTTACTATTTCGTCGTCTCCGGGCATTTCAAATGGTGCAGAACAGTTCATGCAGCTTAGTAACAACAACAATGATGTTACGCAGAAATCTTTTCTATTACCAAATCTTCGAACAACCCAAATATGGCTTCACAAAACAGATTTCAGTTAATGGCCGACTTAACTTTGGATAATATTGATGGTAATAATAATAATATAAATGCTACTTTTATTAATTCTTCAAATGTTAATAATATTAATTCTTCTTCTGTCAATATTAATCATAAATCGGGCAGAATCGCAGGGCCCCCTCCTAATGCTAAAAAATTTTGTCCACCAATATTTTTATTTAATTTAGACGTAAATAAATTGATTAGTCAATTAAATGCTAAGACCCCTAAAATTGAATTTAAAATAATTAATTTAAACAAATTTAAATCCAAAATTTTTTTTAAAGAGCTCTCAGTGCATAACGAGATGATGGAGTTATTGAAAAACAAAGGAATACAATCCTATTCTTTCACTCCACCAGAACTTAGGCAGCCTTCAGTGATATTAAGGGGGCTTCTCTATAAAACCGATCTCAATGACATTAAAAATGACATAGATAGTCAAGTTCCAAACCTTGTTGCAAATATTTCTAAATTTTACACACGCAATTCAAAACTAAACAATGTTGAAACGGGTCTCTTCTTGGTCACGTTAGTTCCAGGTGGCGAAATGAAAAACATAAATCGCATTAAATTCATTTTAAATCAAGTGGCCACCTGGGAAGCCCCCAGATCCACAAACAAAATTATCCAATGTAAGCGTTGCCAATCCTGGGGATATTCAGCAAAAAATTGCAACAAAAAATTTGCATGTGTCAAGTGCAATGAAGATCATGAACCGGGAATGTGTTCTAGACTACTTCAGGACAAGGCTGAGCCGTTTTGTGTTAATTGTAAGCAATTTGGACATCCCTCCAACTATAGAGGTTGCTCATCATATAAATCTTATCTTAAGAAGAAAAAAGAATTATTATTTGAAAACCAGAAAAAATTGCTTACAGCTGAAAGAAACGTTGCCTCGGCCACACGTTCCTTTTCTAATTTAACACCTGGTAAATCTTATGGTAGTAATTTTTATTCTAATCCATCTAATACAAAAGTCTCCTCGACTAAAAGATCTCCTCTCATTGAAGAATTTCTTAATTTAGCCTGCTATTTCCAGGCTCCCTCCTTAACTTCTCTTGAAGAAAAAATTAAAAAATTCATTTTTACATATAAATCATATTCCTTTCTCACTTTTAATGTCAGATCTTTAATTAACAAAAGTCGGAGAATTGACTTCCTTTCAACTCTGAATCGAAATCGAATTGATATAGCCTTCATTCAAGAAACACATATCTCTTTCAAGAATAAAATCAATATGTATAATTACAATTTCATTCACCAGTGCTCACCTCCAGGCGTTGGTAATTTAATTAAATCTCATATGAAATATACTCCTGTTACTATTCCTGATTTAAGCTTTCCAAATGTTTTCATTGTGATTTATTTAACTGTTGACTCGTTTCCAAAAAAAATGTTAGTAGGCAGCATTTATTTTCCTTCCTGTGCACCAACTTTAAGAATGCTCCACGCTCTTCTTTAATAAAAAATTTCTCCCGCGATTTTGATGGTACTGTTTTCGGTGGCGATTTCAATGCCAAAAACAGAGCATGGGGAGACTTATTTGATAATATAAACGGAAAGACTCTAAACAATTGGGTGCAGGACTCAGCTATTGATTTCCACAGACTCTGTGACGTAAGCCCCTCATACCCAAATTCTTGATCATTTTATTTTAAGTTCAAATTTGATTGACCTCATAAATATAAATTTCTCTATTTCAAGTCTACCTTCCTTCTCAGACCATTTTCCTTTATATCTCAAAATCACAGTTCCCATTCTTGACTTTGTAATAAATACTCCTAGAACTATCATCTCCTATAAAAATACTAACTGGGACAGCTTTCGTGAAGATTTAAATTCTATTATAGAAAACATTACTCCCCCTTTTATAAGAAATCTATCAAACTCAGAAATTGATGAGTCAATCGACATTATTACAACCTCAATTCTCTCTGTCATCAAAGATCACACAGAAGAATTAGTACTAAAAGATAATCACTTCCTTATTCCAGATAATATTAAAAATCTCTTTAAACTCAAGCATCAATGGCAAAAAACCTTGAAAAATATTTATCATCGAAATTTCAATCGCAAAAGTAATGAATACAATCTTTTCTCGACTCAAATAAAATTATTAAGCAACATGATCAAAAATCAAGTTAATGCGCATCTAGCTACATTACTCCATAAAAAACTTTCCAAAATCAAACCTGGCCCGTCCGCATATAAAGAACTATTCAAGTTTTTAAACAAAAAAAATGATAAATTTTGTAGCAAAATCCTCTTAGGTAATATGATCATCCAAGACAGTTATCTAATTGCAGATGCTTTTAAAAACCGTTACACGGACATCTACAGAGAGAACATTCCAGACACAGCTAATTTTGACCTTATCGATTCCTCTATTGACAGAGTTCTTTAAAATTGTTGCAATCCTATTTATATTTTTAACAGCAATTTCACATCGATTGATAATGAATCAAATACTCATTTTACTAACCCTGAAAATCTCCAAAAGATAGTTGATTCATCAAATTCAAAAAAGTCAGCTGGTCCAGATTCAATTTCAAATTACATTATCAAAAAACTTCCCAGTTCAGTATTCACGGTTCTTTCAATTATCTTTAATATTAATAATGGTTACTTTCCGTTAAAATGTAAATCTGCTTACATTATTCCTATAAAGAAAAAGCCACACTCCTTCGAATTAAATAACTTCAGACCAATATCCTTGTTATCTAATTTTGGGAAATTATTTGAAAAAGTTATTAAATTAAAAATGGATGAAAACATAAACTTTGAATTTATTCCAGACCAACAATTTGGTTTTAAAAAAGGTCATTCAACTGCCAATGCTCTTCTCAAACTTCATGACGATATCGTATGTAACTTAAGAGAACAATCTTGCACTGTCCGAATTTCTCTTGATATTGAGAAAGCCTTCGATAGAGCATTTCATAAAGGTCTCTTATATAAATTAATAAACATTGGTTTCGATCCATTTATTATTAAAATTCTGTGTAGTTTTCTTTCCGATAGAACTTTTCAAATTCATCTTAATGAAGTGAATGCAGAAATAGGTCTAATTAAAAGTGGAGTCCCTCAAGGAGCCATACTTGCTCCTTTCCTTTATAATATCCTTATCCATGACTTTCCGCATGTAGTAAATGACAGCAAAAGTATCCTCTACGCCGATGACTCCTTAATATATGCTCATAACACATCTCCAATTGCTGCACTGCATTCAGTCAAACTTCACTTAAATATTATTAACACTTACTATCTTAGCTGGGGAATCAAAATTAACACCTCTAAATCTCAAGCCATTTGCATTAGAAACGCTTCTGGTAAATGCAACTATAAAGTTGTTCCTGAAAGCAAATCACTTAATCTTAATAATGAAAGCAAAGAGAGTTGAATGCCGATATTTTTTAAAACCGTTATAACACTCTAATTTATTGTTGTTTACTATAATAGTAGCGTTAGCTTTAAAATCAACTGAAAATTTTACAACAAAAACATTACACTGCAAAGTAAATTTTT
Organism: Coremacera marginata; assembly: GCA_914767935.1. Taxonomy (NCBI): domain Eukaryota; kingdom Metazoa; phylum Arthropoda; class Insecta; order Diptera; family Sciomyzidae; genus Coremacera; species Coremacera marginata. The sequence goes on along the minus strand of OU612045.1, from coordinate 122,234,922 downwards.
GTTTTTTCTATTGTTTACATATCAATGTAAGCTTTTGTAATTTACATAGGTATTTTAAGCACAAATTAAAACTCAAAAAACAGATGACCTGTTGACCTGAGGTAAAAACTTTGTATTCGGAAGTTTTAGAGAACACTTAAGAGAACATAAATACGTAATAAACTGAATTTTTTTTTAGATAAACTTTAGAGAAAATCGCATTCGTACTCATTTTTTTCGTGAAAAAAATTATTTTTTGAGTTTGGTCAGCTTAATTGTTTTTACCAAACGAGTTAACTTTAATTTGTTTATTTTTTTATTAGACCTGTTAAATTGTGTTTCCAAAACTGCACTTAAATCTTACGAAGCTATCATACTTTCAAAGTTATTGCGCTAAAAGTGATATTACCTTAAAATTCGACTTTTTTACATTATTTTACTCCTATCTCGGAGGGGGGTGAAAATAGACCCCCCCTTCCATACAATTTTTTTCTTGTATTGACCCAAGAAACCTCCGGTTTTCGGATTGACCTCTCTAACAGACTCACCCTGTACTATATTGTTCACATTTTCAATCAATTGCATTCGATGTCCGTGCTACAACTCAACTGTTCGTTTTTTGTGATCTTCGTTGACCCCACGCTTCGTCCAATTGACCTACCATTCTTTCTTGCTCGTCTAATTTTTCCATGTCCCTCTGTCAATGCTGCCATACTTCTTCTGTTCGTTTGTTCACACTAATGTTTATGGTGTCCGTGTATTCGTCAGCTTCGAGTTCGTCCAACTTGTTTGTCATGCTTCTTTCCTACATAAATAGACATATGATTTGTTCTAAAAAGCGTAGAAGAAGCTTATCGACGTTAAGCAAGCGTAGAAGCATACTTCAAAGTATGGTTATTATTGGTGTTGTTGTTGATGATGCATGTTAACGTTAACGTCGTGAATGTAGTGCAAAGTTGGGGGGAGGGAATATATAAAAAAATTTAAAAAAATTAATGAAGTTTTTTTTATTTTATAGCTGTTAAGTATAGAGTTCCATAATCGTTTTTAGTCAAAGAAAGTATTAATAACGGAAATTTTAATTTAAAAAATTTATTTATCAATTTTTTTCAATTTTCAACTTAAGATGATAATACTTATAATAATATAAAAATCTTAATATATAGGGATAATGATATATGAATTTTGATACTATTACTCCTCCCAAACCAAAAAAAAAAAAAAAACTGTGGGGGGAGGTGTCATAGTATCAAAATTTTTGTAAATGAGTCTCTCTATCCTAATGACCTCTATTCAACATTGGCGTAGAGTGTCAGGGTTGGGGAAACGTTGCAGTATGGTAATTGCTTCCGTTAGAGCTGTTGGAATGTTATCGTCCCAACAGCTCTCACATAAAATATAGAGGTATCGCTCTAAGAACTCTAGAGGGCTAATGGTCCATAACCGTAGACCCTCGTCTTCTACGGCTATTGCATCATCTATATCTTTATGCCTATGCAGAGATAGATATTTGCAATATTCTGACCCAATATAGCTTAGCGTCTCAGACGAGGCTCCAGAGCCCCTTGAAGCTTCATCAGTATCGCATAGCTTCAAATAAGACTTGTTGCATCTAGGAGCTGAAAAGAAAATTTATTAAAAAAAAGTTTTTTTATTTAATTTTTATAAATAAATACAAGTAAGCTTACCTCGATCTCTTCATGGTAGTATTTCGGCATTTTCGCGTCAGCCGCATACATAGTAGTAACAAGTTCTTCTTTTTTCTTCTGAGGGACTAGATGTCCCTCCATCCAACACTCATTATGCCGTTTCAGTTGTTCCATGCGAAACAACTAAAAGACTTTATAACTCTCTTCTAGATTATTGTTGTTGTTCATTATGTATTGAAATTTGAAATTATGTATTGAAACGTAGTACAAGTTTATATATCAAAATGATCTGATAATATAAAATCATTTGGTGTGTTCTTTTATACTCAATTTTAGTCAACAAAGATAAGGGAACAACAGATTTTATCAGAAAAAATTCTTACTAACTATAAAATTTATACATTTTTTTTTTGTCAGGATCAATTCCTATAAAACTATAAAAATTCAAGTTTTTGTTTATATCCTTTCACTTGAAAAAATGTTGTAACAGAAAAAAAAATCCTAATCAGAGAGAACAACAAAACTAAGTCTCCCTCAATCGAATAATGCTGAAACGAGAAAATTGAGTCTTCCTTCACATAAAAAATTAAACTGTTCAAAAAAAAAAAACAACTAACCAGAGGAAATGATAAAATTATTTGTTTATCGACAGCTCAACTTAATGCATTCATTTGTTAAAAAAAAAAACAAAATATAACGAAAATTTTTTCTCACGAAAACCTCCATGTATAATATTCTTATTCTAATAAATCAGAAAAAAGAAGAGAAAAACAAGAATCGAGTGGAGTTCTATAGGAATATTTCTTTATTATGGAAAAAAAAAATGTTTATAATTTTATAATTGCAAGCAACCAAAGAGATAAGATGATTTAATATTCAGATAATTTTAGATTTATTACATGTAATCACATATACTTTTAACTTTCAATTACTAAATCCCAACAGCTACCCTATACTGTTTGACTTAAAAATCTTCAAACTCATATGAACCTTCTGATACTATAATATTATGAGAACTTATATGGAATACATTGTTATAACCATATAGTATATATATATATATACTAAGCAGATAACTAATAGCGATCGTTAGTCCATAACGAGTACCAATAATGATAATAGCAATCTCTTTAAGCGGAACCATAAAAACACAGGTTGTAAAAAATATTATTCCTTCAGTTGAGTTGTCTACAAAATATGTTTGTGGACTTATCGATTTTGAAGCATTTAATTCGATTTCCCAATATATATGTATATATATATATATAAGTATATATAATATATATATAAAAATATATAATAATATATATATGTATATATATATATATATATATATATATGTATATATATGTATATATATTGGGAAATCGAATTAAATGCTTCAAAATCGATAAGTCCACAAACATATTTTGTAGACAACTCAATTGAAGAAAAAATATTTTTTACAACCTGTGTTGTTATGGTTCCGCTTAAAGAGATTGCTATTATTGGTACTCGTTATGGACTAACGATCGTTATTATCTGCTTATCTGCTTAGTAAAAGCTGTTGTTGTAGTCTTTTCCCAACATTAAATACCAATTATTTTAAAAATTATATGGTATCTCTTGTAGTCCGATCCTTTTTATATGATTTTTAGGAACATGACTTTTCCAATACAATAGATTTCGTTTGAGCGAATAATTAAATATCAAAGCATATCTGTTTCTTCAATATATATGATTGTAATCTATCACATGAGTTATCTCTTTGATAAAACTCTATCGACAATATATCTTTTTATTTCAAATCTTTGATGCTTGAGTATGCTATAGTGTGTATTCTACAAGCAGCATCCAAGTAAAAAATTGATGCATTGATCACCTCTAGTTAAATATTTATCTTGTTTTGTACCAGGTCCATAAAACTGATATCCAGGCAAATGAAGGTAAATCGGAAGTTTGTTATTTTATTTTGTTGATTATTTTACTTAGAATGCCTTCTCCAACAAAGGATGGATGGATGAAGACTCAGTATTTTTTCTTTTTATAGATTAGGCATACAATATAATAAATAATAATAGTATAAATAATTATACTTTATTGAATAATGCATCAGAATACACTGATTGAAAATAAATAAAATTAACCGTTTCATATGTTGTGGTGTCCGTAGCTGTCATAATGCGCTTTTTAAAACAACTTTAACAATTGACGTAAAGAATAATGACTCCAAGTCGAATTCGACAAAAGCAAATAGAATTCGGTACAGTTCAACGATACCGAACTCTATTCGAGCTTTTATTGTGAAACCTTCAAATTTTGGGAAAACAAATGCGATGATCGATCTTATTGAGAGTCCTAATGGCTAAAATTTTAATATTTATGCATGGTCAAAGTCATCACAGCAGTCTAAATTTAAGTACTTAGAACACCTAGCTAAACTTTTTAAAGAGATACTTTTTTCAATATTTTCCAATAACGATAATGTCCTTTCACCGGAAAAAAGTGCAATCATTGAGTATTGATGATATAATGAATGAATGAATTAAATTACTAAAGGAGTATGATTTATTCTAGAATATTTCATGCTGGAGTTTCATTAAATTGTATGAATATCATGTGATGAATAGCATAGACTTTATCAGAAATATTTTAAAAGGAATACAGCAAAAACAACTGAACTGATTACATCACAACTTTTATCTATTAAACTGATAACACTATACAGATAACTAGCACCGATTAATACATTTTTCAGACTTTGATAATCACTTATTGCCACTGACTCTAAAAACAATTGCGCTGTTTTTACCATTTTATTTCGCGCGTGTACATACTTTTGTCTTTCAGTTAACTCGTAAACTTCCGCGTTTTGGTCAAAATTTTCGAACCACACTTTAACTGGCATTGAATTGCCGTCAAAATCGCCAATGATTCTACTAAATGCATCAAAAGACATCACCGGCTTTGTGTCAATTTTCGACGCTAATAAACGCAAAATTTCATTTAGTTCCTCCGACATATTATCCACTTTTTTCTCTGATTTGTCTTTTTCTTTTCCAACTGAACTGCTTTTTTGTACCACTTCTTCCTCCTGGAGCGTATCACTGTCTTCTCCTTTTTCACTATGGTCCGCTTCGTCACTTCTGCAGCAATTTTTTCTAAGTTGCAACCGCGTAACAATTGTTCTTTCACTCATTCCGTTTCACTCATGTTCTAGTTTAATAAGGTTGAGCCCCCAAATGTAATAATGTTTATTTTAATTAATTAGTTAAATTCATTTTATTAAGTAATTTTAAGTTCAATAATATAATAATTTTTCAATATGTAGGTTTTTAAAAAAAGTATTAAATTGCTTTGACGAATGATCGCGACTGATCCGGCTTTTAATTACGGCTGATTCGGCTGACTATTCGACGACAACTGCTTAATTCTAATTTCGAATGCAACTGTTGATGCTGTTTTGGTTACTTCTACTTCTGTTGCTACTGATGTTGGTATTGTTGTTGTTATTGCTGCTTCTGCTGCTTTTGCTTCTGGTGTTGGTACTGTTGTTGTTGTTGCTGCTTCTCATGACCTCTTACATATATGTACCTATATTAAAAAATTCCGATTGTAAGCTACCACTAATTGGAATAACCTCAGATAACAAGATTAGAATAATTCATAAAATGCTAGCAACAAGAAAAAGTCCTAGGTAACATACCAACAACAAGCACAGCAGACTACAAACACAACAAGAACACAAGTTGATATAATCCTAGCTCACTATAGAATAGCAACAACAACAAGCAGACAACCTTGTCTTCTTGCCGAATTTCAGCATTCAGCTTGGAAGAGGGGCAGAGCGTAGATACGATTTGGCAGCATAAACTGATCGAACGCTGCTTGTTGCTTGGCAGCTAGAAAGCGTATATATAAAATGCTTGCCAATTTATGTTATTCACCTGATCGAGAGGTGGCTGAATGTTTTCTAGTTGCTTGGCAGCTAGAAGGCATAATCTGAAAAGCAAACTTAATAAATAACTTTTCAAAAGAAACAGACAATCAACAAGCAGAATATAAAACATGCATGCAAATTTCATTCTTCCATTTCAGCTGCCCACACACATGCATGCAAACAAAAACAATGACAAACTTTATCAATGCCCCTGTAGGAAAATCAACTAATTTAATAGTAGTTGAAAAAGTAGTTTTTTGTCAACCACAACTAGTTGAAATTCTCACTTTTTTCCATAGAACGAACTAACATATTTTGTATGGTGATGTCCGCTAAATAAGTCAATTGACTTTCGTCTGCATATATTTTTAACTACTTGTTAAACTAGTTAAATTCAAATTATTTTTTTAATTACTTTAAAATAACCAATTGAAAACTATTGCTGATGGCCTAAAGTTAATAATATTTGATGAAATAACATGGTTAAATATATATAAATTTGTAATCTAATGAAAACTTTCAATTAAAACATGTCAAAATCAGAGTAATTGCCGCCTTAATATAATTCAAAGTAGTTTATCAATCACTTGTTTTTAATTAGTATTTCAATTATTTCATATATAATGCAAATACAACTATTTAGAATTGAAGTGAATGCCGCCTTGATGTAATTCAAAGTAGTTCATATGAAAGTTTATTTTAAATTAGTTTTTTAATTAGTTGGTTTTAAAAACAAGTTAGTTTGTTCCTATAGGGGAATTTGTCTTTTTTTGTTTGCATCATCGCAAAGTTCAATATGAAAAAAAAAACCGAACCACTTTGTAGTTTCTCAAAAGAGCGTGGAAAGAAATATGGTGGAAGCTGCACAAATACCAGCCAGCGCGCAATGTTAATGCTCTGCAATTTTAATGCTGTTAATGGTCTGTAATTTGAGTTACCTCGGGACCAGCATTGCCATATGTTTTTTTGTAAATCCTGTAATTTTCAAAAAAAAATCCTGTATTTTTAGAGAAAATACTGCTCTTATAAAAGGACTAAAAACAAATATTTTAAAATTTTTTTATTATAACATTTTTAATATTCCTTATCTTACCAGGTTTTGTTAAGTATTTGTCCATTTGTAATTTGCTAAAGACTAGCGAAAAGAAATTAACAAAAACGATGACAGCAACAATGACAGGAAAAGCGCTGCCACATGATCAAATTTTTGAAAGGATGTAAAAAGTAGTAGCAACTTTATTTGCTACTTTTATATAAGTACTTACATATAATTTATAAACATAAAATTTCTATTTTTTTCTTCAACGAAAATTAAAAAACTGGATTAAAAAAAACCTGCCCAAATCCTGGGAGAAATATGATCCTGTCTACCTGCTCAAAATACTGCCCAAAACAGGGTTAACTGCCCATATGGTAACGCTGCTCGGGACTAATAAAATTATATCAGGATTTGCTACTCAAAATTTGAAAGAGCAAATTAAGGCAGTAAGTATATATCATAGAGACACCACTTCGCTCTTGAGATTTTTTGACTGCCGAAACGGGTAACAATTTATTAGAGTCCTGAAATTAATTCTAAAGAGCATCTGTGAAGGCAGTGCGCTGCCGATATTTGTGCATTCGCCACCATATTCGTTTTCAGCGCTCAGGCTGATGTTGCTAGAGTTTGCAGATAGAGTGCTAAAAATGTTGATTTTCTTTGGAATTCTAATTCGACGGCTGGCTGGCTTGTTTATATTTTTTTTCTGCTGGTTTTTGGTATAGAAAAGGCAAGGTATAGAAAAATCGCTATAAATTCTTCATTTCTGATTGGATTGAAATGCACCCAAGGACAAAATGCTAGCAAAATTTATTATCTTTGAAATTAATATTTTTTCATTTTTGTTACTAAATTTATTCATTTATTTTATGTGTATATATTTATTCATATAGTTATATGCTCTAGTTTCTATGTTTAAACTATGCTAACTAAACTAACTAATGTCTAATAAATAAAATTTTATTATGCTTACTAAATTAAGGAATATATGCCAGAAAAGGACACTTTAAGGATTTTTTTTAAAAAAGTCAACTTGCAACAGTTATAACTATTTTATCCGATTTTCGGTTTTTTCAATTTTTTGCACAAAATAGTTCAAATTTGTCCGTTGTGCATTTCTTGTTTGCATTTTTAAAAATTTTTATTTTTGGATTTTTGCGAATTTTTTTCGTAAAAATATTCAAACTCGAAATTTACAAAAAGTCGTACTTCTTGTTACGATCAAATTATTAAACGTAATCCCACCATTTTTTGTATCTGTATTAGGTATAGTCTTAGAAAATATTTTCATGACATTTCACTTCATTTTTTTTTTTAATTTGCATTTTTCCAATTTTTTTAATAGAACACTCTACTGTACATACTTACTTTGTTTTCACTTAAATATGCATGCCAACAGTACAAGACTTCTTCCATTCTAAAACATTATTGCGAATAAAAACAAAAACAAATAAAATAAGGAGAAAAACATATATATAAAATTTTATTTATGTTAAATGTTTCATTTAATCCAATGTAATATTTAATCAAATATTATAGAATAAATGTGGATTATATATAAAAATATTTTAAACATTTTTCAAAAATGATCTCCACAAAATATGTATGTAAAAATATGTGCAATATGTATAAACTTTGGCTAATGCAAAATTAATTACAACTATTTTAATAAAAGTAAACATAAAAACTGAATATGGTAAAGTAGCTGCGAGCAACACTACACACAGTTTAAAAGAGTTGCGGAGTTCTGTTGCTGATTAAGTTTCCCGAACACCGGTATGGAGAGTGCTACATCAGTGTAAACATATCCGTAGTGAACTTATGAAGTGTGTTTCTGGTCTTGCTAGCAAACATAAGAGAATGAGCTTTAAATTTGCAAGAAGGAAGGATCTGCTGTCCTTTGAAGGATCTGCTTCAAAGGACAAAATTTTATAGAATTAAGCGCTAATTTATATGCCATCAGAAATATTTTCTTTTACTAAATTAAAAATTATATGTTTTATTCAGTTTGTATTTAAAATATATATATAATAATATATATATTTTAAATACAAATATAATTTATTATATTATATATATTATATTGTAAGTTTTAGTATGGTATGCATGTTGGTACTTATTTATTTAGATTTTTTTATTCTATTTTTTATTCTAGCTAAATCTTAAACTTTTACAATAATTTTAATATAGTATGTATTAATGTACTGCTACATCTATATATATATATATATATAAATCGAATGGTGTCCGTATGTTACACCATCACATCTGAACCGTTCCACTGGTGTTGTTTGGCCAGTCCTAGCACGGGTTTTAGTACTTATTTGTATAACATCGGATGTGCAGTTCTCGAGATATTGCAAAAATATTGGATCCCCTTTCGCCCGTTCGATTTCTCACACAAAATCACAAAAAATCAGTTTATCGTGGAAGTAAAAGCCACAGAACATTGTAACTCAGAATGGAGTAACCACTTGGTAATATCTTTCAAATAAAACATTTTGAGAGGCATTGGACAAGGGGGTGTGGCTCCGCACATATAAGTCAAGTTTTTGACATTGAATAACTTTAGATGTAAATATCACAGAACATTGAAACTCAGGATGGAGTTGCCACTTGGTGATGTCTTCTTAATAAAAAACTTGGAAATGCTTTGAACAAAGGGGTGTGACTCCGCCCATATAAGCCAAATTTTTGATATCGAATAGCTTTAGAAGTGAAAATCACAGCACATTGAAACTCAGAATGGGGTCACCACTAATCTTTCTTATAGAAAACTTGAACGAGCATTGGACAAAGGGGCTTGGCTCTGCCCACATTAACCAAATTTTTGATATCGACTAGCTTTGGAAGTAAAAATCACAGAACATTCAAACTCAGAATGGAGTTGCTACTTGGTAGATATAGAAAACTTGAAAATCACATAACATTGAAGCTCAAAATGGAGTTACTATTTAGTGATGTCTTGCTACCGGAAAACTGGGACGGGCATTGGACAATGAGCGTGGTGTCAATCAAAGGGTCAAATTATACTGTTGAATATATTTATTAATGCGCTCCAATACCGTCCACCCAATTGCTATAAAATTTTATCAATTTACTGCTTGCAAAAACGTGAAGGTCATAGGTTGCATGAAGATTTATAAATAGAGATTTTCGGTGCGTATTTTGGAATAATTTATTTTCTTCTATCTCTAACCGCAGAGAGCGCTGTAGAACAAATCTCAAAAAAAAATTGCGAAAAACTCCTAAGCTGCTCATTCAAGTTTTGTGAGAATTTGTTAATGGTGGTTCTCGGGTACGGGACTAATCTGTTTTCATCTATATCGAACTCCAGAGATAGCCGTAGTACAAATCTCTAAATAATTGTGAACAACTCCTAAACCGCTCATTCGATTTGTATGCAAATTTGTATGCAAAGAAACCTAAGAAACCTAAGAACGATTTGCGTGAAAATTTGTAAATATGGGTTTTGAGGTACAGTGAGTGTTTTAGATTTATTTATTTTCCTATATATCGAACTCCAGGGAATTTCTAAACCGCTCATTCGATTTCCGTGCAAATTTGTGTTTGGGAACGTTATAATAGAATCAGAGGACGATGTAGTACAAATATCTCCAAAAAAAACGTAATACACGAAAAAGCTGCAAATAATTGCTATCAAGACGTAGCACAGTGCACCGGGTAATATCTACGAGTATCTATCAGCCCTGCTCTCAATCCGATTTTGATCGGAATCGGAGACAACACAAGAATACTGCCCAAAACTCTACGATGCTTTCGCTTATGGCATTTAGACATGGCAAGCTTAATCCATTTTGGGCATAGGAGGCGTTTCATATGGCTTAACATGTTCGGGACCACTTTGGACACTATTTTTCCTAAAGCTATGTATGCATCATTTTCCACTAAACTCTGAACCTCCTTCAGCCAGGATCCGTTAAATTGTGGTCAGTTGAATAATTGTGGGAATCGAAGATCGCACGGCAAAAGATTTAACTTCATTTAAAACCAAAATAATGACAGCTTATTAAGACGCGCAGAATCCTCCTTCGTACGCGTGGTTCTTACACTCCAATAAAATTGCTGATTTTGACATATTCGAATTCATTTTCATTTTGTTTACCACTTTTTTTGGACCACTTTAAGTCCGATAGGATTTGAACTCCGAATTTTACGCTATTCCGACTCGGAACTTAGAACAGGGCAGTTACTAAAGATCTCACAAACGGTAACACCTAAGCACACGAAATGTTTAAGTTTTCTGCATAAAATTTAAAGAAACCATAAACTACATGACCGTGTTGAAGAGTTGCACGAAATATGAAGCTTTATGTTGTATACAAATTAATCTTGTTGACTGTACATATGTTTATGTGCCTGCCAAGTTCAACATTTCACATTGTTTCAATTCAAAACTTTAATTCACATATGGTTTCACACCAATTCTTCAATCCAAGACCAAACATTGGTTGTATAAGGCGCAGACGGTTCATGGATCTATATATAATTATTAATGATAATGGTACAGGACAATAAATTTTCATTGATTTTTTAAATATTTTTGGTCCGGTATAAATCTGTAACGTTAGTGTACAAAAGCTAAATGTAGATGTTGGAACTTCTAATTTTACACCCGCATATAAGAAACCTAAATGCCGCGTCTAAACCTACTTTTTTAATGTGTAGAGAAGCTAAACGTAGATATAGAAACCCTAGTTCAACATCACTAATAAATAAATAAATAAATAATAAAAATAAGCGTCACTAATATTTTCCAATATTTGCCAAATTGTGGAATTCAAATCGCGCTTTGCTGACGCTTTGGTGCATCAACCCCTTAATAACCCTTTGAAGTTTTTTCTTTGAGTTTCACTTCTTTTTTGAAAGTAGAAGTTCTTCTTAAAGCTTTCCATCTGCAACTTTCGGCTCGTTATACTTAGCTTCATTTCGATGGTCATACGTTGACACATCGTAACTAACATATTTTTTAATTGAGATGAGTATGCAAAAAAATTTTAAATTTTCTGTCGCATTGAAAAATATATTTTTCATATTTTTAAAAAAAAGTAAACCAAACAAAACCCCGAACTTTCTTATCATGATTTCTTCTTCACATTTCAAAAATAGTATAGATTTGGTTTTGCGTTTAAAAATAATCCAATAAAGTTGTCTTCGTCACACTATACTTTGATTTTTTAACTTTTTCGTCTAATGGGTTGCTTAGTTTTTTGCTTCTCCTGTAAACTTCATATAAAGCCAGTTACGAGGTGTCAACGTTGACCATCGATATTTATCGATAAATTTTTAAGGACCCACAGCAGCCTAATGTACAGAAATATCTTCAAAATATTTGCCAATTTTAGTTCATGAGTTATTATATTATGTAAAAAGTTTCCATTTTAGTTAGTATGCTATTATATTAAAAAATAAGATTTGATTTTAGCTTGTAGTCAATTACATTAAAATAAAATTTGAAATTTAATTTAAGATAATAAGTTATTATATTATATTATATTATATTATATTATATTATATTATATTATATTATATTATATTATATTATATTATATTATATTATATTATATTATATTATATTATATTATATTATATTATATTATATTATATTATATTATATTATATTATATTATATTATATTATATTATATTATATTATATTATATTATATTATATTATATAATAAGCCAGGCAGTTTTCAAGTATTATAATAAAAAATAAGCAAACATTTAAAATTTTTGGTTTATATTGATTTTTAGCTTTTTATGACAAGAAATAAAGGTAAGTAAAAAAAAAAACTCAAGATTAATACAGTTGAAAATATATGCCTAAAATAATGTCTTTTTTTAATACATTTTGCCCTAAGACCCAGGACTGGCTATAACTGGCTATAACTTACTATAACTATGCTGGAATTACAAAATTTCTTCTCTAAGAAATAAAACTAATTTTATAAAATCATTGAAGCCATTCCGATTTCCAAAAATTATTTCTATTTTCAAAAATTTGGATTTGTTTTTTAAATATCGTCTATTTTTTCCAAATATAAATTTTTTCCATTGTAAAGAAAAATCGCCAACTTTTAGAGATACAACTTCGTTTCGACAGGGCTTACCATACCATCTATTCTAAGCTTATTTGGACTTGCTAGAAATTAAAACAATTTTTTATCTCTAAGGATTCTTGCGAAAAAATAGCGAATTTCGATTTTCTCGAGAAAGGACGTTTCGTTACGAAACAAAGGACGTATTTGTGTGGCTTTGCTATTGCTTGAAAAATAACAGCAGCATCAGAGTCCATAACAGCGCTGTTTTGCCGCTGCTAAGTCGGCTGTTAAGGAGCCTTTGCTAACCACACCATGTTTGAGTGGATTCCTGAAATGGGTCTTGTTAGACCTCTCCGTATAATATATTCTTCCTGCATAAAGCCTGTATGATACTTCATTAAACTGATCATTGAAAATGATAACTAGAGCAGTTCAAATAGTACGAATGAATAGATTCAATTGGTGTGAGTGAGTACGCATATAGTTCGAATTGGAGAAAAAAATGTGGGACGGAATTTAGGCTATTCACAGTTTAAACGTTTATTAACAAAGCGTATTTATAGCATTTGTTATTTTTGAAACTGTTAGCACCTTAGTATGTGTTTGCTGTATTCAATGATTTTGCAACGCTGTTATATATGCTGTAGATAGGGCATAAAATACGAGACACAAAAAACATGTCCATCTACTTTTATTTACGCGTGTTTGCGTATTTGCGTTTGCATGCAAAACAACAACAAAGAAAAATACGCTTACGTAAGTTGGCGTAAAAATGACAAAGCGTAAATTATACATGCCCGTATGATACTTAATTTTTTTTGTCCAATTTTAAAATCTGAAAACAAGTGGCGCGTGGGCAGGACAGACATATTTTGTAAGAAAAGAATAAACGTTGTTACTTTTTTATATCTGGTGTTTTTAAGAGCAGCTGCATTAAATAAATTAATATTAGCTACACACATCACTTCCAATTCAGCATACATTTATATTAAATAGTCTTGTTTACTCTAAAAAAGTCAAATTAATTATTAACAGCAAAGTAAATATTTGATTGAAACTTAACGAAGATCGAATTGAAAGAAACGAAAAAAAAAAATGCAAAGAAAATACAGTCCGTCCTACAAATTTTTCTCCAATTCGTACCATATGCATACTCACTCACACCAATTGAACCCATGCATTCGTACTATTTGAACTGCTCTAGTTATAATTTTCAATGATCAATTTAATGAAGTATCGTACAGACTTAACTGCCTGCTTTCTTTTAACCCTCCGATACCTGACAAGTTTCTAGTACGTCGTTGCCTGGCAAGTTCCCCAGGGACCTTCTTTATGAATATGGGTATACTGCTTTTAAGTATTAAATTTTTTGGACCATTTTTTGTTCTCGTATGTTCGGTGTAGTATTTTAGAATGTGTGTGATTATATCAGTAGCGTAGATATGGGGGAACCATGGGTCTGGACCCCCCAGAGCCACGAAAACATAACCAAATCAAGTTAGTGCCAATTAATTCTATTAGGTTAAGTACGAATCCAAACGTATGTGAAGTGATATGAAATTTGATTTAGTTTAGTGTTTAGTTTTTCTAAATTGGTCAACAATAACTGAGATATAGTGAATATGTAAAGCAGGGATCGCAAACAAACTCTAAAGAAAAGTATTTTTGTGTTCTTTTTGTTTCTTCTTAAGACCACAACAAGTATTTTTGTTTTCGCTCTCCGATCCAAACAGTAACACAAACCGAAGCAAGCAGAGATGGAGAGAAAAGCAAAACACGATGTTTTGTTTTTGAAGTAGAAAACACTTCCTCTCACTGTTATGCTTTTGAATTGCGGACACAAAAACAACAAAAAAAAATATCTTTAGCGATCTTTGGCATGTTTCTGACGGCACACAGTGTCGCGGCTGCGGACAAAAGTCGAAAAATATTTTTTGTTGGAATTTAAAAAAGCTAAGTATACTGAATTACAGACAGCGATTATTCTCATCGTTTAAATATATATTTTCGAATCAACGAAGCTGGCTTTGTCCGTCCAAATTAGAATACATTTTGTTAGTAAGAGTAAATGGAGATTTTAATTATGAATAACTTGAAATAATTACACTTACGTGTTATTTTTACCCTAAACAATGGCTGCATTCCGCCAAGGCGAGCGCTATTGTAGCGATGGATCATTTTACGCTGGATTTCTCTGAATGCGTTGCTACGTCGAACGTCAGATCTGTTGACAACTAACGTTTGACGTAGCTTGTTCGCTTGTTTTGCTTTGTTGAATTTAAAACATAATTTCTTTCTGCTAAGAGGTTTACTTAATGCAAAACGTAGTGCTAGAGATGCTAATGGATGATGATCTTGATATGGCTATTAAGGAGCACATTTCGGACCTCATTCAACCATTGCAAGGTTAAGTTTAAAACATTAAAAATAGCACAAGCCACGAAAATTTGCATTTATTTTAAGGGTTTCATTTGAGTGTTTGCAAATTCATGCAAATTGGAGCGCAAACAGCTGTTAAATGACATAACTTGCAACTGTTGAGTAGAAGTAGCGTAAATTATTTCGCACTCGCCTTGGCGGAATGCAGCCAATGAAGTCTTTAATGTTGTCTTTTTTATGTTCTTAATTGTTTACTTCTAATGAAAAAATTGTTCTTATCCATAAATTGATACTCAAAAATAACTAAAGTGATTTACAAAACTTATTGTATTAAATTCTTTTAGAATTTCCGTAGTAAAACGAAGGCAACATTTGTTTTTTGTTGGGTTTGCGATCGTGACAACAAAACCAAATAAACGAAATACATGTTGTGTTCGTGTAACACCACCAAAATATTTGTGTGGATCGTCTCTGCACAACGGGAATTAATAAAATCTTTATTAAACTCAGTGAGTTTAATAAATATATGGAAAAGAAATAAAAATTAAAGGAAATGATTAAAAACACTTATGGTTAATTTTTTCTTCGGAGAATTTATTATATCAATATAAGTGAATAGAGGAAGACCATACCACGTTGCGAGCTTGGAACAAAGAGAGCGAGCAAAAACTTGCTTTTACAGTAGGAAGCTGACAAAACGTACATGGGTTTTGTACTAAAACAATATTCGAACGTGATAAGCGCCATCTCCAGGCTTAGTTACAGTGATTAGAAGTTTAGGTAGTTACTATATAAATTTTTAGTGTGAACATCGCCGCCCGCCTTGCAGTACGGTTGCAATGAATAAACTTAAAATTGCTAGACAAATTTATTTTTCTTATTCAAAAATACGCTTAAAGTATATAATATTTATATAATAATATAATAGACTATATATTCAATTCAAATGGATACAAATGTAGCAGTTCGATATACAATTTAAAGAAAATAAATTGTTTATTTAGTTCAAGGAAAATAAAAAAATGTAAATATCAAATTTTAAGATTCATAATGCTCACGATTCAAAAGATAAATATCAGAGTATAAGTAATTATAATATTAGAAGTAAAAGTTAAGAAAATATAAAAATTAAATTCCAAATTCAAATTAAAAAATATGAATCCAAATATGAAGTAAGTGAATGAAATAATGAAATAAATGAGATAATAAAATATTGACTGAATAGTAAGTGTTATAGGTTAATACAATATAAGTTATACAAATGCGATGCAAAAAATTTCAATTCGTGACATAGTGCAAAAATTATTATGATTTTGGTTTTATTTGTTTGAATCGGTTTCTATTTTTATTATTTAAATGTATCTAGATTTGAAAGGACCCGGATAAGATCCAGCCAAAGACCGTACTCTGAGCGACAGGAAGTCCATTATTACTTGGCAACAAGCCTTGCTGAATGATCTTAGGATAGAGATCAGCGCCAAGAACAACAGAGATTGGATCACTTTTATAGAATTTTGTGTCTGCCAGAATTAAATTGGAAAATTTTTCAGCCATGGATTCATCGATTGGCTTGAATGAAGTATTGCTTGAATCCTCACATTGAGATCAAATCGAGCATGGATCGTAATTGGACATACGGATTCTTCACCAAGCGTCATAATGGTTATATTTAATTGATCAACCATCTTTCTGGAGATTCGACTTGTAGCTGAACAAGAATCAAGCAGGGATCTTGCATATTGCAAGCTGCCGTTCACTTCCAACTTGATAATCGCTGTTGAAAGCAGTGTGATTTAGTTCTGAGAGAGAACAGATGATAGCGACAGGCTACTCAAGTTCGCCGAGGATTGCGATGAATTTTTCTGAGCAGGATTGCTCTTCTTCTGACCACTGGATGGGTCTTTGCGCAAACGCTGATGCATGTGGAGCAATGTATGATGATGCTCTTGACAATGTCGACAGCCACGATTACTGAGACATTATCCATGAGAATGTTCATGCGCCAAACAGTTAGAGCAATAATTATGAAGAAGTACAGCACGCATTCGTTTTTCTGTATTCATCGACAGAAATTTCTCGCACAGTCGTAAAGGATGCCTCTGTCGACACACTCTGCATTGAAATCGCTTGGATTGGTTTGCGCGTTTTGGAGTACGATTATTGAATTGACGCTTTTTGTTGAATGTAACCAGGATGGTTTTGGAATTTGGCATTTTGAACTGAAAAATAATGAGGATACATAAGAATAGAAAATACAAAAAGGAGAAAAAAAAACTATTGGGTTGGTAGAACAACAAGTTTAGTAACTGGTCGAGTAATGCAACCGCGTTGAGTAATGATATCTGCTACGCGAACTCGATTATCATTTCCTAAGTAGATCTTGGAAACCCTACCTAGACGCCATTCAGTTGGAGGAAGATTATCACCTTTAACAACAACTATTGTATTTCTTTGATGTTCTCTTGTGGATTTTTCCACTTATTTCGCTTGTGTAACTCACTTAAATACTCGTTTTTCCAGCGATTACAGAAATTTTGATACAAAGCCTTTAATCTTTGCCATCGATACAACTGGCTCAATTATCTCAGGATCAATCGGAGAAAGAATCGGAGAGCCGATAAGAAAATGTCCAGGAGTTAGTGCTGAAATATCTAAAGGATTCTCTGACATTGGCGAAATGGGACGAGAGTTTAGACATGCCTCAATCCTGGCCAGAATAGTAAAACATTTTTCAAGTGTGAATTTGATTGCACCTGCATCTTTGCGAAAATGAATTTTAAAACTCTTTACACCAGCCTCCCATAAACCGCCCATATGAGGTGCACCTGGCGGAATAAAGTGCCATGAAAAACCTTGGTGGCTATAGGTGGATGTTAGAGCCGAATGAGAAGCCTTAAGAAAATCTCGTGTAAGAATTTTTGATGCTCCTACGAAAGTTGTACCATTATCTGAGTACATATGAAGTGGACAGCCGCGCCGCGAAACGAATCGATTGAAAGCTGCAAGAAAGGTTTGAGTGGAAAGATCTGACGTGGCTTCCAAGTGTATAGCTTTTGTTGCAAAGCAGACAAACACACATACATAACCTTTTGTTATTAAACAGGATCTACCGGTGTAGCTTTTAATTTCAAATGGTCCAGCGAAATCTAGGCCTGTGTGGGTGAAAGGACGTGTAAGAGTAGTGCGTTCAGCAGGAAGAGCACCCATTATGTGAGTCTGAACTTTTTTCTTACGGCTGACGCATTGTTTGCAATTATGAATTGTAGTCTTTATGATATTTTTGACTTTAAGGATCCAAAAAAGAGATCGAATTAAGCGTAAGACTAATTGATTACCACCGTGCAGAGAAATTTGATGCGTAAATTGCACCAAGAGACGTGAAAACTTGCAATTGTACGGTATGATGATAGGATGACGTTCATCATACGACATGGTGGGCGAAGAAACAAGTCTACCACAAATTCTTAGAAGACCAATTTCGTCAAGGTATGGATTGAGATTAAGAAGGCTGCTTGATGAAGCAATAGGCTGATTATTGGTTAGTTTATGATATTCTTCGGAATAGTTTACCTTTTGACATATTATGATTAAAGATTTCTAACATTTAGGACTTCAGCACTTGAAATTGTTGTGGACTCTCGTGAATAACTGTTTTTATATTTTGGGTGTGTTGTAAAGAAAAACCGAAAAACGTACGCAATGTCTCTCATTGCCTTAGGAAAGGAAGAAAAACGTTCTAGAATGTCGACATAATCTTGAAAGTAAACAAAGAAAGATTTCGTTTGAAAAGTTTTCTTTTCCTGTGTTGTGTTAAGATCGCATTCTTGAATTACACTTGGCCATTGAGATGGATTAGACTTCAGCCATTGTGGACCATAGTAGATACGATATGGCGATTCTGGGTCAGGTGGCTCGGTGGCTCAAGCCGATGACGTCATGCCCGGCACTCAAGTATGAATGGATTTCTGCTTGTGCTGGTGGATGGACAGACAAAAAAACCGCAAGCTGTTTTTTGCTTTAAGCGTTGATCATGTTCTTATCAGTGTTTGTATTTTTTATGATTTTTTTCTTAACCCTCAAATACCTAATAGCAATGACTCAAATTCGGCTGGTTGACTTTAGCTGAAATGATATGACTTGCTATATGAAAATATATATATTAATATGGGTTGAAGCAATTTAGGTACGGAGAAGGTTGAAGGGTTAAAGAAATGTTTATAAATTTATCATAAAGTCGGTAAGTATTAGGTGGGAGTCTTTGTTTTGAGCTTTTAAAAATTGGCAAGTTTGATGTATGTCTTTGCTTTAAACTTTTTAAAATTGACAAGTTTGGGGTATTTCTTTGCTTTAAGCGTTGGTCATAATTTTATACGCTACATTATCGGTAGTGGTAGTCAAGCGAGTTCTTATCAGTGTTTGCATGTTTTGTTTTTTTCTTAACCCTCGCATTAGTTATAGCAATGACTCAAAAAATAAATATATATTTATAAGACTTCTAACGTAGACTGCGTGGTGGCATACTTATCAGAGTTCGCATGAGTAAACGAAATACATAGCAACCAAGAAGAGTCAAGAAGTTTCTAGAAGCTTCGAGATGCAGAAACGTCGAGAACATTTTAGAAGTTGACAACATCACAAAAAAAAAATTTTTTTTTAAGTCAAAGGTGTTAAGTCTCAAGCTTCATGGTGTGAGAGAGAGAGAGAGAGAGAGAGAGAGAGAAAGGGAGAGAGAGAGAGAAAGGGAGAGAGAGAATTTGATAGTAAGAGAGAGAAAGGGAGATAGCAAATAGCGCGATCCTATACAAAGAATACTTCAGAATCAACCTAACCTAAGCCAATGCCAAGAAGAGACAGGAAGTTTCTAGAAGCTTCGAGATGCAGAAACGTCGAGAACATTTTAGAAGTCGACTTATGCTATTGTATGCCGATGACGTCACCCATACCCATCCTGGTACGGATTTTAATTTTATTTAATTTCAATTTCAATACTAATTTCAAGGTTAAAGTGATAAGAGCCAAGCTCCATAGTAAGCGCACTCATAACCCGCAAGTTCAAGATAAGGCAGCAATGTACAAGTTCAAACATGTTTTTTTGTGTTACTTCTAAAATAAATAAACAATTTTTGCGGTCAAGTGCAAGGGCAAAAAAAGAAGATAAGAATTAAAAGTTGATATGTCAAAAACTAAGCTAAGCTAACCTAAGCTAATATAAGCTAAGGCTGCGTTCATAGTGAACGCCCATAATCGGCTGCTTTTTTATAATGATTCTTGTTGTTGTTGTTCTTACTGTTGCTATTGTTGTTCTTACTGATGTTGTTGTTGTTGTTCTTGTTCTTGTTGTTGTTCTTACTGTTGTTGTTGTTGTTGTTGTTCTTACTCTTGTTGTTGTTGTGGTTGTTGTTGTTGATAAGGCTGTTTTACTAATAAAAATAGGCAATCTAAAGTTACTAAATAAATAGCTAAACTTCTTTAATTACACTACATTTTGAGCCCAATTTGGTCACATCTGTTGATAACCAAGATAAGCTATGGAAGCTACGTCCAATTACGGATCATCTCAAGTCAAATATGTTGAAGAACTATCACCCAACACAACATTTATCTTACGATGACAATGGACGACACGGTTGCAAGCAGTTTTTTAAAGGTAAACCAATCGGCCAAACGGTTACATGTTAAATTTTGACATATATCAAGGCAAGAACCCACGTTGTACCAATCCATATGATGAACGATTCGGAAAATGTGCAGCACCACTTATAACTATCATCGATGACTTTCAGATGATTTGAAAGGCCTTATTGAATATTTCATTCATATTGAATTATTGTTTGATTGATTATCGATATTGTGATTGATTGATTGATTGATTATCGATCAGTTTAAGCAGGTAGCTGTAGAACAGCACAGATCAGTTTAAGCCGGTAGCTGTTGAACAGTACAGACCATTTTAGCTGGTAGATGTAGAACAGTACAGACCAGTTTTAGCAGTTGCTGTTGATCAGTACAGACCAGTTTAGCAGATAACTGCTAAAACTGGTATGTACTGTTCTACAGCTACCGGCTAAAATGGCAGATAGAATTAGCAGATAACTGCTAAAACTGGTATGTACTGTTCTATAGCTACCGGCTAAAATGGTCTGTACTGTTCTACATCTACCAGCTAAAATGGTCTGTACTGTTCAACAGCTACCGGCTTAAACTGATCTGTACTGTTCTACAGCTAACTGCTAAAACTGATCTGTGCTGTTCTACAGCTACCTGCTTAAACTGATCGATAATCAATCAATCAATCAATCACAATATCGATAATCAATCAAACAATAATTCAATATGAATGAAATATTCAATAAGGCCTTTCAAATCATCTGAAAGTCATCGATCATAGTTATAAGTGGTGCTGCACATTTTCCGAATCGTTCATCATATGGATTGGTACAACGTGGGTTCTTGCCTTGATATATGTCAAAATTTAACATGTAACCGTTTGGCCGATTGGTTTACCTTTAAAAAACTGCTTGCAACCGTGTCGTCCATTGTCATCGTAAGATAAATGTTGTGTTGGGTGATAGTTCTTCAACATATTTGACTTGAGATGATCCGTAATTGGACGTAGCTTCCATAGCTTATCTTGGTTATCAACAGATGTGACCAAATTGGGCTCAAAATGTAGTGTAATTAAAGAAGTTTAGCTATTTATTTAGTAACTTTAGATTGCCTATTTTTATTAGTAAAACAGCCTTATCAACAACAACAACCACAACAACAACAAGAGTAAGAACAACAACAACAACAACAACAGTAAGAACAACAACAAGAACAAGAACAACAACAACAACATCAGTAAGAACAACAATAGCAACAGTAAGAACAACAACAACAAGAATCATTATAAAAAAGCAGCCGATTATGGGCGTTCACTATGAACGCAGCCTTAGCTTATATTAGCTTAGGTTAGCTTAGCTTAGTTTTTGACATATCAACTTTTAATTCTTATCTTCTTTTTTTGCCCTTGCACTTGACCGCAAAAATTGTTTATTTATTTTAGAAGTAACACAAAAAAACATGTTTGAACTTGTACATTGCTGCCTTATCTTGAACTTGCGGGTTATGAGTGCGCTTACTATGAAGCTTGGCTCTTATCACTTTAACCTTGAAATTAGTATTGAAATTGAAATGAAATAAAATTAAAATCCGTACCAGGATGGGTATGGGTGACGTCATCGGCATACAATAACATAAGTCGACTTCTAAAATGTTCTCGAAGTTTCTGCATCTCGAAGCTTCTAGAAACTTCCTGTCTCTTCTTGGCATTGGCTTAGGTTAGGTTGATTCTGAAGTATTCTTTGTATAGGATCGCGCTATTTGCTATCTCCCTTTCTCTCTCTTACTATCAAATTCTCTCTCTCCCTTTCTCTCTCTCTCTCCCTTTCTCTCTCTCTCTCTCTCTCTCTCTCACACCATGAAGCTTGAGACTTAACACCTTTGACTTAAAAAAAAAATTTTTTTTTTGTGATGTTGTCAACTTCTAAAATGTTCTCGACGTTTCTGCATCTCGAAGCTTCTAGAAACTTCTTGACTATTCTTGGTTGCTATGTATTTCGTTTACTCATGCGAACTCTGATAAGTATGCCACCACGCAGTCTACGTTAGAAGTCTTATAAATATATATTTATTTTTTGAGTCATTGCTATAACTAATGCGAGGGTTAAGAAAAACACAAAACATGCAAACACTGATAAGAACTCGCTTGACTACCACTACCGATAATGTAGCGTATAAAATTATGACCAACGCTTAAGGCAAAGAAATACCCCAAACTTGTCAATTTTAAAAAGTTTAAAGCAAAGACATACATCAAACTTGCCAATTTTTAAAAGCTCAAAACAAAGACTCCCACCTAATACTTACCGACTTTATGATAAATTTATAAACATTTCTTTAACCCTTCAACCTTCTCCGTACCTAAATTGCTTCAACCCATATTAATATTATATATTTTCATATAGCAAGTCATATCATTTCAGCTAAAGTCAACCAGCCGAATTTGAGTCATTGCTATTAGGTATTTGAGGGTTAAGAAAAAAATCATAAAACATACAAACACTGATAAGAACATGATCAACGCTTAAAGCAAAAAACAACTTGCGGTTTTTTTGTCTGTCCGTCCACCAGCACAAGCAGAAATCCATTCATACTTGAGTGCCGGGCATGACGTCATCGGCTTGAGCCACCGAGCCACCTGACCCAGAATCGCCATATCGTATCTACTGACCATGCCACCATAAGTAATTTTTTATCGAATCTGGAGGCAGGACTCCTCGGCTGGCTAAATCTGCTGGATTGGTTTCAGAGTTTACGTGAAACCAGTTGGATTGGCCAACGCTTTGAATTATTTTGGACACTCTATTTGCTACAAATGTAGTCCACTGACACGGTTATTTTGCAAGCCATGCCAGAACGATGGTTGAATCGGTCCAGAAAAACACTTTCGATTTGTGGACATTGAGTTGAGGAATAAGAGTATCAACCATTTCCGCAAGTAAAACAGCACCACATAGCTTAAACTTAACATAGCATAACTTAAAGGAAATTTAGTTGCTTTCATCTCAAACTTTCTTCAGGAAAGAAAATTTTGTTGTATGATTGGAAACACCACTTCCAACTATTTAAACCTCGAAAACGGAGTTCCACAAGGATCGGTATTAAGTGTCTCACTTTTTTTATTAGCTATAGATAAAATGCTGGATTATGTATGCGCGGATGTTAAATCCCTTCTATATGCTGATGACTTAGTTATATACTGCTCGGGGAAAAAAGTAACTGCAATAACTAACAAAATACAAAAAACTATCAATAAATTGGAAAAATGGAGCGATACAAGCGGTTTCCAATTCCATGATGAGAAATCGGTAGCGATAAAGTTTTCAAGACGTTATAAAAATACAAATGACAATCCTATTTTAAACCTTAATAACAAAAACATTAAATTCGTAGAAAAACATACTTTTTTAGGAGTAATTTTTGACAACAAATTGTCGTTTAAAACTCATATACGACACATAAAAGCTAAAGCTAACAAAAAATTAAATATTTTAAAAATACTGAGGTGTACACGTTATGGATCCGACCCAGAAACACTTCTAAAAATATTGCGATTGATTATTCTCCCAACAATAGATTATGCATCAATTATATACTCCTCTGCAAGCCAATCAAACTTAGATATTCTTGATCCTATTTTAAGTACTGGTATAAGACATTCCATCGGAGCATTTAAAACAAGCCCGGCAAAAAGTCTCCAAGCAATCTCTGCATGTCCACCCTTATATTTGAGAAGGTTAAAATATCTCCTTAACTACACTCTAAAAATGTTTTCCCTAAAGAGTCATCCACTTTATGAAAAGTTAAAAAACAGAACTAAAATTAACGAATCTCAGCTGAAACCAAAAAAATATTGGCCTTTTTACGTTAGAGCTTTCTATGAGTTTGAGAAAATTGTCACAAAATTTAGTATTAAAACGGAAATTATTGATGAAACTACACAACCTATTACACCCCCATGGTGTTTTTCAGATATAAGCATTGATTTTTCGCTTGCGTATTGCTGCAAGCGCAATATGCTACCTGAGGTAGTCCAACATAAATTTTTAGAAAAAATGAATACCACCTACTCAAACCATTTGCATTTCTATACTGATGGCTCTGTTATGAATGAAAAAGCAGGATTTGCTGTCTGGGGAGAAAACACTAATATATCTAACCGAATAAATGATTATTCGTCTATATATACTAGTGAACTTTTAGCAATTAAAGCTTGCATTGCAAATCTCAGCAACCCAAACCCGTACCAGAAAATCTTAATAATAACAGATAGCAAAAGTGCTTTAGAAGGATTTCTTGATCCTTTTAATAACAATACAATAATTCAAAAGATTAGATCGTCTATAACAAATGCTACTAATCAAAATATAAGTTTTTTATGGATCCCAAGCCATCTTAATATTAAGGGAAATGAAACTGTTGACAAACTTGCAAAAGATTCACTTAAAGAAAGTATTTCGCCGCATTTTAAATACCAGCATTCGGATTATAGACAGTTTATAAGGAAATATTTATATGATCTTTGGAACGATTCATGGCAACATATAAATCAATCAAAACTATTCCTAATCCAGAATTCTGTTAACTTCAAATTTAGAACATACAATTTACCCAAAAGTGAATTTATTAAGCTCACTAGACTAAAAATTGGTCACACTCGTTTGACCCACAAATACTTAATCGAAAAAACACAACCCCCACTTTGTGATTGTTGTCAAGATCTAACTATCTTTCATATATTTAATGAATGCACAAATAATTTAGTACAACAAAAAAAAGCTAAATATAAAATAAATGACATTAAAGCTCTTTCAACAGAAACTAAATTTGAAAATGTTAAATTATTCTTAACTGAACTAAATTTATATTATTCAATATAAAATGCTCAATTATAATTATTTTTGATTTATATCTTTTTTTTTATAAACTTATTTCTTTTTTATACAAACACATTGTGTATATATAGTTATAAGTGTATATAAACCTAGCTTTTAAAAATGTATAACATAAAGGCCTATATAACCTTACTGTGTTGGGGCCTTTAATTCTAAATAAATAAAATAAAATAGCTCAAGTCTTGGTAAAGAAATGGTTTTTACTGGTGCAACCCGGGTTTTAGCAGTAAGCAAATGGGTTGTTATAGAATTGAAAGTTTTGACACGAATATAGATAGTAGCAGCATATGCCTTCTCAGATGCATCACAAAATGCATGAAATTGAATATCGTGCTCAGGAGAGTAATTACTCCACCGAGGAATTTGAATCTTTTCTAGTTGAGGATAATGGGCTACGAATGACAGCCATGTCTGAAGACACTCGTAAAGAATATTTTCATCCCAACCAATATTTTCAAGCCAGATTCTTTGCATAAGAATTTTCGCTAAAATTATGCAGGGAGCTAACCAGCCAGCTGGGTCAAAAAGTTTAGAAATATTAGAGAGGATTTCTCTTTTAGTATAAGTGCCTTTTTGCTGCAATGGAGTTGCTGAGAAATAGAAATAATCAAAACGTGCATTCCAACGCACGCCTAAAGTTTTAGCACTACTACTATCTTCGAATTGAAGAAAATCTTCATTGTGCAAATGTGATTTTGGAAGATTAGATAAAAGACTTTCTGAATTTGAAGCCCATTTTCTTAGCGAAAAACCTGCTGAATTTAATGCTGTAATAAGCTCATTTCTTGCTTGAATAGCTGTTGAAATATCATGAGCTGCTGCTAGAGTATCATCGACATACATCGAATTACGAAGTATGTTGCTAGCTAATGGATAGAAGTTTTCAACATCATCAGCTAATTGTAGCAGAGTGCGAATGGCTAAGTATGGAGCACTGTTAACTCCAAAAGTAACTGTGTTCAATTCGAAGTCTTGTATATCACTTTCTGGAGAAGTACGAAATAGAATTCGTTGACATGGTGTGTGGTTCGGATCCACTAGAATTTGGCGATACATTTGCTTAATATCGCTATTGAAAACATATTTAAACAAACGCCATTTTAACAGCAAAAGTGTTAAATCGGATTGGAGCACAGGTCCTGGATATAAAATGTCATTTTGACTTATACCGTTTGAGGTAGGGCTAGATGCATTAAATACTACCCGTACTTTTGTTGTTGTGCTCGCTGGCTTTATGACAGCATGATGTGTCATATAGTAATGACTTGGAAAATATGTGACTTTTTGAGGAGATACTGGTTTCATATGGCCTAATTGATAATATTAATTTAAAACATTATCATAATCAATCTTGAGATCGGAGTCTTTTCTCAATCGAACCTCATTCCTTAAGAACTGTGCATGTTCAATAGAACGAGAGGGGCCAAGTTTCAAGGTTTTTGGAAAATCTTCTTTGAATGGAAGAGCAACAATGTATCTACCCTCTTTATTTCGAATTGTGGATTTCACATAATTTTCTTCGCAAAAACGATCGCTTTGTGTCATAAAACGTTTTTGTGGAAGATCCTCCACCTCCCAAAAACGTGAGATCTGTTGATCCAGAGACACTTTATTGAAATAAGACAGGCATGTTGAGAAAGAAGAAACCGATTTAGAAATGGGACCCGTCAATATCCATCCAAATATTGTCTCTTGAGCGACAAAAGATCCGCAAATGTTGCGTTTAACACCATCCAGGAGAACGGATGAAAAAAGATCGCCACCGATTAAGATATCAACCTGCGAGCTTTGGTAAAACTTTTCATCCGCATATTGCAGGTTTGGAAGACTTGACAATATTGATGGATTAATGGAACAGGATGGAAGATTTCCTGTGAGATGTGATACAACAAGAGCAGTTGCTACAATGCTTATACGATCATCGAATATAGATCTTAAAATGAACGAGCATTCTTCTTGAATTTTTACTGAAATTGCATTGTTTAATCCGGAAATCTGAGCAGATATAAGACGAGATAGAAGTTTTAGAATTTTAAAAAGTCGTTCTGAAATGAATGTACCCTCTGAACCTGAGTCAATTAAGGCTCGTGCGAAATAAGTTACGCCAAGATGACATATTTTTATAATTGCGGTACCTAGAAGCACACTTCTGCAATTTGAAGCAAAGCAAGAATTTATGTTTTGTGATGAGTAAGGTTCTTCAGTGGACTGTATTTTGAAGGAATATGAATTTTGCGTGCTAGGTTTAGGATTAGAAGAGTAGTAGAGTAGTTCAGAGGTTTGAACTACTTTATGTAAAAGGGTATGGTGGCGCTTATTACATGTGAAGCAATTATGACGACTTTTGCAGTCTTTTGCAAGATGGGATTTTAAAAAGCAGTTTATACAAAGCTGGAATTTTTTAACGGTTTCAAATCTATCTTTTGTATTCATTTGGAGGAATCGAGGACATACACGAATAGTGTGCTGTTCATTTGAGCATAATTTGCAAGAAGGAGTGAAAACATGAGCTTGATATGAATTAACTTTCTTCCAGTTTCGGTTGTTTGGTTGAGAAAGCGATCTATTATTGGTAATTTTTGAAATAGAAGATCCTTTAATATCAGAAACTGTTTCCAGTGTTTGATAACGACTGGTTAGAAATGAATCAAGCTCAGACCATTTTGGAATTTCGGTCTTATTTTTGAGCGATTGTTCCCAAAGCGCTAGAGTACCATCTGGCAATTTAGTGGAACAAAGGAAAATAAATATAGAATCCTAGCTTTCTTTATTAACGTCATATAATTGAAGAGCAGAAATGCATCCATTTACTTCGCGCTGAAGTTTTTTGATAGCATTTCCGGACTCAATGGAAACGGATTGCAGATTAAATAGAACTCGGAGTTGGCTGTTTACTAAGATTCGCTTATTTTCAAAGCGATCTTGTAAACTTTTCCAAGCCAATGAAAAACCAGCGTTGGTAAGTGGACTCTTCTTAACTATGTCACGAGCTTCGCCTCGCGTTTTTGAGTTAAGATGGAAGAGTTTCTCCACTGGACTTAACCTCGAATTGTTCACATATATGGCAGTGAACATATCTTGAAAAGACGGCCACGAAAGATAATCACCGTTGAAAATCTCGGTGTCACATGGAGGGAGATGAAAGTGATGACTGGAAGATGATGGTACATCCAATCCTGGATTAGATAAGCTATTGAGCTTATCAATGCAGTCTCCAATTTGTGAAGCGCATCGGACGTATACCTGATATGCGGTACGATATCGAACGTTTATGATTTCCAGCTCTACCTCTGGATCCGTGCCTTCCTCCTGGGCAGCAGCTAGTTCGCCTAGGCAAGTTTCATAAACAGGCTTTATCCGGTTCCATGTTGACTTCATTTCTTCCCGTTGGACATCTAGTGAATATGTTGAGCTAGCTGAATCTAATGTTGAGTTAAGATCAAACTCGAACTCAACCAAACTATCAGTAAGTCGGATGAAGGAATTTAAAGATGCCATTTTGAATAGAATGAATTTACAACCTCGACAAAATCGAATCGAGAACAAAAAATCGCAATAAAAAGCCAATATTTTTGCAACAATTCAACGAAGTTAAGAATTACAGTGAAACCAGAAAAGAAATCCACCTGGTTGTAGGAATTATCGACAGAATAATCGAAATTGGAAATAAGTATTGGAAAATATTATAAAAATATTGAAACAAAAAATTACTGAGCAATCCTGAAATTAAATGCTGTAGCACGTTTAAGAATGTAAGAATTCTTACTTATATAATTGTTAGAATAATCAAAATATTCTGGATCTGATGTAAAACTATTCAAATCAAAAAACTGAGAATAAGAATTGAATTGAATTGATTTCAATTCAGAAATAAATATAGCAGAACCTAATGAAATAAGTTTTAATACTATTAAAATAAAATAGAATTATCGGTAAAATTAGCAATAAAAATTTTAATTATTGTTATTGAACAAACGGCACCAATGACAGCTGAATGACCGAGAAGAAAAAAAAATAATTCTATATGAAAACGGAAATGTTGCGTCAGCAGATCACTTGGTAAAAATATAATATGGAATTATCGATAAATTTATTAAAACTCGAATTATTCGTTTTGAACTAACGATATAAACGACTGCGAAACGATCGTAAAAAAAAAAACGTTCTAAATTAGAACAGAAATGTGGCGTTTGCAGATCGATTTGTTTTGAAATACAATAGAATTGTCGGTACAAATATCGAAATTTAAACGATTGTTGTAAATTAAGGAATACAAACGACTGACAAACGACCGGTTAAAGAATGGTTCCTAATGAGAACAGAAATGTGGCGTTTGCAGATCGATTTGTTTTGAAATGAAATTGTATATATATGTTAAATTGTAGATATCGAAAAAAATCTTTATAATTCGAAGGATTGAATTATCGATACCAGGAAGTCATAATTTTGCAATAAATCAAAAAAATATTTTTCTTTTGAACGAAATCAATATTCGCGTAACGCAAAAAGTTGACTAAATGGTTGCTTTAAAATAAAACGTTTATTCTAGTTATGATGGTTACTCTTGTTGCTGTTGTCGTTGTTGTTGTTGCTGTAGTTTTTTTTTCCAAATAGTTCTTTTTTATTTATCAAACTTTTTTTTTTTATATTATTATTTGAAAATATGAATTTGAGTTAGCTAAAAATTTAAATGCTTGACTTGACTTGTTGAAGTAGTTTAACTTTTTGAAATGTAAGGAGCAACAACAACATGAATCTTTCCAAATATTTTTTTTGCAACAAAATCTGTTGATTAAAAGATTTTAGCAATATGTTTAAATTTGGAGATATCGCTAGCATACACGTTGCTAACACTTCAAATGTCTATTGTGAGAGATGTTAATGTAATTTTTGTTTACAGCTAAGAACTTGATAGACCTGTATACATGAATCTATGGATTGCAACAAAAAGACTGAAATGTTTATAGAGCGATGTTTACAAACGATGTTTGCGGAGAAATGTGTAGAGAAATTTAATGTATATAAAAAACGATCGATCGCAACAAAAGAAGACACGCTATGTTAATAAAACAACGTGATCGATAGCAACAATGTTGGCGAAGAGAAAAAAAACGTTGTATGTATATAATCACATGCAGACGCAGAAATTAGTCCAAAAATGTTGCGGAATAAAGAAAACTGTTCCCAGTTTACGAACGATCACTTAAACAGATGTTGCGAAAAAGAGATTTATTTATATACACAAAATTTTAAACAGATATGCCAAATAAACTCTTTTTACCGAAGTTTTACGAAGTTGATTTTACTCCAACTTCAATTTATGGAAAAATTAATTTTAAAATGTTTAGATTAATTTATTTGAATTTATTATTATTTTTTATAAGAATTTTATATTATTTTATAGAATTTTCTTCATCTATTTATGTTTAATGCTTTATTCTTATCTTTTAAATATATTTTACAAGCTCCTAAATTATCGCGAATTTATTGCTTTAAGTTAGGTTAATGCACGATTATATTTTATGTTTTTGTTTTTTTTTTTTATATCACTTGCACTATATGTTATAAATTGAAATTAATGTATACGCACCTCGAATTTTTGATTGAAACATTGAATGAAAATATGATGATTTATTTCCCTTTATGAATTTTATTACTGAATTTAGGATTTGATTCCAGAAATGTAGATCCACGATTTTGGATTTGGATAGTTATTGGAGAAACTCGACGTGGTTTGTTGGTGGAAGCACTGTAACCCGGTTCGAATGGACCAAAATGTTTCTGTGGATCGTCTCTGCACAACGGGAATTAATAAAATCTTTATTAAACTCAGTGAGTTTAATAAATATATGGAAAAGAAATGAAAATTAAAGGAAATGATTTAAAACACTTATGGTTAATTTTTTCTTCGGAGAATTTATTAAATCAATATAAGTGAATAGAGGAAGACCTTACCATGTTGCGAGCTTGGAACAAAGAGAGCGAGCAAAAACTTGCTTTTACATTAGGAAGCTGACTAAACATACATGGGTTTTGTACTAAAACAATGTTCGAACGTGATAAGCGCCATCTCCAGGCTTAGTTACAGTGATTATAAGTTTAGGTAGTTACTATATAAATTTTTGGTGTGAACAGGTACGCATTTCTGTTTGTACACTATCGGAAATTTCAAAGCACTTTATTAAAAAGCAAGTAAAAAGGGCTTTATTCTACCTTGGCATAGTACTTTTCAGAAGTTATTTGCTCTCGCTACGAACTGAGCTGCAAAAAAGCACTTTGCTTTCGCTTTTCTTAGTGCTGCGAAAGAGGGCTTTGGCTGTGTCGTAACTATTTCGAATATCTTGGTGAATTTGACAAAAAGCGAAAAAAAAACGAAATGGAAAAAATAAACTGAAGCTGGTAATATTTTAAATAATAATCATCTAAAGCGATAAAAAAGTAATCACTTAAGTAAGGGGAACAGGGGGCGAACCTTCACATGGCAACGTGTCTGACCGCCTCAACCTGGCGAGGCCAGCATTATCCATGTCGAAATCGTCTCAAGTCGACTCAAACCTTCACGTGGTGTTCCCTGGGCAACGGCAAACTGGCATCCGTCAGTTTGACGGCTAATTTGAGCGGCGGGTCACTCCATAGACCTTAAACATGGAATGTGCACAGGGTTTGGGTCCCGCCACATTACTACTGCCCAATGAAAACTAAACCAGCCTCGGATAAGAACCCCAATTACGTTGACGACCACCGCAAATGAAAAACGGACAATGATCTACGGATATGCGCCTGGAATGTCCGAACCCTTTATAGGGAAGGTGCCATTATCCAACTGGCGGAAGCAAGCACACTGTGATATCTTCTACAGCTGCCATGCGGAGAGGCGCGAATTTGGATGTGGATTCGTTGTTAGCCGGAAACTACGCCACCTTGTTTCCCGGTTCCCACCTGTCAACGAAAGATTGGCCACGATCCGCATCAAGGCAAAATTTTTCTCCGTCAGCCTTATTTGCGCGCACGCCCCGACGGAGGAAAAGGACGAAGCCGTCAAAGACGCTTTCTACGCTAGTCTTGAGGACGTATACGACCACCTTCCGGTCCATGACGTGAAAATAGTCCTCGGCGATTTTAATGCGAAAGTCGGAAGGGAAGGCATCTTTGGCCCCACTGTCGGTCAGTTCAGTCTTCAGGAGACCTCCACGAACAACGGTCTAAGACTGATTGACTTCGCCGCGGCGCGAAACATGGTAGTTAGTAGCACCAGATTTAAGCACCTCGACATCCACAAGGCCACCTGGCTGTCCCCGGATCAAAAAACGCGAAACCAAATTGATCATGTTGTAATCGACGGAAGGCATGCCTCTAGTGTTCTAGATGTGCGTACATTTCGGGGGGTCAACATTGACTCCGACCATTATCTTGTTGCAGCCAAGATCCGCATGCGATTATGCAATGCGAAGAACATACGCACAGGAATGCAACGAAAGCTAGATGTCGCTAAGCTGCAATTACAACGGACTGCCGAAGCCTACTCCGCTCAACTCTCGGTTAAGCTCAACCAACCAGCCTCTGGACCCGACGACGCCGGCGAACTTTGGGCGCATATATCCCACTCCATGCGCACTGCCGCTGAAGAAGTCATTGGTTTCCGGCGCCCGCAACCTCGGAACCAATGGTATGATCAGGAGTGTCTCATTACGACTGCAGTAAAAAACACCGCATATAGAAAAACGCTGCAGTCAGCTGCAACGCGAGCCGTGCGAGAAAACTACCGCGAAAAGAGAAAGAAAGAGAGGCGCCTTTTCAGACGCAAAAAAAAGAGAGCAGGAAAAGCGTGAGCGTGAGGAACTAGATGTATACCACAGCAAGAAGGATGCACGAAAATTCTATCAACAGGTTAAGCGTCTAACCCAAGGTTTCAAGCCCGGAGCATCCACTTGTAGAGACGAAAATGGAGATCTGAATACGGATACGCAGTGTGTGCTGAGATTGTGGAGACGGCACTTCTCCAATTTACTTACTGGCGACGATTCCTCCAATGCCGCCCATGGAGAGCGCAGTTCAGAGCTACCAATCAACAATGACGGAGTGGAAGTACCACCACCTAGCCATGAAGAGATTCGAGTTGCTATCCAACGGCTCAAAAACAACAAAGCAGCGGGTGCTGACGGCCTGTCAGCTGAATTGTTTAAAACCGGCGGCGATGAATTGATAAGGCGCATGCATCAGCTCATCAGCCAAATATGGCTAGAAGAAAGCATGCCCGACGATTGGAACCTCAGCGTACTGCGCCCTATACTTAAGAAAGGAGACCCAACAATCTGCGCAAGTTATAGAGGTATCAGCCTTATTTCCATCGCATATAAGGTTCTCTCAAGCGTACTGTGTGAAAGATTAAAGCCGATTACAAAAACACTGATTGGACCTTATCAGTGTGGCTTTCGACCTGGTAAGTCCACCATAGACCAGATTTTCACGCTACGACAAATCCTGGAGAAAACCCACGAAAATCAAATTGACACACACCATCTCTTTGTCGATTTAAAGCTGCGTTCGATAGCCCGAGAAGGGATTGCCTATACGGAACAATGTCTGAGTTCGGTATACGTGCAAAGTTAATTAGACTTTGCAGAATGACGTTGAGCAACACACGCAGCTCCGTGAAGGTAGGAAATGACCTCTCCGAAACCTTCAATACCGAAAGAGGTTTCAAGCAAGGCGATCCACTGTCTTGCGATCTCTTTAACATCATCATGGAGGGGATCGTACGAAAGGCCAGTGTGCATCGTAATGGCACCATTTTCTACAAAGGCGTCCAGCTCCTTGCGTACGCTGATGATATTGATATTGTCGGCAGAACCAAGAGAGATGTTACCGCTGCTTTCGCCGCTATCGAAAAGGAATCAGCCAAAGTGGGTTTGACGATAAATGAGGGCAAAACAAAGTATATGCTGTCTACAAACAAGGGAACTCGGCGTTTAGACTTCCACGTTTCATCCGGCAGCTATAACTTTGAAGTAGTCAAGGAGTTCGTTTACCTTGGCACCGCCATTAATACCAAAAACGAAATCAGCCTGCAGATAAAGCGAAGAACAATAATTGCTAATAGGTGCTACTACGGGCTCAGTAAGCAACTAAGTTCCAGAGCCCTCTCTCGATCGACAAAACTAACACTCTACAAGACGCTCGTTCTAAATGTGCTGCTTTATGGCGCTGAGGCATGGGTAGTTTCGCAAACTGACGCAGCCGCTCTGGGGGTGTTCGAGAGAAAAGTTCTTCACAAAATCTTAGGTCCTGTTCGAGTCGGCGATGACTATCGCATCCGAATGAACCACGAGCTGTATGAGCTCTACGATGACATTGACATAGTTCGGTGTATAACTGTGCAGCGACTACGCTGGCTGGGTCATGTCCATCGTATGAACGACGAAGCTCCAGCGAAAAAGGTGCTCGAGGCGAGGGTCGCTGGTCAACGACGACGAGGGAGACCATGCCTCCGATGGATGGACCAGGCTGAGGGAGCCCTATCCGCACTTGGTGTATCCGATTGGAGAAGGCGCGCGCAAAGCAGAGGCGCCTGGCGAGAGCTGATGAGGTCGGTTGAAACCCGGACACGGGTTGTTACGACCAACTAAGTAAGTTGGTCAAAGTCTGATAATTTTCCAGCTTTAACTTCAAATACACCACCGAGTGGAGATGAAATCAAATTAACTCGGTAAGAAATGGTTTAAACAATATATTAGATTTAGTTTTTTCCGACTTGGAGTTTAATAAGTGCTGCATTGAAGATGTTTATCTTTTGTCTGATAACAGCATCCATCACGCTGCTCTTTTAGTTAATTTCGATATGCTGGCTTTAAAAAAATCCTCTTCTGGGTGAAAACGTTTTTGAATTTGCTTTTGACAAGGCTAATTATACTGTGATAGCGAATTATTCAAGTAGTATGAACTGGTGCACAATCTTTGGAAATAATCTAATAGATAACTTTGATTTATTAACTTATATCGTTAGTTACACATTTCATAAAGTTGTACCTTTGAAAAAAGTCCATACGAGTAATAAACCTTAATTGTATAATAGTCGCCTTGATAATCTAAAAAATATTATGACTAAAAAAAATGAGAAAACGAAAAAACAAGGTAAATGTTAATTTTTTCGAATTCCTGATCTCCGATTTGAATAAAACTTTTCAAAAGTAACATTTAGCATACCTGCTAATGGTTTTGTAACCTTTCAAATTTTTAACCGACTTCAAAAAGGAGGAGGTTCTCAAGTTCGTCGGTTTCTGTTTTTTTTTTTTGAATGTATGTACATCGATAACTCCTAAACCATATGCTTGATTGCCATACTTTTTGGGGAACAGATAGATATCATAAGCATGGAGGTGCCCGTACAAAAACGGGCGGTATTCTAGAACTGGGCGTGGCAATAATAGATCTCGCAATACTAGATAGTACTGTATCTCGAATAATATTGACACTAGGGTACTGCAATTTAGTGTAGGGGTAGGCACAATTATTACAAATTACGAACAAGAAAATGGGCGTAATTCGACAAATGGGCGTAGCAATATTAGAAAAACAGTGGATCTTGAATAATTTTGAGGCTACAGTACTGCAATTTAGTATTGGGGTAGGCATTATTATTACAAATTATCGTCAAGAAAGTGGGCGTTATTCGACAAATGGGCGTGGCAGTATTATAAAAACACTGTATCTCGAATAATATGGACACTAGGGTACTGAAATTTAGTGTAGGGGTAGACACAGTTAATACAAATTACGGTCAATTAAATGGGCGTTATTTGACAAATGGGCGTGGAAATATTAGAAAAAGAGTATATCTCGAATAATATTGATACTATGGTACTGCGATTTGGTATAGGGTAGGCATCATTAGTATAAAATACGGTCAAGAAAGTGGGCGGAATTCGACTACTGGGCGTGGAAATATAAGAAAAACAGTGTATCTCGAATAATATTGACACTAGGGCACTGAAATTTATTGTAGTACAGGGGTTGGCAGAATTATTAAAAATTACGGTCAATAAAGTAGGCGTTATTCGATAAATGGACGTGGCAATTCTAGATAAACACTATCTCAGTTAATATTGACGCTGGGGTACTGAAATAAAGAACAGGGGTAGGCACAATTATTGGGAATAACGCTCAAGAAAGTGGGCGCTTATTTAAAAAAGGGGCGTGGCAAAATAAGAAAAACACTATATCTCGAATTATATTGACAACAGGATAATAAAACTCGTTACAAGAATGGGTATAATAATTTCAAAACACTTGACATCTTATTTAAATTTAAGAGACAGATATTTGAAATAACCAACAAACTTTCAGAATTTAATAGAACAAATTTTTTCAGAACAATTGTATTTATGTTGTTTATACACTTTTTTTCGAAAATTTATCATATTCTCTAAAAAGGAAGAAATAAAAACTTTTTAAAAAAAAAACAACCGACTACAAAATCACTACAAAGTAAAAAATAATTTTAAAAATATTTTTCCTTTTAATTTCTTGGTCATATTTGATAATTTATAATAAAAACTTTTTAAAAAAAAACAACCGACTACAAAATCACTACAAAGTAAAAAATAATTTTAAAAATACTTTTCCTTATAATTTCTTGGTCATATTTGATAATTTATTTAAACATATTATTATATATGAAATCTTATTATTTGAATTTTTTCTTATTTGCTTTTTTTATTATCATAAATATATTAATTTCTTGATGAATACAAATGCTTTGAAGTTGGCGCTTCTGATAAAAAGTCTGATTATATTAGCGCCGACCTTAAAAGCTTTTGTATTCATCAAGATATTGATATGTTTATGATAATAAAACAAATAAGAAAAAAATTCACATAATAAGATTTCATATATAATAATATGTTTAAATAAATTATCAAATATGACCAAGAAATAAAAGGGAAAGTATTTTTAAAATTATTTTTTACTTTGTATTGATTTTGTAGTCGGTTGTTTTTTTTTTAAAAAAGATCATCCTCAAATATTTTTTCTTTAGGTGAGCAGTTTTTGAGTTATTCACGAAATAACAGTAAATATCCGAAAATTTTTAAGTTTTTAGGTAATGTTTCCTGATGTAGTTTTGGCAAAGATTTGACGTAGAATTGTATATATTATTTTTATTATTTTAAATTATTTTATTATTTTTAAAGTGTTGGAGAATTTTAACAGAAAATTCGAAAAACCGGAGAATTTAACTTTAAATGGCTTGACACCGACGCTCACTAGGTAGAATAGGATAAACTTCAAATCCCTTCATTTGAGTTATAATGAAGCGATTAAGACGATTTGCAGATTTCCGTCGATTTTCGATCAAAGTTCTAGTTTTTCTGGCCTATTCATAATATGACTTGCGATATCCATCGTATCTCTAAAAACATTTATTATCTCTTTTTAGGACATTGGATTGACACAAGATGTATTTCACCGAGACAACATATAGACAATGCTCTAAATGGCATCATCCCAATAACTTTACGCATTCATAAAGATCAAAGTCCTATTGGAAATACCAATTTTAATGTACTAACTTTTCATTCGTCTTCATTTACCCAATTAACACCACCCCAATCCCCAGACAACAACACTACTTCAGTTCAACAAGCTTCTTCATCTCATTTAACTAAGGTAAGTATTGGAATCTAGATTCTTCCTTTATTGCAATCATATTATTTTTTTTCTTAGGCGCAAGATGTTCGTAATCAGACAGAAATTGTTTCCCCACCACACGCTTCTATGTCCAGAACTTCTTATTTTGAACCTTTTGTTCAAAATGAATGGAAAGCAAATAACCCCGTTCAAGGAGTTTCGACGTTTTTTGATGAAATCGAAAGAGAAACTCAAATTGTAGACGAAATTGTTAACACACGTGCTAAGGAACTAATTGACTGGAATGACGATTCAGAATCAATGTCTTCCGTATCACCGCCGTCGATACAGTCAATGTTTGATGAAGAATTTATGCCATATTCGTCGTCCAATGCATCATCTTCGACCATTTGTTCACCTTTTGATATCGATGAAGGAGACTGTCTACAATTCAAATCAACACCTTCTATTCCTAAAAGGCGTACCCGAATCTATGGACGAGGTGTTCAAGATCGAAAAATCAGAAAAAAGGAGCAAAATAAAAATGCTGCTTCACGATATCGCCAAAAGAAAAAACAGGAAATGGAGTGCGTTCTTAGAGAGGAGAAGCAGCTTACCAATCAAAACGATGAACTTAAGAAAATTTTTGCTGATCGCAAGCGAGAAGCTAAATATTTGAAAACCCTAATCCGAGAGTTTTACAAAAAAAAAACATGATTTTTGTGAAATTTATTTGTTATCAATTCTAACAAAAACTGCTTTAATTTATTCAGTTTTCATCTGCACTCTTAAACAAAAAAATAAAGTGAAATAAACTTCAGAGTATGGCACACCTGACAATATCCAATACTTGAAATATTTGCCTTCTGTCGTTTAATGTATTTGTTTTTTCCACTAAATTTAATTCATGATTGCCTAAAAGCA
Organism: Coremacera marginata; assembly: GCA_914767935.1. NCBI lineage: Eukaryota > Metazoa > Arthropoda > Insecta > Diptera > Sciomyzidae > Coremacera > Coremacera marginata. Next base: position 122,195,847 of record OU612045.1, on the reverse strand, counting down.
GCTACTATATAATCACCATAAACATCGTGGCGAGGGGTAAATCGTTTTTTTAATTGTTTTCGTATAGATTTGCTCCGACTTCATCAGACGCTGGCTTGATGCATAAAGAAAGCACCGATTGAAATCATGACTTTGTTAAATTCCATTTAGCCCCCATAGAAACAAAAAATCATTTTTTTCCGAACATGTCTCTTACGCTACTTTTTTTAAATGTTTTAAAAGACGGTCACGAGCATGACGAACTTTTAAAACATTTAAAAAGTAGCGTAAGAGTAAAGACGTGATGGCAATGAAATTGATGACAATTCATTTAATACAAATATTAAAATATTACATTATTTGTAATATAATATATTCGATTTTTTTACAAATTTATATTTAGTAATATGTATAATATTTAATAATAAAAAAATTAATATAAACATTAAATTAAAATAAATTAAATAAATAATTTATTATTTATCTTTATTATAAAAAAATCAGATAGAAATATGTCTGGGCCACCTGTGCAAGTGCGAAAATTGCCTTTTTGGGAAAACTGAATTGAATGTTTGAGATTTTTTCCCAAATCGTCCAGTAAAAAAAAATCAAAATTGTGGGACTTAAACTCTTCATAGTACATTTCTATTTATGTTGGTAAGGTATGTTCCAATTCTTTGCAAAATTCTAATTGTTCCAAAAAAATTTAACTCTTAGCCCGCATTACTCTAATCGATTTTGTGTGAAACGGGCTAAATGATTTATGTTAAAGTGATTGACCTCCGAAAGCTAAGTGCTTAACTAATTTTCAGAGTTGAGAAAAGTTAGATATACATTAAATAATATTTTTCCTTTTTCAAAAATTTATATAAATGACTTTTTTATATTTTTATTTTTTTTACATAAAAGAAAATAAGCTAACATACCCAGCATGCCTAAAGAATAGCATTGGATCGGTGCTGGCATAGCGGCCCATGGAGCGTGCCAAGCCAAAGAGCAGCGGCACACTGGCCTTGCATAGTATTATTGGTGGTGGTGCGCTGCTGCTGTCTTTGCTAGATTTGATAATATTTGCTAACGCTGCGTCTACACCAGACAATTGTCATAAGTATTTCATAATCTGTATTAGTTGTCAAATTATTGTCAGCTGCAAGGAAATTGTCTGATTATGACGTAGGTGGGCAGACAATCGCAAGACAATAAATGACATTTGTTTCGTTATTGGACGTTTCCTTTGAAAGCGGAAAAAGAATAGACAATAATAAAAAAAGAGTAGTTTTTGGATGTGAAAGTTAAAAAAGAATTAAAAAAACGCGGTTTTCCGATGTGACAGTTGTGAGATTAAAAAGTATAGTTTTACGCACAAAATTTATTTATTTTTCGCTGGCCAACGATCTCCAAGTGCCGCCACAAGCAGCACAAGTAAGTACAGCGTTCATTTTTGTTAGCATCCTCAAAGTGCCACCACCAGCAACACAGCAAGTGCAATGCAAATTTCTTGCTCCTTTCGCAGGCCAACGTCCTCCAAGTGCCACCACTAGCAACACAGCAAGTGCAACGCATTTTTCTTGCTCCTTTCGTTGCAGTTGCTTCTGTTACTGGTGGTGGCACTTGGAGGACCTTGGGCTTGGACAAGGAAGTTAACAAAAATTACGCTGCACTATTTAATTGTTAAGCACTTATTAAATTGTTATTTAATAAAACACTTATTAGCATAACTTACTTATGCTGCTGGAGGTGGCAATTGGAGAACGTTGGCCAGCGAAAGAAGCAGGAAATTTGCGCTGCACTGATTTGTGCTGGTGGTGATGGCACTTCGAAGACGTTGGCCAACGAAAGATGCAAGAAATTTGCGTTTCACTTGCTTGTGTTGCTGGTGGTGGCACTTGCTGGATGTTAACAAAAGTTTTTAAGAAAAATTTAACTAATGCACCGGGAGATCGTTTGCCAACGAAAAAATTAAATTTTGTGCGGAAAACTTAACTTTCAACTTTCTCACTGCGTTTCTGTTTCGAAATGCTTTTTTCAAGTTTTTAACATTTCTCAGCATTTTTTCCTAGGAAACGTCAAAAATTGTCAGCATACGTCAAATCGTTGTCAGCTCAATTCTCTGCTTGACAATTGAGACAATTGAACTGCCGACTGAGAAAATGTGAGTATGTTAGTAAAAAATGTGTGAGTGTATTGGGATTGTTTGACAAATTTGACGCTGGGTAAAGCGCTGAGTGTTTCCACTTGATTTACTATGATTTCATCGCGTAAATCTGGACAAAGATTTAAAAAATATAATTATTTTATTGGTATTTTTTAAAATATTGAATTAATAAATCACTTATAGTTTTCTTTCATTCGTCTTCTTTTTCACCTACATCTGGGTACATATACTGCTTAGATGTATATTTCTAATTTTGGCTCGAATTTTAGTAGCCTGCCCTTTTTCAAAAACTTATTGTTTTAAAATTAACAAGTATATACAATTTTATAGATCCCCTCAGCTATTTTTCCCCCAAGTGCATCGTGCTCTTTTCATTTTTTTTCTATTAACTAAAGTGGTTTTTAAGAGAAACGAAAAATTATAAAAGTAGCAAAAAAATAAAAATTATGGTTTTTTCAAGTGGTATTGGTTGTATTGGACTAAAATTTGATAATTTTGCTGACTGTCAGCAAATATCATTAAAATGGGCGTAGCTATAGTAAGCCTATTCATAAATAATTATAGATCACTAGCAGAGTACCCGACCTTGTTCAGATAGAGCTAATTTGAGTTGAATTGAATTAATAGCAAAGAAGGATTAATTTATTTTCCTTTTGCTTGAAAAAATATTTCATCAAAGCCTATGTACACGGTCTTGGAGAGTCTGCTTAACATATTAATTTTACCATAACTTTTTTATCGTAATGAAAAGTTAATTTATTTTTTGTTTTTCATTTTCATCAGTGTTTTATTAAAAATCAAGACTTATGAAGAATAACAGTTTTGTAAAAATAATTTTATTTCAATATTGAATCGTTTGATATAGGTTTTATAAAAATCCGTCGAGTAGTTTAGGAGTCGAGGAGTCTATTCGGAACATACATCTTACTATTATATAAAAATGAAACTTGAAAAGTTGGCTTTTTTGCGATGATCCAAGTAAGCCCAAGAACCACTGCACCGAGTAAAGTGAAATGTTCACTATTACAATAATTCATTGTAGAATTTCAATTTCAATTTATTCATTTAAAACATTATTTGTATAATAAGAAACAAGTTCCTTTATTATACATCAAAGTTGGCAAGGTTACATGTATAAGCGTATTTACTTAATCTAAAAACTTAAATAGTTATGAAGACAATTATAAATCAAATCAATCGGGTAAATTCCTATTAACTTAAAGCGACTTAATACTAAGTTATAGTGAAGATTTGTGGAGAGAACAGGGGAAAAATAAAAAGTAGTAAAAGTAAAATATGCTTTTAATGAGCAATAAGAAATAGGAAAGAATACAAATATAGCACAAAATATATAGAGTGAAAATTTGAGATAGATGGAAAAATTAGTTACAGTGTATATTAATTTGAAAAGTAGGAAAAAATTGCCTGTCTAAACATTCTGGTTCCATCAAAAGATTTAATATGAATTGGCAGACTATTCCACAATCTAACTGCGTTAACGAAAAATAATCTCGAGGAATTCAGAAAGTTAAATTTAGGTATTGTAATCATACGACTTCTTTGTAGTTGAGTAAATTGTAATTTCTCATATAGATAAGATGGTGCTTTAAAATGGATTAGCTTGTGTAAGAAAATGCAGTTTCTGAAACTTAGATAGTTTATTAAATCACAACCAAGGATGCTTTTATTGTATTGAGATATATGGTCAAACTTGCGAAGGCCATATACATATCCTATGGCATGGTTGAATGCCAGCTGAAGCTATAGTTGAGAACTGGAGTCCAGCTTACTCTAGACTAGCTCCGAATAAGTTATTATGGGAATAATCAATTGAACATCAAGTTTGCTTCTGGTGCTAGAGGGTGTGAATTCAGCGGTCACTCTCAGATTGCGTAAAGTATAATGCACCTTTTGTACTACGTTATTAATGTGATCAGTGCATGTAAGTGTATAATTTATATAAAAGCCGAGGCTTTTTGTACAGCTTGTTAGCTTTAACTTCTCAGAGCCTATATATAAATCTGGAATATCCTCATGAAAAATTTTATCTTTCGCTATAGATAACACAACGGATTTTAGAGCATTAAGCTTGAGACAATTCAAGATAGCCCATTTATTTATAGAGTCTGAGGATCTTGACTCTATAAATCATAAATCTGTAAGCTAAGTCACCTAAAAGACCAACACGATTGGAAAGATATAGTTGTACATCATCTGCGTAGGCGTGCATTGTTGAGTGTTTGCAGACCCTAAATATGTCATTGATAAAAATTACAAATAGCATGGGATCTAGGTCCCATGGACCACTAGACACTATGGGACACCACTAGATAGAATTTTGTATTCTGAATATTTATTACCAACTTTGACTCGTTGGACCCGATTTGACAAATAACTATTTAGCAGCCGTAAAGCACTATCACTAAAACCATACATATGTTTTAGTTTTCGACACAGCAAGGTATGATTGACTGTATCAAACGCTTTTGAAAAGTCCAACAAGCAGAGGAGTGTTACATGCCCATCATCATAAAAAGACCTAATCTCATCAAATATTTTTACTGTGGCCGTGGCACAACTATGAAGAGCCCTAAAACCTGATTGCATTGGAAATAATAGATTGTTTTCATTCATATAGTATTCAATTTGATCTGCCATAAGAGTCTCACACATTTTGGCCAGGCAAGATAGGATGCTGATAGGACTACAGTCGTTAGGTTCATTTGCAGTTCATTTGCAACTTTCCAAGAAGAAGGAAACATGGACGTAGTGATACAGTGGTTTATGATATGCGCAATAGGGCTAAGAACGTGGAAAACTAAATTTTCCCCAGTTATAAGCAGAGGGAGACCTTTTCCATAAGTTGTGTAGCTTATTACGTTTTTTAATAGCTTTTTGAACATTAGTTGTAAACCATGGGCATGCCGTGTTTCATACAACTTACCACATATACGCAGTTTACATCACAAATACGTCGTTCATTGAATACCACTAGTAATTTAAATTTTTTAGCTTTCTGGTAATAAATTGTTTAATATTTCATTCAGGCTCAAAATGGAAACAATAAGAAATTGTAAGTCTTCCTTTTTGGGCCACAATTCTGAGAGAAAAAAAATCGCAGTCAAAATATTAGCCAGAGTTGGTAAATTAAAGCATTCTCACTACCTTTAATTGTGTTTCCAACACTAAGAAAAAATGTTTAAAACTGTTTAAAGTCACCGAAAGAACAGAAATTTTTTAATTTGCCAATTACAAATAAAAGATTTTTTAACTATTGCTTCGTGTCAGGATCCAGAATTAAAGAAACAGTTTATATCAAGAATTTCAAATAAAAAGAGATAATCAGATAGCTGAGGTGGTGTTGCCATCCAATCAAAGTTTCCTGTTGACAGCTCGGCCCTTCCTGATAATAACTCGTCCCGAGTTAGGGTTCTTCTGGGGGTTTGCTACCATATTCATCATCTGCATTATCGTTGTAATCGTCGTCAATATCGGGATAAAGCTCACACCACGGCTTCATCTTATCGCTGCTTGCTATCGTACTGAATTTACGTTTATTTAGCTGCGCCCCATCAATGTCCCCAACCAAGTATGGATCAAAGCGTAAGACCTTGAAGACAGAATAAGGCTCTCGAAATTTGGCATCAAGCTTTCTTGATTCCCCAGTGCTTGGCATAGCGCTCTCGAGTAGAATTAAGTCTCCTATTTTATAAACTCGTGGCTTCTGGTGTTTGGCGTCAAACCTTACTTTCCATACCACGCGCGCAGCTTGAATATTGTCTATAGCTTCTTTGCATCTGTCGTGCATGTTGATACTCTCTACCGAATTGTCCTCGTCATATAGTTCAGCAAGAACTCTGTTTCCGCTGATATCTCCATCGGTGCAAACTTCGTAGTGGAATTTATGTTTGTGTTTGAAGTCCACTGAAGATGTCGCAGCTCAAGATCCCAGTCTTTAACGTCTGATGTTGATGCCTTGAGATACGCCAGAACACTTTGATTGACTAGACTAGATGAGCTAGACCGTTGGCTCAAGGCGTTCAGGCAGCTACCTTTATATGCTGTATATCGTTGGCACTGCAAAACTCTTCAAACCCTGCTGATGTGAACGAAGTCCCACGGTCAGTGACCAATATCTTCGGAAGTCCAAATGTTGATGTTAAAATCTGCATTGCGTCAATCACCACCTTTGTTTTTGTAGATTTCCCTGGGACGATTATTGAATATCTTGTAAGGGCGTCCACAACGACAAGTACATGCTCGTTGCCCCGGCGACTTCGAACAAAAGGCCCAAGGTGGTCCATATGCAGCACATCAAAAGGAACTCGGGGGTCTCCATCCGTACAGTTCGCACTCTTTGCGACGAGGATCGCGACTGTAGCAGCACTCAACACATGATTTTATGTACCCCTTTACAAAATTTGTCCTTCGTGGAAACCAAAAATGTTGTGCAAGTCATTTTAGCATCCCATCAGCTCCAGGGTGTCCAGCTTCATCATAACACAGCCGTACTATACGCCACCGCACTCCTCGAGGAACGACTAACATCACCTTTCCTCCACATTTCCTAAAATACGATTATTTTTAATTATATAGTCCTGTTTATATTTATCTCGATGTTTGGATAATTTATCCGTGAGGATATTAATTATTTCCAGCAATTTAGGATCTTGTTTTTGCATTATAAGTAACCAATCGTCATCTTCAAGCTTAACAGCTGCTTCTACTGGAGCTCGACTCATTGCGTCGACATGCGCCATCGATGTTCCAAGGCGATGAATAACTTCGTTATCATATTCAAGTAGTTTCATAAGCCAGCGCGCCACACGTGGAATCAACGGCTTTGATGACTTTAGGCTGGATATTGCTTGGCAATCGGTGACGATACTGAACCTCTTCCGAAGGATACACATCCGAAAACGTTAGCAACCCTCAACTACTGCCAGCACCTCAACCTCGTACCCATGATAGTTTTTCTCAGCGTCAGTGCATAGTCGACTATAATACGCAATTGGTTTGAGCGCTCCATCTTCCTCGAGTTGCAGTAATATTGCGGCAATACCGATGCTACAAGCATCTGTGTGAACCTGATGCTTTTTATTGACATGATAGACTCCTAGTATTGGCGATTCACTTAGAAGTTGGACCACCTTTCGGAAGGCATCGTTACATTCGGCAGTCCACTGAAATTCGACGTCTTTTCTGGTCAAGCGTGTCAGCGGTGCAGCTATTTGCGCGTAGTTGGCCACAAATTTCTAAAAACCCAGTGAGTCCCAAAAACCTTCAAACCTCTAAAGCGCTACTCGGTTCTCTAAACTGTTGAATCACAATGGTTTTTATTCTACGTGGTGACAACCCATTCTCGTCCAACTCATGAACTCATGTCCAATGAACGTGACCTTATTTTTCAAAAAGAAACATTTTGACAGTCTCAATGTTAAACCATGTTGTTGTTTAATTTTCAAAAACTCTTATAGATCTCGTAACCCGTCTTCAAAAGTTTTCGATGCAACGATTACATCGTCTACATAACTCACTATCTTGTCCGACAATGGTGTAATTACTTGCGACATCATCCGCTGGAAGATGCTAGGCGCATTCCTCAGCCCAAACGGCATCCTATTGAATTCAAAGTGACCATTGTGTGTCACAAAAGCGGTATATTGCTTTGATTCTTCGCTAATTTCTACTTGGTAATAACCAGCCATTAGATCAAGAGTCGTAAAGAGCTTCTTACCCACTAGTGTAGAGAGGACACTATCCACCGTTGGCATAGACCATGGTTGCTTTTCTGTTATTGCATTCAGCTCGCGGTAGTCTAATCATAAGAGATCTTCTCCATTCTGCTTACGGACCAAGACGATAAAGTGAATTCGACGGACGAATTATTTTTTGTTCCATTAATTCTGAAATTATTTTCTCGACAGTGTGTTGTTTTGGGATCGGAACCGGATATGGACGTTTGACAATTGGTTTCGAAGATGTCAGTTTTATTTCCATCTTTGTCGACCCGCATAAACCGATTTCCTTAAGATTTTCACCGAAACAGCACTCATAAGTTTTTAAAAGCGACATTAAATTACTTTTTTCGTTTGAATTTAAGTTTTTACCAACATCTACTTTTGTTGTACCGATCGCGACTACTTGACAGTTACCATTTTCGATAATAACGCAACCTTGAGACAAAATGTCCGTTCCAATTATTGCATCATGTTTAATCAACTCGTCATTTATAAGACAAAAACTGCTTTCATAAACGCGGCCATCGATTGTTAATGTCACTGACATAACTTCACGACATTGCCATTTGCTTCCGCCAAAACCTTCTAAAGCTTCGTCGCACTCACTCACTTTTCCGTTGCACTTATTCGCGACGGATCGGATAATCAAGGACTTGCAGCTCCCCGAGTCAATAAGCGCGCGACACTGTATCCCATTTAAAGTTATTTCTTTCACAATTTCAATATATTTCTTCTTTTCGGTTTCATTTTGAGTATCGTGATTAAACGGAAAACACTTCTGGCACTTTGGCTTTCTCTGCGCTACCGGGCAGTTTCACGATAAATGTCCACGTTCTCTACAATTATAACAGATCGGTCCGGTTTTTTTGTTTTCTTTATTTTCGTTTTTAAAATTGTTATTTTTGTTATTATACACATTTGCATTTTTAGCAATCACTTGCGGCTGTGGCTGGGCAACATAGCTTATTGGCTCTCAGGAATTCGAATCAACACTAATCAGCGATTGCAACAAGTCAGAACATCTACCGAAGTTCATTGCTGAAAGGGTCTTTCGAAGACCATCGTCAAACAACCCAACCCGTTGATTACGTAGCGAATAATTGAATTATCATCCACATTACTGCGGCGACTGATGGATAATACCCTATAATAAAAATTTATAAACGTTTCATTTTTTGACATGCGAGCGTTCATCATTTGCATATGGATATCTGCTGAATTTGTTGATTTTTAACAAAAAACCATAACATTTTCAATTTTTTATAGGAGAAGCCAAAAACAATTTAAAATAGCAAATATTTTAGATTTAAAAGTCGTCTTCTCTTCTTAATTTCGTTTATAAAATAGCTTATTTCGGATATTTGTCCAGAGAATGGCTTTAAAATCGAAAATATGTCCATTTTTAACACGGTTTTGGCATCTCCTATAAAAAATAAAAGAATTTTGTTACGGCTTTTTAGATTTAAAGTGATGATATTAGTACACCTGTTTGTATGCATTTTAGAAATTAAGTTTTCTCTATGAGATAAAAAGATATGTAACCATTTTTAAAAAACTTGAAAGGTACAAATGAACTGATGTACGTATTTTTGTTTACATCTTATTAATGTCATCTTATTAGTATTAACTTATGTTTTATAAATTCTGATTGTTCTAAATTCTTAAGTTTGATAATAATCAATAAATAAATCTTTTTAGCCTGTTTCTGTGTTTCTTTTATATCTATAATCAATTTTGTTTATATGTATCTTAAAATTGAAAGTGGAATATTTTTGTGGAATATAAAAATTGTAAATGGAATATTTAGCATATTTTTTTTAACAAAATGCATATTTTTACAAAAAACTTTTGGTCCAATGCGCACAAACAAAGAGTGGGTGTGAAAGCGAGCAAGGAATTCAACGAACAACTAAATCAGCTGCGAATATTTAACTGAACGTTTAATATTTCGAACGCCATATTCCTATACTCCGAACGCCAGCAGAGTAAAATTGAAGTAATATGCTTCAAAATAAATTATCGACAAAAAATAATTTTAATTTGTGATGTGATTTAATTGAAATGTTTGTAATATTTGTGCACCAATTTATATTAAAATGTTTAAAAATTTTTGCTGCGACGAAAGTTTGTTCGTGGTGTTCTTTCTTTGGCTTTCGGGTGTTATTACAAATATTTATTATTAATTACAATTGAAATTAAAGCACTGAATAAATCGATAAATTGAATATACTCAATGTTTTCTTTTATTCAATGTTCTTTTTTATTATAGAATTTGACAGTTTTATTTAATTCAACTCTGACAGTTTTACGTCAGTTCAGACAGCTCTCACAAGCCCTGTCCAGCTGTTGCATTTTGGATGCGTGAACGTTGTAAATCAACACGCAAGTGTATCACACATGAAAAGTTCGAAGAGCCTCCTCAGTAAATATTCTCAAGTCTAATCGCACTGAGTAAATGTAACTCCTGAACACCCCCAAGATGACGTAGTTTCGACATTTGTCAAAAATTGGCAACGTGGCTAAACTTCCGCCTGTAGGAAAGTAAACGTTTTTTTCTTTGGATTTTTTCTTTGGACAAGACAGCCAACAGGCACACCACCACCTTTACAATCTGCGGACATCGGCTACGTGCTTCTCGCGGGATAGTGACAGGTAAGGCTTTTATTCGGTGCAAGCGCTGGCAAACCAGCCTTATCAATTAGTTTTTCTAGTGACAGTGAAACAGAAAAATTCAGCAGCACCACCGACAAAGTGCCACAGCAGCGGCGCACCCCAGCAGCAGCAGCTCTGCTGCTACACCCGTCAACAAGCATGCGCCCACTAACGAAGCGCCGGCACAACGCAATCATAAAGCGCCCCAGAGCGCTACCCACAAGCACCTACAAAGCGGGCAAGAGCAACGTTGGCCCCAACAACAGTTCCAGCAGCGGCTACAGCCTCCGTGGCCCAACCAGCAATGTCAGTGCCGTCAAGCGCTCAAAAACAGCCCGTACGCGGCGAACATCAGAACTGCACCAACCAGTATCGCTGCACTTACGCGCTATTGCAGCACAGGCATATTCTATGCAACCCGAGCACACCGTCACTAACATCAGAGCCACCACATCCACAGCCGTCGCTTGCAAGAGCAATAGCTGTCCACAACAACAACCAAAGTTGCCCCAACCGCACCAGTCACGGAGTACAGCTCACGGAACAGCTGCTGTAACAACAATTTCGGCACGGGAAACTCAGGTTTTTTCTATCTTGTATTGTACAATTGCCACTAAGATTTTTTTCTTATCTATAAAATTTTTTAATTCTCATTTAAAATTAAATACTAAATTAAAGTTAAATTTAAGCTGAACTTGGAAAAAAAGGGTAAAAATTAAACTAAAATCTAAGCTTAACTTAGAAGTAAATTGAAACTAACCACAAAATTAAAGAAAATTAAAATTTTCAATTGAAACCTCATCGATAAAACTAACCTAGTTCAAAATATATTAAAATTTGGTTAAGAATTTAATCATAAGTTTTAACGACTAAAACATTAATCGAAAATGAACTAAGACTTTGGATAGGTTAAAATTTCTAAACACAAACAAAACTAAAATTTTAAATTCAAACCTAACAAAAATTTTAAAGTTGAACCAAACTAAAAGTTTAAACAAAACTTAAATTTAACAAAATTTAAGACTAAAACCTTCAAAACTAAAACTGAAATTAAAACTTGAGATAAAAATTACTAATAAGTTTAAATTTAGAACTAAAATTTAAACGATTACACCTAAAAGCAATATTAACACTAAACTAAAACTTTATTTAAAAAAAAAACTTTAACCAAAACAAAAAAAAAAAAAAAATAGAGAAAAGATATAATGGCCTAAATATATGAAAAATACAATAACTTAAAAAAAATTAACTATAATACAATATAATTAACTGAACATAAAACTAATATTTAAAATAACCATAATACAAATAAATAAAACTAAAAATAAACTATCCATAACATGAATAATTAAACTGAACATAACATAAATAATATAACCGAACATAAAACAATATAATAACTAAACATAATACAAATAATACAACTAACTGTAATACGAAATAATAAAATAAATGTAACATAAGCAAAATGTAACATTAAACTAAAAATAACAATAAGCAAAGTTTAAATGGAATCGCCACTAGATTTTAATTAGTCTTAAATTGAAATGTTAGTCTTTATTTTATTCTTTTTATAAATTAAATCTATTGTTAAAATGAACATGTAAAGTAGTTGTTATTTGGTCGGCAGAGTGTTTGCATTTGGAGAGGACTATTTTAATTTACCCCAGTGTCCTCCACAGTAGGGAGGGATGCGTGGGCCGAGCCAAAACATCTGGGCTCGAGTGTTGGGTGATAGATGGGTGAGCCAGGGGCTCCCAAACTTTTCCGTTTATGTTATATATCCATAGTTTTCTTCTTTTCTCTTTTCAGTTTGTCCGTTGCTTGGTTTGAATAGTCGACGCGATAATGATTATTTTGCACGTAAATTATTTGTTGGTGAGGGTGCACGTGGACGGCCACAATTATAATTACAATTTGATTTTATATTATCGACAAAAATAAAAAAAAGTCGATAGTTAGTTGAATTTGTATTGAAAATTCATTACTATTACATTTTCAACGCTATAACTTCTGAACTCTTTAAGAGCACACCTTCATTTTACATCGTTATAAAGGTAATGAAACGTTAAAAAAAATTTAAATAATGTAAAAAAAAAAAAAAATTAAAGCACCTGTTGCTGGCATAGTTTTAATCTTTAAAATTAATTAGGGGTAATTTTACTGCAATTTTTTTTAAAGTTTTTTATTGTTTCCTTAAAAAAGAGAAAACACCTTCCCAATGATACTTTTTTACGAAAATCGGATTTAAATTGACTGTGCTACGTTGTCTCAAAGTAGATCCTATTTTGGTTACGAAAAATGATTCTTAAAATTTATAACTTCGGCCTTGGTATTCTTATAAAAAACTCCAATCCAAACTCAAAATTTGAGCCAAATCAGAGATGGTCAGTGCAACTGATATTACACTTCAATGGAAAATGGGCGTATATCGTTTTGATATTGAATAAAGGGTGGTCTTAACTTGCATTTGCTTACATATGCAATAATATGCTTCCCGAATATATTCCATAGATCAAATTGCTTCTTCTTAGCCTTCTCGAGAATCTCATTCAAAAGCATTTTCATTACCTACTTCTGGAAGGCCTTTTAAGTGGCCTTCCAAATTCCATTAAAGTTCTAATATACTTTTTTCTAATTTTAGTTAAATCATATTTCAGCAACTTTTTATCTAATATATGATAAAACTCCACAAAACACTTCGCTCAATTTACAACAACGATCACTCCTTTCCCTGAATGTCTAAAAGAAATGTTTCTTTGAAAAAATTCAGGAAGTACTTCTAGAGAAGACTAAGGAAAGCATTCCTGAAAGTCGAAAGTGTAGAATTCAATACGTTTCCTTCTACTTCACCTTCGATTAGAAGCACTTTTTTAAGCACTGGTTAAGCCACAAAAATTATTTTTCAAATTCAGTGAATGTACTATTTCTAGAAAATTTTTGTTTTTTGACAAGAAGAGATCAGTCGGTCTTGGAGGCATAAGCCTGAATCACTGATGTGAACTATCATTCAGATTGTTCACGCTCTGTCATTATACGATTTATTCTTGTGAATAAGATACATATACAATGAGTCGCATGAAGATAAAGTGTAAATAGTAATTATTCTTTTTTTTTGAAACTTGTATTAAAAGAAAAACCATTTATTTGTGTTGATGCAAGGTCTCAAATGCCTCAGCTGACAATCATAAGACATCCTATCCGTTGAAAGTGGAGTGATGTTGATTCACTCTCTTGCCTTTCTGCATCCATTGATGTTGAGGTTGTTGCTATCAGATGAGTATTCTTGTTTTACAATAACTTGTGGCGCCAGTATGGCAAAGGACCCTTTATTGAAAAGCTTTTTTGCTTTAAAGTTAAATATTAGCAATTTTCATACATGCCAACTCTGAGAATTTAACTTATGTATGTACATAATATGAAGAACATGTATACAAGAAACCATTCATGGAAAATAATTTATAAAAAAAAAATCTGACTTACATAATGACAAGCTATAAAAACAAGGGTTGAGAAGTTACATAACTATGGTGAGATAATAAAGTTACAATCATTTTTGCTTGCAAATTCAAAAGTAGTGAACAACAAAAATTCTCCTGTAATTGAGTATAGCTTTGCAATTCACATGAATGCAATCAACATGAAATTTGATAAAGTTTCTAAGTCACTCCTCTTAAAAAATCGTAATTTTTTTCCTTCAGCAATTTTCCTGAGAATACTCGTATAAGGCTTCTATAGGAAATTTTTCTGTGAAATCCTTTAAGTGCGACTGTTTTTTTCTGCTTAAGTTTGAACTCAATGATTTTATTCAACATATTTTACTTTTTTGTTGATATTAGATAGATATCATACAAGCATGAAGCAAGCAATTTAAAATGAATGCACTTTTTTTTAACATGAAGCCATGTTCAAACACGAAAAATCAAACTATTTATTTTACGTTTTATAAGGTGGTTTGGAGAAAAAAAAGAATATAAAATGTCGATATCAAAAAAATCATTTAGTAATCAAACAGTAATTTTGTATAGCAATCTTTGTGAATTTTGGAAAACATAGGAATATGAAAAATATTCCGCTTTTTATGCTGCATATTTTTGAAAAAAAAAAAAGATATGCTTTCCGAAGGTAAAATATGCCAAAGTGGAATATAGTTTTCCACTCTTGTCACACTGTTTGTGCGTATAAACAAACGTCCATACACACATACACTTGAGCTAAACGTTGTTCTCATTTGGTCTTACCATCTTGAGAAACACTTTGTGTTACCCCATCGGCAAAAATTTGATGGATTTTTCAAACTTAACCGATGTTGTTAAAATTTTAATTTATTTGAAAAATTGTTAGCCCTTTGTCATTCCTTAACCCAATAAGGACCCTTAACTCTTTTTTAACAATTTTTTTCAATATTTTTCGATTTTTCGGCGATTTCCATATAAATTAAAAGTTTAACAAAAGTGAACACTTACTAACCCATTTGCACCCTCACACAACCGATTTCTTTAATCCATTAAAGATTTTTGACTTTTTTAGAAAAGTTTGTTAACCTATTAGCAACCAAATAATAAGAAAAAAATTAAAAACTTGCGAAGCAAAATCATTAACCCTCGTAGACCTGATGACCCATTCAGTGCAAACAAACCCACCCACCGATTTAAAGGTTTTACACAGCTTTGAGAGTTTTCTATTAAATATTATTAAAATTTCAAAAATATACTCTTTTTCAACCCAAACGAGAAAGATACTCAAGTTACATATACAACAAAACCCAACTCAACCCTTATTAAGTCAGCTGAGTCAGCATGTATCTTACGACATTTGTTAATTTGTTAAATGATATTCTTGAGCTAACTTATAGAGAGACTCATATGAAGGATCAGACTCATCATCTTCTAGAGCTGCAAAGAAAGCAGCTACAATACCTCTTCGATAAATTTCAAGCGGTATATGAAGAAATACGAGAAAAACCCGAAACTTCATCAGAAATCTTGGATAAGGAAAAATTCAAGGAGAGGTATTGGAAGACATATCAGTCTTCAGACCGCTGTTCTGCTTCAATGAGTGAGCACATTAAAGCAATGAAGATACCCACGATGGTACCCAAGCCATCGTCTCCATCTATGGACTCAGCTGTGGATCAGCACGCAATGATCCAGCTCCACCCTGCGATATTGACATTTTCCATGGCGACTATGTCACGTGACCAACCTTTAGAGACCTTTTCACGGCCCTATACATTAAAAACTCTCGGAAAAGCTTTTCCACTTGCTAAAAAAAAACAAAAGGCGAAACTCGTGATATTGTAAAAATTGCGCTCTCACAAATGAAAGTTTTTTTATGGCCTAAAGCAATCTCGTAGATCATTACGAGAATCAACGAATGCAAATCAGCGGCGGCCGTGGCGCAGTGGGTAGAGTTTTTGGCCCATACGCCAGGATCCCTAGTTCGGATCCATCCATACACAGAAAGTGTTTTCAATTGAATTCATTTTTCTGTTCGGCCGTCACCTCTCTGCAGACAATGGCAAACCTCAGAGAGTAAAAACTGCCAAGAAAAGCTTAAAGCATATAACATGTAGGTCCAGTTCTCGATCATTTGTGTTCAAACATTTCACAGCACACACAACACAATTGATCATAAGAAGCTCGGTCAAAGTCCTTTCAAGGGCTGGTATGGCTATTTCGTTTTGTTTTTTTTTCAATGCGCAACTAAAAACTCTTTTAAACTTACTACAGGTTGTCGTAGAGTCAGGAAGCTCTATAAAAAAGTTTCAACGAACCGTAAACAGATGTGTGTTTACAATGCTGGCCCTGGAAATAAACACAGATAATTGGGATCCCATCCTAGTCTATTTGTGTTCCACCCGTCTCCCAAGCATACCCTCGAGGAATTCGAAAAATGGACAACAGACAATTCTCCAGTGCCAGATTGCAACACGTTAGATCATTTCCTCACCCAAAAGCTTAGAACTCTAGAGTCTGTTGGCGATATTAAGGCTTATGTTACGCCAAGTCACCAAAACCCTTCCAACAAAACTGGAAATAGATGGGGAGCAAGGCGCATCAGCTCGTATCACATAAATGTGTCAAAAAATCTTGTTACCCAAAAACCCAAACCCTTGAATGCAAAACCTAAATATGAAGTTGATGGAGCTATCTGCAGAGTTTGCAATAGCAAGCACACCCATCGGGAGTGCCCAAGCTTCATCTCCATGAAATCGAATGAGCGCATAGCCACAGTGAAGCGACCAGGTTGCTGCTTCATTTGCCTAGCGGTCTCTCATGGAATTAATGACTGTAAGAGCGGGTATAACTGTCGATAAAGCAATAAGATACACAATTCCTTATTACACAAAAGCATATCACAACCTAACACAAACCCAGAACCCACCCCAAGCACGAGTTCTCAAGCCATGAAAGGGGCTGATCAACCAAGCTCTACAAGTCAGGCATTCACGACTCATATACAGTCCACTAACTCGACACTCACCCACCCAACAAATGAACTCAAAGAATTAAAGGCAGTTCTTCACACTTTGCAGCCAGCAGAAAGTAAATTCTGCTAGGAACGGCACTGATTAGCATTAAACACGAAGGAACGATACACACAGTAAGAGCACTCATCGAATCTGGAGCAGATGAAACATTTATTACTGAACACCTGTGAAAACAAATTGCTCTTCCAACCCACTTAATAGGCACACAAGTAACGGGTCTAAGCCAGACAGTTTTTGCAAACCCAACAAAGTGCTGTGAGCTGACATTGCGATACTCAATCAACCCTACACTTAATATTGAGGTCCAGGCGCCAGTGTTGAAGACTCTTACTTGGAATTTACCCACACAATCGATTAATGCGAAAATCTGTGAGACCCTGTCTGGCCTTCAATTGGCAGACACCAAATTTTATATGTCTCGCCCCGTGGACACGATCATTGGATGTGATCTATATCCTCTTATTATCCGCAGTGGTGTTCAGCGCAATATAGGTGGATCCCTGCTTGCGCATGATTCCGAATTTGGATGTATTCTATCAGGCCCCCTTTCAGAGTCAAGACCAAATAAAGTGATTGCCTTGTGCAACACTATAAAAAAATCAAACTTCAAGACTCGGCTCTGGAAAGAGAAGAAAAAACACAAGAACACGTTACCGTCAAACAAGGATAACAAGGATCTGAATTTGTTCCAACGTAGACCATCGAAACATATTGCTAAGGCGGAACATCTAAAAACAGAAGGCTGGTCCAATAACCCATTTGGCACCACCCGTGACTTTTAACCCAAAAAGTCATCTACCATAGCACCCGTAGAAAAAACTCAAGAAAAATGTTCTTCACTGCCACGAGCTCCTCGAGTCATCGCCAACAACTCACCTACCCATCGTTATTAAACAATATATAAGAACTTCGATCAAGGAGAAAAAGGCAAATCGAGATAGGCTTAACCCACTAAGACATAAAAAACGTTCTTCCAATAAATACACCCCGCTATTTATTCGGAATACAATCTCGTCAAAAAGCGCAATCCTAACCCAAGTTACTTTTTGGACTCGAATAAAATAGTTCAAGCCAAGCCCGATATGCGACCCTCAACCCATAATAAAGGAAAACTCTGCCCGGAACTACGAAGATAAAAGAAGTTCACCCAATGTTTGCCAAGACACTCAACCCAAATTCAATATACTTGTCTTAGCACCCAACACACAAACTCTACAAATACAACATAACTCATTGTTGCAGGGGCTCAAAGTTTTGCATACAGCTAGACGCTGTCTGGCCTTTGTAAGTCTTGAACCCAAAATACCCTACAGCATGTGTTGCCATACTCACAATTTTTAATATTGTACTTGTAGCACTAAATAATTAAGAAATTAATGTATTTTAAATACATACTCACTTGTGATACCTGTTTTAAGCCCAATTAATGCTTTTAAGTTTTGCAGACACTTCAAGGCGGGTGGAATGTTTACGTCAAATATAAACCCAGTATCCACTAAACACATCTGATCGCCCTACTCGCTGCAAGTGGCACGATCGCTGACGTTTTCGTTCGGCAACATCAACGTTGCGCCAGCGTCGTGTCATTCGTTGTAGAATACAGAAGGAAGATGTAGCGTGTGATTTCAAATCCGTAACTCTACCTGAGTTGGTTGCTTTTGCGATGATCTTAGGATGACATTTCGACTTCCTTCTTCATATTTTCCCCTAGTTCACAGTAGATACAATATAGCGGTTCTGGGGCAGGAGGAGCGGAGGAGCAAGCCGATGACGTCACGCCCGCACCCCAACACCACCAAGTGGTGGCTTTTTTAACTAATCTGCAAGTTGGGGGATGTCTTTGCTTTAAGCTTTTTATCTTTAGCAAGTTTGGGGTATGTCTTTGCTTTAATCTTTTAAAAATTGGCAAGTTTTGGGTAAGTCTTTGCCTTTTTAAGCGGTGATCATAATTTTATACACTACATTATCGGTAGTGATAGTCAAGCGAGTTCTTATCAGTGTTTGCATGTTTTTCTTAACCCTCAAATACCTAATAGCAATGACTCAAATCCGGCTGGTTGACTTTAGCTGAAATGATATGACTTGCTATATGAAAATATATATATTAATATGGGTTGAAGCAATTTAGATACGGCGAAGGTTGAAGGGTTAAATAAATTTTTTTAAATTTAATAAAGTCGGTAAGTATTAGGTGGGAGTCTTTGTTTTAAGCTTTTAAAAATTGGCAAGTTTGATGTATGTCTTTGCTTTAAACTTTTTAAAATTGACAAGTTTGGGGTATTTCTTTGCTTTAAGCGTTGGTCATAATTTTATACACTACATTATCGATAGTGGTAGTCAAGCGAGTTCTTATCAGTGTTTGCATGTTTTGTTTTTCTTAACCCTCGCATTAGTTATAGCAATGACTCAAAAAATAAATATATATTTATAAGACTTCTAACGTAGACTGCGTGGTGGCATACTTATCAGAGTTCGCATGAGTAAACGAAATACATAGCAACCAGGAAGAATCAAGAAGTTCTAGAAGCTTCTAGATGTAGAAAAAACTTCGAGAACATTTTAGAAGCTAACAACAACATCACCAAAAAAAAAATTTTTTTTTTTAAATCAAAGGTGTTAAGTCTCAAGCTTCATAGTCTCAAGCTTCATAGTAAGCGCACTCAAAAAAACCGCAAGTTTAAGATAAGGCTTGTTGTTGTTCTTACTGTTGCTATTGTTGTTCTTACTGATGTTGTTGTTGTTGTTGTTGTTCTTACTGTTGTTGTTGTTCTTACTCTTGTTGTTGTTGTGGTTGTTGTTGTTGATGAGGCTGTTTTACTAATAAAAATAGCCAATCTAAAGTTATTAAATAAATAGCTAACTACTTTATTACAATATTATTTATATTAATTGTTCTTTATTTTATTTATTAGGATTTTAACAATAGGAATTTCAAACATAGATGACCACAATTTAGGGTATTCAAATTTTGAAATTTATCATAATTATAGCTAATGTTTTGGCCTAAATATTTTATTATTTCTTTTGGAGGATGCAAATTTCCAAAGCTATCGAAGTATTCAATTTGATTCTTGTTTTTCCAGTATGCTACCCAATGTGTTCCAGGTCCATTTGAAGTATCTAGATTGATTATTCCACATTCTTTTTTAAGCGGTTTCTTTGGAAGAGTGTCACACATAAACACTCCTCTGAAATTTGGAATGTTTTTGGCATATTTTATCAAATCTACATCAGAAAGAGCTCTTTTGGGTAGCTTCATTAAAAATTTTGTTGATAAGGTTTTAAATAAAGGCCTAATCCTTTTTTATACGGTTTTAGAAACATGCCTTTGCCCATTGCAATAGACTCCATTTTATTGTTATGTCGTTTTGCTTCATTCAATTGCTCTTTTCCAGCTTTAACTGCATTGATTGCTTTTGTAACGCCAGATACTCCACCAGCTAGACCACCAAGTGCACCCAGGGCAGCGAATATAGGTGCGAGCGGAAGAAAACCTCCAGATTTAGGTAGAGGTATTACTCGAGGTGTCTTAATCAGAGATTTTTTTCCCTTAAAAATATTGTTTACAACTTTTCTTGAAATTTTAACAGCATCATCTACATTTTTAGTTTTCTTAATTTTCATTTTAGCACTTTTTAAGGCATGTCTAAATAAGCGATGTCCATTTACTTGAGGAGATCTCTTAGTTTTACTGTTAACATTGCCCATACCAAATTTTGTTTTCAACTTCATTGCGTTAGTGACAAGCCAAGCGTTTGATTTTTCAGCAATACTACTATCACTTGCGTTAACCCTTTGCCAAGCCTTTTCAGCCAAGATTCTATCAGCAGTATGTCTTTTTTCAAAATCTTTGTTGTTTGCGTATACTATATCGTGTTGTCTGCAAGCGGTATCCAAAAGATTAATTCCTTGATCACCTCTAGCTAATCGCTTCTTTAATTTTGTACCAGGCCCACAAAATTGATATCCAGGTAAATGAAATTCAATCGGAAGTTTGTCTATTAAATTATTCAGAATACCTTTTCCAATGAAGGATGGACGAAGACTGATTGTCTTTTTATAAATAATTGTCATTAGTATTTATACTTTTCCGAGCAGAGGTTCAAAGTAAAGTGATGCAAAATTAATAAAAACGAACTAATTATATATGATATCATTTAGTAGTTTACATAATGCGGTTCTTAAAGCAACATAAAACACTTGAACTAAAGAATATTGATAGCAAGTTAAATGCATCAAATAGATTGCGACATAGTTCATTACTACCGAACTCTATTCGGAGTCTTATTGTGGGCCCGTCTAATTGTGGAAAAACCAATGTGATGATAAGTCTTATTGAAAGTCCCAACGGTTTGAAATTTAAAAATATTTACTTATACTCAAAGTCAGCACAACAACCAAAATATCAATACTTGGAACGTCTAATTAAACCTATTAAAGAAATACATTTTTCAATATTTTCTAATAATGATGACGTCATAGATCCAGATAAAGTACAGTCATTAATAAAGATGATCCTATAAATAATGGTCGTTATAGAAAAGGATTTGATGTTTTTATTAGCTTATAAAAGATACAGTATAGATATTTAAATAACAGTACAACAACAACTGCTAAACTGTTCACACTAAACTGCTAAACTGGAGCTATATACTGTTTAAACGACCAACTTTCAATATGAATAAGAAAACAAACCTTGTTAATAATCTTATTAAAACTAGAAATATTTTGAAAAAGAAATATAAAAGTCTTCAGCTCGGAGAAGTTGCAAGTGATAAGCTTTTGGAAGAAACTTTTAAACCAATATCAAAACCATTACAGGAAATAATTCAATCAACTAATAAGAGAAAGTTAGTTAAAAATGAAAAGTATTCAGATAATTCTTTTAAGGATAATAAAATTGCTACCAGCACACCATTTAAAAAGAGCAAGCATGATTCTAATACATTTTCTCCAAGCTTTGATAGCAAGGAAATCGAGAAAAGTTCATCAGCATTTAAATCATTTGATGTTGGTAATGACGATGATGATGATGATACTCATTATTATGATAATGCTTATAATGATATGGAAAATGACGATGTCACTATTGCAATAAATCCGAATCAAAGTATTCAATATGACTTATCAAAAGTTATTTTAAGCAAATTCGATAAAACCTACGGTCCCCACAAGGATAAAAATCAGATATGGAGACTGGGCAATGAACCAATTACTTTTGATTCAACTAATATAACTATAGGTAATTCAAAATGGGCTTTCACGTCAGGTTTATATGAACTATTAGTTTACAAGGAACCAATCAGTTTTAATGAAACAGATTTAAATACTTATAAGCAAATATTAGAGATGACTAATGCTCATAAACGGAATAACAATAACAATGAGCAAATTAAAGGAAATCGATCAAAAAAATATACAACGATTATTAGAAAATTATTTAAAGAAAAAGTTCATAGAGGTAAAGGTTTGATGATGAAGTTGAATACCCAAAAGTCAAATTATATATATTGGGATGACCCAAACGAACTAGTAGATAGATTACGTCTTTTGTTAACGTCATCAATAGCTGGACACTCAAATCATAATAATGAAATATACTCAATTATTGAAGAATTGAGAGAAGCAAAAATTATTATATAAATAGCCTGCAAAATATATAATCATCAATATTTATAAAATGTCTATCGACAAGTTTGGACATTATATGGGTAGCTTTGAAAGATATCAAAACCCACACACCAAGATTCATTTAGATAGCGATCGCCATTTCAACTTTAATTCACGTAGGATAAAAAATATTGCTAACCCTGTATTAGAAAACGATGCTGTTAATAAAGTTTATTTAAAAAGTTATTTTGATAAACAAAAGAAACAATTGGACACATTATATGAGGGAATTAATGAGATGAGAGAACATTTTACAAAATTAATACAACAACAGAACGTATCGCATACAACAAAACTTTTAGACTTAGAAGCAGTACTAACGGATTTAACTCAAGATCAAAGTAATCTCAACAAATCATTAGAGGAGATAAAATCAACGCTTACTTACAAAATTGATGTAGCTGAACAACAACTTTTAAGAAAAATAGCAGATCATTATGAGTTTTTAGATGAGAAACTAAATCGTGTTGAAAGGAATTCACCAGCAGAAGCTCTTAAACGAGTGTGGTCTAAGGTAGCAGCTAGAGACGGAGAGGTGGAAGCTCTTAAACGAATAGCAACCGCTGAAGACGCTAGAAATGGACAAACAAGCAGTAGTGCAGGAGCTTCATAAGCAAGCACGCAGAAATTTCATACGACGACGAGTGATAACTAAGGGAATAGACGATCTTTGGCAAGCAGATATTGTTGAAATGGGTGCTTATTCAAAATATAATAAAGGGCATCGGTTTATTTTAACGGTAATTGATACATTTTCAAAGTTTGCTTGGATTCGTCCCGTAAAATCTAAAGGCAGCGAAGACATTACTAATGCAATGAAATCCATTCTTTTACAAAAGAGAATTCCAAAAAACTTGCAAACAGATAATGGTAAAGAGTTTTATAATAAAACATTCCAAAACCTGATGAAAAAACATAATATTAATCACTATTCTACATATAGTATCATGAAAGCATCTATTGTAGAACGATTTAATAGAACTATAAAAGGAATGATGGTGGAAAAAATTTAGTTTGCAAGGAAATTATCAGTGGATATGTAAGGACTTAATTAACCAATATAATAGTCAAAAGCATAGAACTATTGGAATGATGCCAAAGTCCGTTAACGCAGGAAATGAAAACTCTATACTTAAACGTGCTTATAATCATCCTAAAGTTTTCAAAAATGGTAAACTTAAAGTTGGAGACCACGTTCGAATTAGCAAATATAAGCATATTTTTGCAAAAGGATATACCCCAAACTGGACAACTGAAATTTTTAAAATTCGCGCTATTCAGAATACAAGCCCTGTAACTTATTTATTAAACGACTATCAAGACAATCCAATTATCGGAGGGTTCTATGAACATGAAGTACTGAAAACAAATTTTCCGAATACTTACTTGATTGAGAAGGTTCTTAAAACAAAGGGACAGCAAGTTTACGTTAAATGGCTTGGATTTTCTAATCATCATAATTCTTGGATTAATAAAGATGAACTACAACAACAACAATACAATTAAATACTTATCTTTACTTGATATATATCTGAAAACCTATACTTAATAAAGAAAAAATTTTGTTTTTTTTAATAATAATAATGAAAATTTTATTAACTTTTTATTGAAATTTTGTTCTAAACAATGTTTTTTAAAATTGATGTTTTAAAAGATGTTTTTCTACTACACATGAATCATCAGCTTCATCATCTTCTCCAGAACTTTCATATAAGTTGTTGTTGTTGTTATAGAATATATTTCCATTTTCCTTCTTCTTTTTAACGATTAAGGAAAATATACTAATGTAATGTAACTAATGTAGTGTAATGTTTCATTTAAATAATCCATCTGATTCTTAGTAATTATCAGAAATCTTCTCGGCAAATAAATGTGGAATTCCTTATTAACAAGACATCTAATACTTTCACCATATTTTGAATCTATTCTCTCGATTCTGTTAACTTCATATGGTACGTTTACTTCCATATCCTTGATGGGTAAGTATTTAATACTAGGATTTTGGAAAAGATTTTTTAAGCTTGCTTTCATCATTTTTTAAACTTTACACCGCGATAGATATGTTTATACAGATTTCATGGAATTTAAAAAATGTATTTATTAAGCATATTATAATTTATTATTATTATTATTTGTCGAGTTCTTATCAGTTGCGGTTTTACATCCGGTTATTTATTAATTTCTTATCAGTTGCGGTTTTTTTGCATCCGGCTATTTATATATTTTTAACCAAAACGCGAATGAAATATTACGAAATGTGATGAAATTATAGGATATATATCAAGAGAGAGAGAGAGAAAGAGAGAGAGAGAGAGAGAGAGAGAGAGGGGGGGAATACGTTTTTAATTTTATAGAGAGACGTGTGCAAAATATAAATATAGAAAACTATGACAAGAAAGAGTTAGTTGTTGTATTACATTCTTCTTCATTAAATATGTATTGGGGACAACTTTTAAAAAGTCATGATAACTACTGATAAATACTGTACTTGTCATGCTCAGTGGAAAACTTTCCAAATAATAAATGTCATCGTTTTAGATATTATTTTGCAGGTGTTTCTAACCGCAGAAGGAGGGATTAGAACACAAATATTTTCTCTCAGTAGAGGACAACAAATGTCCACAAACCTTCCAATATTCGAATTCAGTCACAATCAACATATAAAAATTGAAGTTACTGGCGGGATGATATCGCTAATTGGAACAGTCTATGAAGGTGGATATAAAGATATAAATGTATATTCATACAAACCAGGGTGTGTTTTCCGAGAAATAGATGGTTCTTTTGGAGGTATAGACAGAAAATATATAAGTAAAGTAGGAATCCCTGTAAACCGACTAACCCCATTACCATCAACGAATATTAGTAAACAAAAACCGCCCACCTCAAAAAAGAGAAAAACTTTCGATGATGATAGTGAAATTGTCAAAGTTGACAGCTCATTTGAAGGAGAAGATGATGATGAGGATTATTAAATTAGACTATAAATACGAGTACCAATTCTTATCATGCCATATAAAAATATTCCGTTGACAAAAGAAGACATCTATTAAGAACAAAAAAAAATATAAAATGAAAAATAATTTCATCATATTACTTACATATTTTTTTATTGTCCAAGTATTTTCAGCTGCAGTACCTATTGATTTGAGCGAAAATAAATTTAAAAATACAGAGTTTGCTGTAAAATTACCTAATAATGATACTGTAAGCATACAACTGAATTTCAAACTTTTGAAGTTTAGTAAAGATTTACTTGAAAACGCTGAGTCATCAACAGAAGTACAACCTAAGTCAGTTGGAGAGGAAGAGTTGCATTTGCCTAGGGATCAATCGTTTACAGTGGATGAAGCTATTGAAGCATTTAGGCAAGACTTAGTTAAAAAGGAACAAAATATTGCAGGAATTATTGAAAGTTCACAACCATTTTATAGGCATTTTCAACTGCAATACAAAGATAATATAAAATTGAGAATTCGTTGTACATATGACAGCAATTACTTGAAGCGTCTACTAAATATTTCATGTTTTGAATATCGTCAAGTTGAATACGAGAGATTTTTGAGTAATGGTGAAATTGAGGTGGTTACTCAGGATGATACTACTTTCCGCTCAGATATGACATTAATCAACATTCAAGATTATAAACATGACTTGGAAATGGAAATATCTTAAATTTTATTAAATCAGTTATAAATTTATCGTCGTCATGTTAAGAGGTCTCAACTATAAAAAAAAAATGAATAACGAGTTTCGTGCAAAAATTTTGAAAGATTTCTTAAGCGAAGAAATGCTTTTATGGCCCGAGCACAAGATTATTTTACAAAAATTAAAGGATCGATTCGATGAATATGCATTATATAAGATACATACGTCAAAATTTGGTGATCATTATAACAATTGTGAATGGGCAAGAGATGAAGCAACTTGCGGTCCTGATACTTGTGGGTGCTCCTCTATCGATAGAATGTGGGATGACGCATTGAATATAATAAACTTTTATTATAATATAAAAGCTCAAATTTTAACAAATTTCCTTCAGTTAACCTCGTGATAAAATCGGGATAACGTTAAACGCCAATGTCTGACGAGAGAATTTTAGTTCTAGACGTTCAAGGTTTCTACATAAATAATGATTTTAATATAAAAGAATTGAGTAT
This sequence comes from Coremacera marginata, assembly GCA_914767935.1. Lineage (NCBI taxonomy): Eukaryota > Metazoa > Arthropoda > Insecta > Diptera > Sciomyzidae > Coremacera > Coremacera marginata. The sequence continues at coordinate 122,168,997 of OU612045.1, read as the reverse complement.
TTCAGTAGACAATGACTCACAAGTTCAAACATTTATAATTAAACCACCTTTTTAATTTACATCTCTGTCAACAAAGGAACAAGTTTTATATAATTGGCTTTATAGAAATCATCATGGATTAAAATGGAAAGATGGCGATTCAACTTTATCAAATATTATAGAATATTATAAAACATATATTAGAGATAAAAATTTTATTTGTTATGTTAAAGGCTTAGAAAAAATTAAATGGTTTAAAAAATTGTTTCAAGACGACAATATTATTTACTATAACTTGGACGATTTAAACTGTCCAAATTTAAAAACTTTATATCAAAATGATCAATCAATAAATGTTTGTAGCTATCATAAGAAACATTTTACATGTGCTGAAAAGAATGTATTGCTATTGAGAAAGTTTATAAATAAAAAATTAAAATTATAAAAACAATGTTATCATTTAATACTTAAACCAAATTAAATAAATATCGATCGTCAGTTCATAACGCATACTCGTCATGTCTATAACAATCTCTTTAAACGGAACCACGTCAACTCTTACTGGAAAATATTTTCCACCAATTGAATTTACTACAAAATATGTCTGCGGGCTTGTAGACTTTGTAACGTTTCATTCTATACCCAATGTAGACACCGACAACAATTTATTTCATATCGGTCCTCACACTATTACAATACCTGTTGGTTCATATGAATTTGAAGATATTAGCTTTTTCTTGGAAACGGCCGTAAGAGACATTGATAAATCAATTTTCCTAGCAATTGAATCGAACAACAACACTCTTCAAACTGAAATTTAATCCTCTTTAGATATAGATTTTTCAAAACCGAACAGTATAGGACAGCTACTAGGATTCAGTAAAAGAAAATTGCTAATAAATGAGTTCCCGTATGAGGACTTTATCAAAGAGATTAATATAGAGCCGTTACAAAATATAGAAAAAGCAAAATATATACATGTAGACCAGTCAGTTAATAGAAAAAAATTTGATTCTGATTTACCTTTAAATATTACAAATATAAACACAGTCCGTATTGAATGCAACTTAACCATAGGATCATATATTAACAGCACACCAGTTCATACTATTCACGAATTTCCTCTCAATGTTGCACCTGGCTATAAAATAAATGAGAAACCTCAAAATGTCATTTATTTACCTGTCAACTGTCAACAAGTAAACAACATTACTATAAGAATCTTAAATCAAGACGGTGAGCTTATAAATTTTCGAGGAGAAAAAATTTCAGTAAGACTTCACTTTAAACCCGAATAAAAAAAATGATTATTTATAATAATAATAAAAGCATAATTCAGAAAGGATTTCTAGTTAGTCCTTCATCAACGCTCGACCGAGTCTATGCAAAAAAGAAATTGTTGACTGCAGCTAATAAAGAATATTTAACATCCTTGGGACTTAATCTACAATCATGAACGAGATATTAAATGTCCTTCAAAAGCCAATATATGATGAGAGCATTATAAAGAGGGAATATCATAGTTACTCTCCATATTTGAGGTCCTTCAACAATAACGATGAAATTCGTATACCAATTCAAAATCAAGACCTTTTTGTCCTACCAAGTGAGAGTATGATTTACATTCATGGTTCTATAGTAAAAAAGGAAGGAGGAAATGATGTGGTAACAACAGGAGTAAAATTTAAAAATAACTTTGTTACATATCTGTTTGATGAAATTCGATATGAAATTAATGGGTTTGAAGTTGATCGTACACGCAATCTTGGAATTTCATCTACCATGAAAAATTTTGCATCATTAAGTGCGGTTGAAAGTGATGCATTAAAAAACGCTGGTTGGGCTCCTGATGAAAATTTCACATTGGAAAAATCACATTTTAGTTGTTGTGTGCCGTTGAAAATGTTGCTGGGTTTTGCTGAAGATTATAATAAAATAATATTAAATTCGAAACATGAGCTTATCCTTCAACGTTCATCATCTAATGAGAGATCATTTCATCCATCAATTCATGCAACAGATCAATTAAAATTTACTATATTAGATATAGTATGGAAAATGCCTCACATACAATTATCGGACTTTGCAAAATTGGAAATGTACAAAATAATTAACAACAAAAATCCTATATTAATGCCATTTCGAAGTTGGGACTGTCATGTAAATCCAATGCTACCAAAGAGTACAAAGGTTTTATGGAATGTAAAACTGGCTCCGCAAAATGAAAGACCACGATTTCTCATCATCGGTCTACAAAGAGAAAAAAGTAAAGAGGAAGGAAATATATTCGATCATTGTAATATCTCTAATTTAAAAGTTTATCTAAACTCTGAATCATATCCCTATGATGATTTAAATAGTCGCTTTGAAATGGGGCAGTATGCTGTACTATATGATATGTATGCAAAATTTCAACAAAGTTATTATATGCGGGAACCTCAACCATTGTTAGATGTCAGTACATTCAAGGCTATTGCTCCGCTAATTGTTGTTGATGTAACACACCAAAATGAGGCAGTTAAAGTTGGACCTATTGATATACGAATTGAATTTGATACCGAATCACTCAAACCAATTCCAGATAAAACATCAGCCTACTGTTTGGTAATTCACGATCGTTTAATTGAATACTCACCTCTAACCAGCGAAATTAGGAGAATAATTTAAATATTTTATCAATTAATTTTTCTAAACACAAATAAAGAATTTATAAACGATTTGGTTTTTTATATATATATATATATACATAGTTATTTATTTATTTAATAGTTTTGATTAAAAAATATATTTTCTTAATTAATTCTATAGTGACCCCATGCAAGGGTGTCAACACCATTTTCTTTAATAAATCGCTTATCATCTAAATAACTTAACACTATTTTATGAATTTCTTGAGTATATATAATATGTATCTTAGATCTAAAAGTACACATTTTATCATAATAAATTTTCTTATCAAATAAACATTTTTTATAATCATTAATACTAAGATTCATTAATGCTGATTTTTTTTTACACCTTTTGCTTTTTTAATATCATTGTCACCCTCGACACTTATAGAATACATTTTAGATCTTAGTCCAATGAATTCCCTCATTATCTTCCCATTATTTTCATCTTTCATTAAACCTAATACCTTTTTATTTTTTTGTTCTATACCATATGGATTGTTAGGCTTATAGTCAGATGTATCAAATTTCAAATTAATATCGGGTATTATATCTTTATAAAAATCTTCGGTATTAATTGAATATATGAATGAATCCGTATCCATATAGCACAAACTCAAGTTTTCATTATATTTTGGAATCATATAATTATAATGAAAATCATACATTTTTTCCTTAGACTTTTCGAGAACTGCAAACCCTACAGAAATAGGTTTATTAAATTCGATATGTACTCTATCCAGTTGGATAGCTGCCATATTTTCGGTAAACCTTGTAGAGCTATGAAAATTCGGTTTTGCTATAAGACTCCTAGCTCCCAATCTTTTTCCAACACTTTCCCACTGGCATACAATTTTTACATCTTTCCTTTTCTCTACATTTTCCATGGTTTATCATAGACAGCATTGTTTAGTAATTTAAAAAAGTTCTTTTCAAAGTCATTTTTAGCGTTTGTTCTATGAAAAGTATTTAGATCTATGTATTTCTTGAGCCAGGGAGATTGTTTAAATTTTAAAATTCTATGTACTTGTTTAAGCTTTAAGCCATTTCTTAAACATTGTTGTAAGTTAGTATAATGTATGATATAATTTGATTTATTATATAAATCAATAATAAGCTTTTGATGTTTACCCGTCGGACTTTTTTTGATTTCAGCGCAAAACGGTAAATCATTATGTAAGTTATGTTGTTCAAAAGGAACCTCCAAGTCTACTTCTAAAATAAAACCTTCGTCAGAATCATCCTTACATTCATTTAAATTAAACGAATCCATATTTTCAACCCATTCAAACTTTCCTTCGGGTAAATACTGAGACATAACCCATCCATATAAATTATTAGCATCTAAATACATGAGATAATTTGAAGGCTTCCCACTATCGAAATCAGTCATATATTTGTTGTTTGCTTTAACATGGCGTTTTGAACATTGAACTATGCCTCCTCTTATCCCGTTTTGAATGAATTTAATCATATCAATGTCAGTTAATAGATCCAACTCAATTTTAGTATATTTTAGCATTGCACTCCAAGATAGCCCGGGTGCTGTATAATACTGACAAGGATCTAAATTGTAAATAGATTTACATACTTTTCTGAAATTTTCAAATACATCAGTTAACAATAAAACATCTGTCTTGAGATATAGTTCCAAGTAGTCTTTGAAATTAGAACAATTAAAAGATGTCCACACTTTTTGAGCATGTTCATAATCAACAACACTACATTCTTCATTCGTTAATTTATTAAAAAACTTATCTCTTGAAGGTAGACATTCCTCTTGAAGTCGATTAATGGAATTAAAATAATCGTATGGAAAAACTCCCTTTCTCTTCATAAGATTAAATTCGTTTTCATCAGTAAACTCAGACCTTAGAACATAAAAATCTGAAATCGATAAGTTTTTAGCTAAACTCTCTAAACTTGAAGCCATAAATCTAAATGAATCTAAAAACCTAAGTTCAACGCTATCACCGTTATCAAAATGAATATGTTTAGAAACTGATACATATATTTTTTGTTAATTGGTACCTCGTTTATTCTTCCGGGAATCGTTGAAAGTTCTTTAATGAATAAATGGCAATCATATGAAGAAAGATTGTGGAAAAATATTGGAATGAATTTTGAAATTTTAAAGTTTAGATTACAATCATTATGGGCTGGGCCTCGATATTTTCCCGTTAAATGACAATGATCTGCTACTCTATCAACTCCCAACGGTTTTTCGCATATATGACAATCACTACTATTATTTTGAATATTTAATTCTACTGGGGTGAGGAAATTCATTGGAATAACTTTATTAAGATAATTACTATAAATATCTCTAGCATCGGCAACTAAAGAAGCAATAAATTTTTGAGGGGCATCTTCACCTGTACATAATCTAAACTTATCTAAAGAATTATTAAAACTACACTTAATATAATAACTAAATGCACACGGCTTATGTGTTTGTATAGTTTTTACAGATCCCGAGTTCTGAATATTTTCCGGTGTTAGGAAACACTCGAAGTCTGCATATATTACAAACGGTATATCTAACTTATGTTTAAAATTTTGAAAAAAATTTTACTTTTTTCTGCATCCGGCACTTTGGTAACAATTCTGCTACATTCCTTGCGATGACGTTGCAACTTGTAGTCGGAATCAAAAAACTGCAAGCAGACATTGCATAAATGCATTCCGTGTTCATATCCTGTTAGTTGACTGCGTAAAAGTCTGTAAATATAAATAAAACAAATAAATTTTAAGATTCTTTAAATATTATAAATGTATATAGCAAGTAAGCAAGTAAGCAAGTAATAAAAAAAAAGAAAATGTATAAATATGATATTTACCTTGAAATATTTTTAATCCAGATGTAATGAAATTTTTCTCCTTCCTGTAGCAATAGTAGGTTAAGATGAGTGGTTTTCTCCTCCTTTGTATAGTAATAGGGTCCCACGATACTTTTTAGATCTTCATCGTATCCAAAGACATTAATGCTTATTTCGGGATTATTTTCCTCGAAAATTTTTACATCTTTCACTTTCATTGGAAAGACAAGACTTTAAAAATTGAGAGTGATGCTGTTGTCAAACGTTATTTCAACTGCATCTATATCTATGATGTTATAACTAGACCATCTCTTTGAGGTATTATTAACAGGATATAAGGCTGAGATTACTGCCCATTTAAAGCAGTATTCGTCATTGTTTTGCACATTTATACAAGCTTTTTTATCTTCCAGTATTTTTGGTAATTTAATGTATTGTGAACCTTTAATTGGTTTGTATTGATTCACGTTTATTTCCAAATGAGAGATTCTTATAAGTGTCCAACCACTATCACGTTCTTGAAACTCTGACATCTTTGTAATTAAATTATTGCATTTTGTGACATAAATCTCATACAAATTTGTAGCCTGTTGCACCATGATCATTTTAGTTTGATGTGATTTAAGGTCTATTGTTGCCTCATCTTCACTCATTTTGATGTATTCACAAAACAATTCCATATTAAATTTAAAGTTGGTGTGTTTTTCCAACATTTCTTCAAGTGTTTTTAAAACTATATCTCTGATGTTTGCTAAAAACTCTTCTGGAATCAATAAATCCTCCTTATGATTCTTAATTATAAATGATTCTATCCGCTCATTAAATATTGAGGTGATTCTTGTTACGTTCTAGTTAACTATTTCACCGCTATTTCTCTTATGTTCGTTTGTCCTGATGTGATAAGCCCAATTCTTAGTTACTATCTCTTTCTTGCACTTGCTGCAATAGAGATACGGAATTGTTTTCTCCACAATAGCCCGAAGACTTGGAACCACATTTGATGATGGAGATGATGTTGATGCTGTTGCTTTTGAGGTTGATGCAGCATGTTGATTTCTCTGATGTTTTTGTAAATTATCTTTTCGCGAAAAAAACTTTTTGCATGTATCGCATTTAAAATGTTGCGATGGCTGATTTTGATGTTTTATCCGAATGTGCCGATTTAGGTTAGATTTTTTTGTGAAAGTGGAATCACATTCGCTGCATTTAAATTGATCCATTTTTATTGTTTTAAAACACTTTTAATTGTCTTTTAAACTGATTGTTTATTTATTTTGATATTGAATGTTAATTGATCGTTTAAACAATTCACTTGTATCTCTTTTCAATAATTATCTTTAAGCGTACTGATTGTTTATTTATTTTGATATTGAACGTTAATTTATTGTTTTAAACAATTCATTTGTATCTCGTTTAAGAATTAACTTTAAGCGCACTTGTAGTCGATAGAAAGAACCTTTAACAACTGAAGATTAAATTAATTTTGGTTGACATATCAACCTTAAATTCTTATCTTTTATTTTTTTTTTGCCCTTGCACTTGCACTTGACCTCAAAAATTGTTTATTTATTTTAGAAGTAACACAAAAACATGTTGAACTTGTACATTGCTGCCTTATCTTGAACTTGCGGTTTTTTTTGAGTGCGCTTACTATGAAGCTTGAGACTTAACACCTTTGATTTAAAAAAAAAAAAAATTTTTTTTGGTGATGTTGTTGTTAGCTTCTAAAATGTTCTCGAAGTTTTTTCTACATCTCGAAGCTTCTAGAAACTTCTTGATTCTTCCTGGTTGCTTTGTATTTCGTTTACTCATGCGAACTCTGATAAGTATGCCACCACGCAGTCTACGTTAGAAGTCTTATAAATATATATTTATTTTTTGAGTCATTGCTATAACTAATGCGAGGGTTAAGAAAAACAAAACATGCAAACACTGATAAGAACTCGCTTGACTACCACTACCGATAATGTAGTGTATAAAATTATGACCAACGCTTAAAGCAAAGAAATACCCCAAACTTGTCAATTTTAAAAAGTTTAAAGCAAAGACATACATCAAACTTGCCAATTTTTAAAAGCTTAAAACAAAGACTCCCACCTAATACTTACCGACTTTATTAAATTTAAAAAAATTTATTTAACCCTTCAACCTTCGCCGTATCTAAATTGCTTCAACCCATATTAATATATATATTTTCATATAGCAAGTCATATCATTTCAGCTAAAGTCAACCAGCCGGACTTGAGTCATTGCTATTAGGTATTTGAGGGTTAAGAAAAACATGCAAACACTGATAAGAACTCGCTTGACTATCACTACTGATAATGTAGTGTATAAAATTATGATCACCGCTTAAAAAAGCAAAGACTTACCCCAAACTTGCCAATTTTTAAAAGATTAAAGCAAAGACATACCCCAAACTTGCTAAAGATAAAAAGCTTAAAGCAAAGACATCCCCCAACTTGCAGATTAGTTAAAAAAGCCACCACTTGGTGGTGTTGGGGTGCGGGCGTGACGTCATCGGCTTGCTCCTCCGCTCCTCCTGCCCCAGAACCGCTATATTGTATCTACTGTTCACGAATCAGAAAAAAAAAACGGAAAATTGTACAGGAGTGCAGAAAAACTGATTTCTTTTAAACTATTGAGTGGACTTTCAATTAAACTGAAAATATTTATTGAAAATAGATAGTTCCTTTGTTCTGAAATCAGCATTTAATGGAAAAAGCGCCGTTTATTAATTAAATGAATTTAAATTAAAATCCAAATTTAAATTTTGTCCTTTTTGCAATATACACGGTATTGCAAGTGGCTGATACGCGGTGTTGCACGTCCAACGACGATATTTGAGCGTTTGCGAGTGTATTTTTTTGTTGTACATATATTTTTTTGTACGTATATTTTTTTTAACGCACTCTGTATACAATTCAGAAAAAAAAAAGGCATAATTTGCTTTTAGCTAGAGTTCATTTTTAAACTTTGTTTTTGTGGATCACATGTATTAAGCCCTTGTAATGCCAAATCTGGAAGAATTAAGGGCCGCTCTCAATTGGTTTAGAAGATGTAGTGCTCGAAAGTTGGGAAAGTGGACATAAAAAAACTTGTGATTTTTGTTTTGATTTTCCTACGAAACCTGGCATTATTGGCATCAGGGGAAGGGTAGTGCAATTACCTGTTCAATAGAGTATTGAACATAAAATTCCATGCATTACTTTCGGAGATATAACACTTTTTGTGTTCCACCTATTTTACATCAGGTTTTACAGGTTTAAATATCAAAACATGATTTGATGAAAAATCATAAAAAATTGTTATAAAAAAATCGCGCGATTTTCACGGGTCGAAAATCCCGAAAATCACGGGTTTTTACATATATTTTCCAAACTATAATCGAATACAACTTCTGAACTACTTGAGAGCGGGCAGAAAATTTTTTTTTTAAAAAAATCACGGGTTTTTACATATATTTTCCAAACTATAATCGCCTATAACTTCTGAACTACTTGAGAGTGGGCAGAAAATTTTTGTTTTACTACGCCAATGGCGTGAAATTAGCTCAAAATACACATTATATAAAGGAGGAAGTTTGGAAGAGGCGATTTTGGCTAAGAGTAAATTGTTCCGAAAAAAATACTAAAATAAGAAAAAAGGAGGAGTTCACTTACCAGGTTAATAGGTCAGATGGCCGAGCTCCGATGATTATCCGCCAGTCCCCACGATGGTCGCCTCTGCTCCTGCGCCAATATTGTTTGGCTGAATGTTGGAAGTGTCGTGTCCAGAAAACCTGCAAAAATTAAAGAAAAAAAAACAAACGTTAGCAACGATCTTTAATGTTTGAACCTGAAAAAAATAAAAAGAGGATTAGAACAAATCGAAGTAAGGTTACAAATATACTCACCAATTGTCTCTGCTCCAATGGCCACTGACTGGCTGCTGGCGCTGCGACTGTGGCTATTGAACCTGCAATGTAAAAGAAAAGTTAAGTGAGGTTAGGGTGTTATTTTTAAGGTGTCTTAAATGGTCGCAGAAATGCTCTGAGATCGTCTTGAGACCTGAAACTAAAAGTTAAATACGTGTTATAAAGGTAGGAAGTTGAACATGGGGAATATGGAAAAGGTCAATAGATTATTATATATAAATACTTACGAAAACACTGACCGCCATTGGCGACTTGAAAGGGAACTAAGACGAAAGTAAACAAAATGTCGCACATTCAGTTCAGTGGTACAAATTTAGTACAATTTAGAAGTTGTACGAATTACCCCAGCACAAAATTAATCCATAGTTTAAGTGGAGTCGACACGATCCGACAAGGTTTGAAAATGTTCGCGCTAAATATTTCAAAATTCGAAAACATCGCCATCTTTTTTTTTGGATAAGAAACATGAAATCGGTGAGAGCAACATTTTTCTGAAGATTGAAACACAGCCATCTTTTATTTAGTGATCGATTTTTGTTACGAGTGCGAGGGGGAAAGCAGGAAACAATAGGTAGATATGCCAGAAGAAGTGAGGAAAGAGTTTCGCTATCTGTGCGAAAGCTCTTTTTCCAGTCTCCAAAAATTTTCGAAGACTGAAAAGAGATTACAGATAAAAAAATTTTGAGACTCATAAATTAGAAGGTATTTAAAATTCAATGAGAACGCGTCAGACGGCAAAGTTATAAAAATATATAAAAAAAAAGGGGAAAAAAAAAGAAATTTTTAGTTTAAATTTAGTGTTAATCTAGTGGCTGCGGTGAAAAAAAAAATAATAAAAGTGTTACAAAAAGAAAGGAGGTGTTACAAGGATATAAGGATAGAAAAGCGGAATAAAGACGAATAGAGGGTGGAGCAAATAAAAAGGTCGCAAGGATATAAGGATGAAATAAGCAAAATAAGGATGAATACAGGAATTTAAAGAGGAGTTTTCAGGAATACGTTTTACAGGTAATTTTTTGATTAAAAAGTGAGTAAAATGAGAAAATAAAATAGAGAAAAAAAAATATTTTTTTTTATTAGATTAAATACAAGAAAAAAAGAGTTTATTTAATATAAAATTAATTTTAGTAAAAATATCGCACTCACTATTGTCTGCAGAGAAATTTGATGTAGAGTGGGATTTGGAAAGCAGAAGGGATAATTTAAGCGGGACAGGGGTTAAAAAAAAAGGAAAGAGAAGGAAAGGTAATTAAGCGATGTGTGTTTAAAATAAAAGAAAAATAAAAGAAAAGGATTTAATTTATGTAGGTTAAAGTGAGGAGTAAGCGGATCGCAGTCGTCGCCATACAGGGACGGCTGCGCTACTTTTTTTGTTGGGAAGGAAAATCTGGCGTTACGCTGACGTCATCGTTTGGAACGAAACAGAACCCAGATCATCAAGGTCAAGCGGTCACTTAGACTAAGGACATACGGTATTAAGCGCTTCGAGTTTCAGAACGAAGCGAAGGCGCTAGAAAAGGAGAGGCCGGATCAAAACAGGTTTTTCTGTATAATTAAGGCTTATTATCGCGAATTTTATTTAAATCTAAGATAACAATCATTTTGTTTCTCGATTGCTGATCTCGATACAAAAAAAAAAAAACGATTGGAAACAATACTTACCTTTATTACTCACTTACCTCTGTGCTCGCTTTATTTTATCATTACTTACCTTTGTGCTCGCTGGCATCTGAAACAAGAGAACCTGAAAGCACTTACCTTCTTTTTACAAAATTATTGACGTAAAATTAGCAAAAAAAAAAAAAAAAAAAAACCGAAATCCATACATCTATGCCCATGTATTTATAAATAATATAATTTGAATATATATTCCATTTCATTTACTTATATAGTTATTACTTACCTTGTCGAAGACTGTAAGCTCTTAAATTATTTCTGTTGTTTTTTTTTCTTTTATTGTTCATATAAAATTATATGTTGTAAAATTTGTAAAATTTTTGGTAAAGATAGGCGAAACAGAATATTGTGAGGACCATATCCATCCAAGTAAATATTAGCAAAAAAAAAAAAAATTTTGTAAAAAAAGGAAAAAAATATATACCTTAATTTAAATACACATTTAAATTCCTATTTTGTTCAGATCAAAGTTTTACCCTTCAATAGAGCTCTATCGAGGTAGGAAGAAAAAAAAAAAAAACGGAAAAAAATAAAAATATCAGGGCATGAAGAAAAAATCCCACGCAAATATGTCTGTGATATGGCTCGATAATTATTAATTGAAACTTACTCCCTACGAATGTTTAATTTAAGACATTATCGTCTTTAAAATCATGTTCTTTGTATACATTAAAATCATGTTTTTTGTAGTTATATAAATGAAGTTCTTATTTTAATTGCTTAAATTGTTTTGGTTAATTACGTCTATTTTCATACAGAAAATAAAAGGGCCCGCAATATGCGCGTATAATAAGGCCAAGAATAAAGTGTTGTTTTCATTTGGGTTTTGAATGTAAAAAAAAAAAAAAAAAAAAATAAGTCAATAGCGTACACACGACGCAACTTATTAAATTTATTAAATCTTCCGTTTGTGTTTGTTTCGTACTTTGATTCAGCGTAAGATGTCGTCTTACTAAAAACAAGTCGATGGTGTAACAAAGGGGGGTTGCAGAATGACTCAGTGGTAGGGTTCGTTTGAAACAACTTCAAGTTTGGGATTGTCTAGAAAAAAAAAATGTTGCGAGCTAGACAGTCTAGGTAGGGCGGGCAAGCAACAGAAAACATTACACCTAGTTTCCTGCCCATATGCGCATGTTCGTTTGTGTTGGCGTTCGGTTGTGGAATTATTGTCTATAGGTCCAATGGGGTTTTAATTTTTGTTTGTGTGTTCTGTATTCTAAATAAAAAGATTTTTTCTGACTTTTGCTTGTGTATCTTTTTAAGAAAAAAAAAAATTTTAAGGAAAGTTGACTTTTCCTCAGTTTAGTGTTGGTTCCCTCGACCGGAAGTGGCGGGTCGAACTGTCCTGAATCTTCCTGAGCTAGCTGAAGGGCCACTTTCGGTACGATAGCTAAGGGAACACAACAATATGGCGCCAAAATTGTTCATTAATTTTCTTCAAAAAGAAATTTTTTTTGTAAAGATAGGAAATTTGGAGTTTTTTTGATCTGATCAATGTCTTGAATGTTTGTCATAACACATCGAAGTCAATAGCATTGATAAAATCAGAACTTCCAAATGCCCTAAAATGAAAATGACAAATGGTTAAACGATGACGCTGCTTCACGTTATGAGCTGTCTATTTTGATCAGTGGCCTAGCAAATTTTCTGAATAAATGGCTACGATGCACTGAGATATAGGTACATAGTTACACTTCAGTCTGTCTGAATACTTAAAAGATACAGGGATTTTCCCATGAAAGCTAACGGAAACGAATAGGTACAGTATATGGACGAAGTAAAGTTGTGTGTATGCACATGAATAGAACCCTGAAGTAAAATTGTTTAAAAATGTTTGAAAAAAAAAAAAAATTTGTTTTTTCTGAATTTATGAGTCACTCTGGAACCCCCGTAATGTTACACCTTATTTTTGAATCGAAATCTATATTTACAGTAAATTAGTAATCACGTTTAAAAGCGTGCAGATTCATTAATTATTCAATTTGATTGGATAATGAGCGTCGAGAAAAACCGTATTAATAGGGCCGTGCAAAAAAAATTACGCTTCGATATTAATCGATCTTTTATTAACAGCTCGAGTGAAAGCGACAACATGCCCTTAGCCAGAACGCCAAGTCGGGCCTCCGACTCCTTTTTTATCGATATGTCTGAAACAATAAATAATCCCAGATATCACGCAACATCAAAAGAGTCGGTTCAAGATGAAGGCGCTGTAGGGCCAACATTAAGACAGGAGCAGTGCCTAAAGTTGTTAAGAATATTCAGGCAAATTCGAATCCACCTAGGTTCCCCCCTGATCTGTCATTTCCTCCTCCTTCAACTGATGGAAGTCAATCTAGGCTCAACGTAAATAGAGATAACCAAAATTTTAATGAGCGACGTTTGTCGAGCGATTTAAGGTCAATGGTCAACGCTACCGTAGCTCAGGCCATGGAGAGCTATAGAGCCTCGATGAAGCAGGAATTGTCAGAAGCCATGCGTGAAACAATGAGGGACAATGTCATCGAATTTATGAAGTTGATAAATGATACCGTGAGACCGGGCACTGCGGGAGCAGACAGCATGGAGAAGACGCTTGTAACACCTTTAGGAGCGGACACGCCACCAACTTTAGAAAAGAGGAACGAGAAGCATAAAAGTCAACAAAACCAGTTACGATACAGACAACAAGAAGTCTCTGATACGGCACAGCACCAGCAGGCTGATCACCAAAAGGCTGATATAGCCAAAAAATCAGAACCAAATTCTCAGTTATTCCATCAAAAGTACGAGAGTAGCAAGTCAATGAGCAGACGTAATGGTGATGATGATGGTAAATGGCCACGATTACACAATGGGCCCTTTCTAGGCGAACATCAAGAGCAAACCCGTGCCTATATCGCGCACGGACAGCAGATAAGCAGAGGCAGTAATGTGATTCCACCTGGGCGCTACATGGCGAATACGGCCACTGATCACGATCATCACCATTACATGTCTCCACCACAAGCAAACAATTTTAGCCATCTACGACCAATTCGGAGCTCGATTAAAATCGAAAAATGGGGCATTATATTCAATGGAAAAAGAGACGAAATGTCAGTAGAAGGTTTTATTTTTAGAGTAGAATATATGCAAGCGCACTACGGTATACCATGGACCGAAATACTGCGTGATTTTCATTTATTAGTGGGTGGCCAAGCGAGAGAATGGTACTGGTTGTTTCTGAAAACCAATCATGTTCCAAGCTGGTTAGTGTTACGCGCAGCCATTCAATCACAATTTAAGTCAAATAAAAGTGACTTTGAAGTGATGCGAGACTTGGAGCGTCGGCAGCAGGCTGCAGAATCTATTGATAGCTATTTTCATACAATGAGCAAGCTCCGATCGCGCTTAAGAACGCCTCTACCGGAAGCTGACATGGTGAGAATCACCAAGAGGAACCTTCGTGAAAATCTAGCTCGTGTGGTATATCCGATGACAATCTACAGTTTTGAGCACTTGAGAGATGAATGTCTGGAGGCTGAAACAAATTTCCCTAGGCGCGATCCTCGCACACAGCAACAACAACCGCAATTTTTAAGAAACCTGATCAGAATTCATCAGGTGAACGAAGTGGCTTATGACACTATCGAAAATGAAGAAAATAGCAACGAATTCATCGAAAACATAGACGCGATTCAAGAAGACCGACACGCGCATGGTGCACAACCAAAAAGAGCACTGATTTGCTGGAATTGCAATGAAGCAGGTCACACGTATATGGAATGTGAGTCAGCGGTACGAAATATATTTTGTTATAAATGTGGATTAGCTGGATATATTAAACCGAAGTGTCCGCAGTGCAGCGCGGGAAACGGAAAGAGGGGGCACGATGAGAGCGGCCGAATCGCGTCCTCCGAAGATACCCGTGCCGCTGAAGGAACAACAGCAGCAGTAATAATGAAAGAAAATTTCAAAAATACCCATGGGAATAGTAACCAACTAAATATAGAAACTAAAAATAAAGACTTAAAAAAATGTGGTATAACTATGCATTCTTTACCATTAGAAGATCGAATTAGAAACTACTACGAAGTACGCGAACGTATTTTTGGCCAAAAGCAGTGTGAAGGTGTGCGTTTGATTTTCAGAAAGGTTCAAAAGGCACGTGAAAGGTTTTTTCAAAGGAGACGTTCTAGACAACTCGTGGCAGAGTCCGTAAATCTTGCAGCAGATGGAGATCCTCGTGTTTATGCGGAGGTGGAGATACAGAAAAAGAAACTCAAAGGACTTCTCGATACTGGAGCCTCGGTTAGTATACTTGGAAAAGGATGCCGCGAAATGATAGAAGAATTTAGTCTTGAGCCGATGCAGTTCATGTCGCGGGTGAAAACAGCAAGTGGACGCACGCACACTATTTATGGCAAGGTGAAATTACCGGTAGTGTATAAGGGAGAAAAACAGGAAATTTTATTCTATTTATGTTCGTCCTTAGAGAGAACTCTTTACTTCGGCATCGATTTTTGGCGCAAGTTTAATTTAGCTTCTGATGTACTTGGCGTGGACGAAATCAACGTTGAAAAGGTCTTTAGAATCCCAGAAAAGGGAAAAGGTCCTGAGGAGCATAAGCTGACAGTGGATCAACAGGGAAGGCTAGATGAGGTAAAAAAATCTTTCTTATGCTACGAAACTTGTGGCCTATGGAAAACTCATTTAGAGAAACACACCATTCAACTCATTGAGGGCGCAGAACCAGTGAAAGATCGCTATTACCCAATTTCACCTGCGGTACAAAAATTGTTATATGCCAAGGTTGATACTATGTTGAAGCTTGGAATTATAGAAGAAAGTGAAAGTCCGTGGAACAACCGAACAACTCTGGTGCGAAGCCTGACAAGAATAGGTTCTGCTTAGATGCTCGGAAACTCAATCAACGTACGGTAAAGGATGTCTACCCGCTGCCAAACATAGAACAAATTCTGAACCGTAAAGATGAAACCATATTTATTAGCAGCGTTGATTTAAAGTTTGCATTTTGGCAGATTGAGCTCGACGAAGATAGCAAAGTTTGCACCGCCTTCACTATACCTGGCAGGCCTCTTTACCAGTTTCATGTTATGCCCTTCGGTCTGTGCAACTCTGCACAGCGGTTATGTCGTTTGATGGACAAGGTCGTGCCTCAAAAACTCAAGGAAAATGTATTTGTCTACCTGGATGACCTTTTGATAATATCACGAGACTTTGAAACTCATCTACGAGTATTAAAAGAGGTTGCAAAATGTTTAACTAAAGCCAACTTGACTATTGGAATGAAGAAGTCGAAATTCTGTTTTAAGGAGCTACGCTATTTGGGATTTGTCATCGGCGGTGGAGTCCTCAAGACTGATCCAGAAAAGGTATCCGCGATAGCAAATATTCCTGTTCCGAAAACAACGCGCCAAGTTCGAAGTTTTCTGGGTACTGCTGGCTGGTATCGCCGCTTTATAAAAGACTTCGCAGCAACGGTGGCGCCGATTAGTGACAGATTGAAAAAGGGCTCAAAATTTTATATGACCCCGGCAGCTTTAGCAGCATTTCAAGAACTAAAGAACGCTTTAACAACTGCGCCTGTCCTGGTGCATCCAGATTTTAAAAGGAGGTTCTTCATTCAATGCGATGCCTCGAACGTCGGAATTGGAACTGTTTTATTCAAAATCGATGAGCACAAAAACGTCAGGCCAATTGCCTTTTACTCTCAGAAGTTGAATGCGGCACAGATGAACTATAGTGTCACCGAAAAAGAGTGCCTTGCGGCCATAATGGCAGTAAAACGATTCCGACCATATGTAGAGCTAATGCCTTTCACAGTTATTACTGACCATGCTAGCCTCACGTGGCTCATGGGCCTACGAGACTTAAGTGGGCGCTCGGCAAGGTGGTCGCTCCAGTTACAGGCCTTTGAATTTGAAATTGAGCATCGCAAAGGTTCCGACAATATAGCGGCAGATACATTGTCGAGAGCATTCGAAGATCCCCAAGTAGAGGAAATAGACATACTTGATTTTGAAATAACAGAGTTTAGTTCGCCAGAATATGTGCAAAGGATAGAAACAATCCGGGAAAACCAAGAAAAGTTCCCCGATCTCAAAGTACAGGACGGAATGGTTTTTATTCGAACGAATTACAACCAAGATATGCTTAGTGACTCACGTTGGAAATTGTGGATACCGGAAGCACTCACGACTACAATGATAGAGGCCGCACACATACCCGAAACAGTAGCGCACGGAGGCATAGCCAAAACGCTTTACCGACTTCGACAGAAGTACTATTGGCCAGGCATGGCAGTTCAAGTGCAAAACTTTATAAGAAATTGCGTGAAATGTAAAGAAACCAAACCTGCTAATCATGATCTGACACCTCGCATGGGAGAAGAGGTAATAACACAACGACCTTTTCAAAAGTTATATGTAGATTTTCTCGGAAAATATTCGCGGTCTAAGGGTGGGAATGCATATATTTTCATTGTATTAGATCACTTGTATTGATTGTATTGATCACCAACGTTGTGAACTTTTTAGTTAAGGAAATATTCAATGTATTTGGTGTGCCAGAGCTAATACACTCACATAATGGAAAGCAATTTTTATCTAAGGAATTTCAAACTATGCTGAAAACTTTCAACGTTCGTCACATGAAAACTGCTTTTTACTCTCCACAGGCAAACGCGTCAGAGCGGGTGAACCAGTCCGTACTGGCGGCCATACGCTCATACCTCAAGGAAGACCACCGCGACTGGGACATGTATCTTGCCGAAATCGAACAATCACTTCAAACGTCCGTACACGCAGCCACTGGAGTAACACCCTATTCTGCTTTGTTTGGGCAAAATATGTTTACTAGTGGCACCGATTATGAGCTAGCAAGAAGACTAAGTGCACTGGAAGGAGGCGATATAAAAATCGATTGCCGTAAGGATAGGATTGAGCTCATTCGAGAAACAATAAAAAACAACATGCGCAAGGCATACGAAAATAGTACACGACAATACAATAAAAACAAAAGGCAAGTGAATTTTGTCCCTGGCCAAGAGGTCTACATGCGAAATTTTTTGCATAGCGATTTTAAAAATAAATTCAATGCTAAATTCTGTCGGAAATTTTCAAAATGTCGAATAGTAAAAGCGATAGGTAAAAACATGCATGAGTTGGAAAACCTGCAGGGAAAACCTATTGGGGTGTTTCATGTAAAGGACATCAAGCAATAAACCACAGACTGAGAGCCGGCAGAAGACAAAAACTCGTGCACTTCTACAATTTCATAAGGTATTTTCATGGAATAGTTAATATTATTCGTCTCCTGGTATTAGGACTCGTATCCAACAAGAAAAAAAAAAAAACCTTTTTATTTGAAATATGCAGTTTTTTTTAAATCTTATGTATTCAGTGAAACTCGCGTCAGCATGTCTAAAAACATGCAAGGGGGGTGTATTTCAAAATGATGGCTGTTCACCATACGTGTCCGGCCTCTAAAACCTTGTCAACTCAAAAAAAAAAAAAAAAAAAAAATTTTCGAAAATTTGTCTGTCATTGAATATGCCCGGCTAGACGTGTTAAAAGGCTGAGACTCTTAATCTCAGGGTGTGGGCGATTGGCCTACGTTGGGCGTTAGGATAAAGATTCTTAGTCATCTCAAGAAAGATAGAAAAAAAAACAAATATAATTGAAAAAATAAGTACACTGCAGAATGAATCTGCTCTTATGATTCTTTTTTTTAGGTTAGCAATGTTATTTAGTTATTCACTACCGTATGACTGTCATTTACGTATGTAACTTTTGGTAAAGCGGAAGTGTATGAGGCGAACGATAAGGAGCATATTGGAACTTTGCCGAGCGTCCAACGTTCATTAACTCTCACCCCGCTACCGATTACAGTCTACCGAACTTACAGCGAACTAAATCACAAGTGAAAAGATAAAAAAAAAGATAAATAGGAATTTGATCATCTGCTGAAAAGTGGGCATGAACAAAAAAAAAACAAAAAAACCGCCTATTGCGATATAGTCAGACCCTGCTTGTTAGGAGTACGATCAGAGCAACCCAAAAGATATTTTTTTTAGAATTAGAAAGAAAATTTGATATATATAAAATATAGAGATAACGGTGTAACACGCAAGAAACACGGTAAATATACATTTTTTTTTACATTTGTGGCTTCTACCACTTATCTTTATTCGAACTATGTTTGAATTAAAAACTTTGTTTGACGATTTTCCTATTCCTGAACAAGAATATCAAAAGTGTTCTTCAAATAAACAAAAGGTTGAAACGATTTTGAAATAAAAAAAATTCTGCGTATGATTCCAATATTATAAATTTTTGTTCAAATATGATTTGATATGATATGAAAGAGTGGATGCAGTACTGCTTAAGAAAGTTACATGAGGAGAATTTGCTATAAAACTAATCAAGTGTTAGAAAATTACTTTATAGTATACTTAAGAATTGTTTTTGTCTTGCTGCAAGACTTGAATCGCATTTTATGTAAGGAGAAAATTGTACCATAATTTCTCCGGATCCACCACTCGTTTAAACTCTATCTACCACTATTTGCACTTTCAAGCTAAATTACTGGTTACATACCGCACAAAATAGCAAAATGCAAAATTTAGTTACTAAATGACGAGAATAATTGCAATGCCTAAAAAGAGTTTTAAATCACACAGCCCACTAATTTTTCTCGGCTATACCACGAAAACCTAGAGTTTTGTAGCGTGTGATTTGAAATCCGTAACTCTACCTGAGTTGGTTGCTTTTGCGATGATCTTAGGATGACATTTCGACTTCCTTCTTCATATTTTCCCCTAGTTCACGAATCAGAAAAAAAAAACGGAAAATTTTACAGGAGTGCAGAAAAACTGATTTCTTTTAAACTATTGAGTGGACTTTCAATTAAACTGAAAATATTTATTGAAAATAGATAGTTCCTTTGTTCTGAAATCAGCATTTAATGGAAAAAGCGCCGTTTATTAATTAAATGAATTTAAATTAAAATCCAAATTTAAATTTTGTCCTTTTTGCAATATACACGGTATTGCAAGTGGCTGATACGCGGTGTTGCACGTCCAACGACGATATTTGAGCGTTTGCGAACGTATTTTTTTGTTGTACATATATTTTTCTTGTACATATATTTTTTTAACGTACCCTGTATACAATTCAGAAAAAGAAAAAAAGGCATAATTTGCTTTTAGCTAGAGTTCATTTTTTAAACTTTTTGTGGATCACATGTATTAAGCCCTTCTAATGCCAAATCTGGAAGAATTAATGGCCGCTCTCAATTGATTTAGAAATTGTAGTGCTCGAAAGTTGGGAAAGTGGACATAAAAAAACTTGTGATTTTTGTTTTGATTTTCCTACGAAACCTGACATTATTGGCATCAGGGGAAGGGTGGTGCAATTACCTGTTCAATACAGTATTGAACATAAAATTCCATGCATTACTTTCGGATATATAACACTTTTTGTGTCCCACCTATTTTACATCAGGTTTTACACGTTTAAATATCAAAACATGAGATGATGAAAAATCATAAAAAATTGTTATAAAAAAATCGCGTGATTTTCACGGGTCGAAAATCACGGGTTTTTACAAATATTTTCCAAACTATAATCGAATATAACTTCTGAACTACTTGAGAGCGGGCAGAAAATTTTTTTTAAAAAAAATTCACGGGTTTTTACATATATTTTCCAAACTATAATCGCCTATAACTTCTGAACTACTTGAGAGCGGGCAGAAAATTTTTTTTTACCATTGGCGTTTTTAGCTCAAAATACACATTATATAAAGGAGGAAGTTTGGAAGAGGACATACTAAAATATGAAAAAAGGAGGAGTTCACTTACCAGGTTAATAAGTCATATGGCCGAGCTCCGATGATTATCCGCCAGTCCCTCGATGGTCGCCTCTGCTCCTGCGCCAATATTGTTTGGCTGAATGTTGGAAGTGTCGTGTCCAGAAAGCCTGCAAAAATTAAAGTAAAAAAAACAAACGTTAGCAACGATCTTTAATGTTTGAACCTGAAAAAAATAAAAAAAAGGATTAGAACAAATCGAAGTAAGGTTACAAATATACTCACCAATTGTCTCTGCTCCAATGGCCACTGACTGGCTGCTGGCGCTGCGACTGTGGCTATTGAACCTGCAATGTAAAAGAAAAGTTAAGTGAGGTTAGGGTGTTATTTTTAAGGTGTCTTAAATGGTCGCAGAAATGCTCTGAGATCGTCTTGAGACCTGAAACTAAAAGTTAAATACGTGTTATAAAGGTAGGAAGTTGAACATGGGGAATATGGAAAAGGTCAATAGATTATTATATATAAAAACTTACGAAAACACTGACCGCCATTGGCGACTTGAAAGGGAACTAAGACGAAAGTAAACAAAATGTCGCACATTCAGTTCAGTGGTACAAATTTAGTACAATTTAGAAGTTGTACGAATTACCCCAGTACAAAATTAATCCATAGTTTAAGTGGAGTCGACACGATCCGACAAGGTGTTGAAAATGTTCGCGCTAAATATTTCAAAATTCGAAAACATCGCCATCTTTTTTTTTGGATAAGAAACATGAAATCGGTGAGAGCAACATTTTTCTGAAGATTGAAACACAGCCACCTTTTATTTAGTGATCGATTTTTGTTACGAGTGCGAGGGGGAAAGCAGGAAACAATAGGTAGATATGCCAGAAGAAGTGAGGAAAGAGTTTCGCTATCTGTGCGAAAGCTCTTTTTCCAGTCTACAAAAATTTTCGAAGACTGAAAAGAGATTACAGATAAAAAATTTTGAGACTCATAAATTAGAAGGTATTTAAAATTCAATGAGAACGCGTCAGACGGCAAAGTTATAAAAATATATAAAAAAAAGGGGAAAAAAAAGAAATTTTTAGTTTAAATTTAGTGTTAATCTAGTGGCTGCGGTGAAAAAAAAAATAATAAAAGTGTTACAAAAAGAAAGGAGGTGTTACAAGGATATAAGGATAGAAAAGCGGAATAAAGACGAATAGAGGGTGGAGCAAATAAAAAGGTCGCAAGGATATAAGGATGAAATAAGCAAAATAAGGATGAATACAGGAATTTAAAGAGGAGTTTTCAGGAATACGTTTTACAGGTAATTTTTTGATTAAAAAGTGAGTAAAATGAGAAAATAAAATAGAGAAAAAAAAATATTTTTTTTTATTAGATTAAATACAAGAAAAAAAGAGTTTATTTAATATAAAATTAATTTTAGTAAAAATATCGCACTCACTATTGTCTGCAGAGAAATTTGATGTAGAGTGGGATTTGGAAAGCAGAAGGGATAATTTAAGCGGGACAGGGGTTAAAAAAAAAGGAAAGAGAAGGAAAGGTAATTAAGCGATGTGTGTTTAAAATAAAAGAAAAATAAAAGAAAAGGATTTAATTTATGTAGGTTAAAGTGAGGAGTAAGCGGATCGCAGTCGTCGCCATACAGGGACGGCTGCGCTACTTTTTTTGTTGGGAAGGAAAATCTGGCGTTACGCTGACGTCATCGTTTGGAACGAAACAGAACCCAGATCATCAAGGTCAAGCGGTCACTTAGACTAAGGACATACGGTATTAAGCGCTTCGAGTTTCAGAACGAAGCGAAGGCGCTAGAAAAGGAGAGGCCGGATCAAAACAGGTTTTTCTGTATAATTAAGGCTTATTATCGCGAATTTTATTTAAATCTAAGATAACAATCATTTTGTTTCTCGATTGCTGATCTCGATACAAAAAAAAAAAAACGATTGGAAACAATACTTACCTTTATTACTCACTTACCTCTGTGCTCGCTTTATTTTATCATTACTTACCTTTGTGCTCGCTGGCATCTGAAACAAGAGAACCTGAAAGCACTTACCTTCTTTTTACAAAATTATTGACGTAAAATTAGCAAAAAAAAAAAAAAAAAAAAACCGAAATCCATACATCTATGCCCATGTATTTATAAATAATATAATTTGAATATATATTCCATTTCATTTACTTATATAGTTATTACTTACCTTTTCGAAGACTGTAAGCTCTTAAATTATTTCTGTTGTTTTTTTTCTTTTCTTGTTCATATAAAATTATATGTTGTAAAATTTGGAAAATTTTTGGTAAAGATAGACGAAACAGAATATTGTGAGGACCATATCCATGCCAAGTAAATATTAGCAAAAAAAAAAACATTTTGTAAAAAAAGGAAAAAAATATATACCTTAATTTAAATACACATTTAAGTTCCTATTTTGTTCAGATCAAAGTTTTACCCTTCTATAGAGCTCTATCGAGGTAGGAAGAAAAAAAAAAAAAGGAAAAAAATAAAAATATCAGGGCGTGAAGAAAAAATCCCACGCAAATATGTCTGTGATATGGCTCGATAATTATTAATTGAAACTTACTCCCTACGAATGTTTAATTTAAGACATTATCGTCTTTAAACTCATGTTCTTTGTATACATTAAAATCATGTTTTTTGTAGTTATATATATGAAGTTTTTATTTTAATTGTTTAACTTGTTTTGGTTTAAAATAGACGTATTTCATACAGAAAATAAAAGGGCCCGCAATATGCGCGTATAAAAAGGCCAAGAATAAAGTGTTGTTTTCATTTGGGTTTTGAATGTAAAAAAAAAAAAAATAAGTCAATAGCGTACACACGACACAACTTTTTAAATTTATTAAATCTTCCGTTTGTGTTTGTTTCGTACTTTGATTCAGCGTAAGATGTCGTCTTACTAAAAACAAGTCGATGGTGTAACAAAGGGGGGTTGCAGAATGACTCAGTGGTAGGGTTCGTTTGAAACAACTTCAAGTTTGGGATTGTCTAGAAAAAAAAATGTTGCGAGCTAGACAGTCTAGGTAGGGCGGGCAAGCAACAGGAAACATTACACCTAGTTTCCTGCCCATATGCGCATGTTCGTTTGTGTTGGCGTTCGGTTGTGGAATTATTGTCTATAGGTCCAATGGGGTTTTTATTTTTGTTTGGGTGTTCTTTATTCGAAATAAAAAGATTTTTTTCTGACTTTTGCTAGTGTATCTTTTTAAGAAAAAAAAAAAATTTTAAGGAAAGTTGACTTTTCCTCAGTTTAGTGCTGGTTCCCTCGACCGGAAGTGGCGGGTCGAACTGTCCTGAATCTTCCTGAGCTAGCTGGAGGGCCACTTTCGGCACGATAGCTAGGGGAACACAACAAAGAACAATCAAACGTATACAAATTATAATTAACAAAACACATCACAATTACACATATTGTACAAACATCCATGTAAAGAAAAAATGTATAAATTAAAACACACTATTTTATACAAAACACTTTTTCATTTATTCTTTTCCCTGCCACAACCCTGATCGTACAGCGCCCGAACAAATGGAACACATCTGGAATTTGAAATGTTTCTTAACTAATTTCTTTTACAAATGCTAATGGAATTTTTTAACAGTACAATGTTCTTTAATACCAAAAACTTCTTCATCATATTTTATAATTTCTTTAAATTTCACATCTATAATTTTGTTGTTTTTCTTAACTTTATTTGATTATTATAACTTATGATTATTATTTTATCATAAGTTATGTTTAAAGTAAGTGGAATACAATTAACATATACTAGTGTAGAATTCTTATATAATACTTTCCCATTGGCAAATTCTAGGACTTCTTCTTCTGAAGAGAATGCGAAATTTTCTTTTTCTAAAGTGTCGAGTGCAATATTTATTTATTTTTTATAACATAAAACTGAATTGATTACATTATTCTTTGCATATTGGACTGCATATTTAATATTTTGAATTCTTCCTTAGCAATTCTAAGTTTAGTTTGCATACTAATGGCGACAGTATTACTGATAGAATTTGTTCGATTTACTATTTTCTATAGATTATTTGTTATAGTTGTTATGTTATTTATTTTTACTGATAACATTTCATTTATCACAATCTGCTTATCATTGTTTCTGTTTAGGAAGTTTAGGTTATTTCCTATAGCCTCAAGGTCATCGTGATCAGGTGAACCGGCAATAAACTTCCAGGCTGTGCCAAAAATATTAATAGATCTTTTTTCCTAGATTGTTCCAAGGGATGAATAGAATTTAGCATTTCTGAAAGCTGTTTAGTTTCGTGGTTAATGGATGGAAAAAACATGCTACCTTTTGGAAGGCTGTGATTTATGAAACTTTGAATCTCGTCCAACAAGTTATGGTACTCGTATAGCTGTATTACATGTATTATTTTAAATGTACCGTCATTTTTTCTATAGTCTCAAGTCATTGTGATCAGGTGAGCCAGCAATAAATGTTCAGGCTGTGCCCAACCTGTTAATAGGTCTTTTTTTCATAGATTGTTCCAAAGGATGAATAGAATTCAGCATTTCTGAAAGCTGTTTAGTTTCGTGGTTAATGGATGGAAAAAAATGTTATCTTTTGGAAGGCTGTGATTTATGAAACTTTGAATCTCGTCAAAAAAGATATGGTACTCCTATAGCTGTATTACATGTATTATTTTAAATGTACCGTTCTGTATTTTTGCTTATCAATTTGCCGTAGTGATTATGTGCATTGTTGTGTAGATCAGTAATTGAGTCTCTGCATTGCAGGCGTAAATAAGGAACCTACAAAAATGAAAAGTTAACTTTTAGTATGTGCCTTATGTATTATTCTTCCTGACTGAGTTAAAACTGTCGTATGACTATTTTCTTTTACAACCTCTGGTTTGTATTGTTTTGTCAATTTTGTACCGTGTTGCTTATTTATTTTTACGTATGTCGTGTCGCCTTCTTTATAGTCTCTTATTGGTTTCATATTCTTGTTATGTGCATCTAAGGTTTGTTTGTCTTTTAGACTTTGTGTCTTGTATTGCTTTTTCGTACATTTCCGGATTTGTGCTAACCTGTAATGATGCTATTGGCTGGGGTTGAAGCTCTCGGATCCAGTAGTCCATATACAGGAAATTTATATTTAGAGACTTTAAACACTTTTGTTTCCTTTTTTATTCTCATCTTTATATAAATTATAATTTAATGTCTTAACTTTTATATGAATATACATTAAACTGCGTTGCGAATAGCTGCACATCTGCTAAACGACGTGATCCAATATTCCGTCTTGTTTGTCCAAACGCGATATGTTACACCATGCGTCTCAATAATTTTACGCCATAACTTGGCTTCAGATTCGTTACTTAATTGCTGCACTTAATTACTTTGACTTGATTTTCTCTTTCTTACTTTATTTACGCTTATTTTCTCTTTATGACGTCGTGACAGGTATTCGTAGTAGTGAACTAATAGCCTACTCAACAAAAATTTATTCACTGTGTAACTGGTTGGCAGGAGTCAAGAACATTCTCCAACTCAAATATCGTGTCCTAGAAACAAGGGCGGAACTAGTGCTTAGCAATAAAGAATTTTTACATTACTGCCAATTTCTAATGCTAGTCCATGCAGGGAGCTAATAATCAACAAGGAATTCAACTTAAACCAACAATTAGAAATAAAAGTACCATGGGCCCTTTTATTCCAATCATTAAGTCTTCGTCCAGACAAGGTTCTATCTATACTAATCTGTTCACTTACCTGTCACGATTGACTACTGTACGGCAAAGAGATCGAATCTGGCTGTGCGTTATTGTTTGGTCGTTCTATTCCTCCTTCCATATGAGTTCCATGGATGCCACGCTATTGCTATTCGCAACTGATGTCTTAACTATGTTGATGTTAAAACATAATTTTAACTAAACTTTAGTATAAAATTCACTATTTGATAAACTTAGTTTTGTAGTATCTAATCTAATTAACATATGATTATTCATATCTCTTATGAAAGGACTTAAATTTATTCAATTTCTGTTAATTCTTTATTTTCAATCTTAGGAAAAATTTAACTTACAGTGAAACCTAAATTGAAGCGTAAAGCGTTGTTTATTTCTACGCTTTGCAATTCAGCTGAGCGCCATCCCTAATTTAAAGCGCTGCGTCTAAGTGTAAAATGTTATTTTGTCTTATTTTGTAAATATATAATAAAACTTCTTTCAATCAAGCGATGTTGTTATTTACATCAGAAATTAGCAACCAAAAATTTGAAAAAAACTTAAATAGCATACCAATAAAAATTTCATTGCATTATATAATAAGAAATAATTTATCAATGTGAGGCATAAAAATGTGTGCTGTCACAACCCTTCTCCTAAAGAAAGTTTCAGTAGGTCTCTTGTTTGTGGTGGAGTGCATACTGTAGTTGAAGTTGTAAACGCTTCTCTCTCGTAATTCGTTAAAGCAGTCGTGTGGGTGTGTCATGTTTAAGGCATCTTATAATTTCTGATAGAGTAGAATGAAATCTCTCTACTTGTCCGTTAACAAAACTACTATTTGGTGGATTTTTAAAAACTAATATTTAACTGATCTTCAACCATAAATAAAATGGACTGTGAATTTAAAGATTTTTCGTTATCTACTACGATCATGTGTGGGACTCCAAATGCGAATAGAAGTTGTCTTAGAGGTTCTTTGACATCCTCAATTGCTCTTGATTTAATTATTTTTACTTAAGCGTACTTTGAAAACTTGTCCAGTGCAGTCAGCACCAAATTTTTTTCAACTATGTAGATATCAGTATGTAGTATTTGTCCAGGATATTCGGGAATTGGTGTTTCGTTGATTTGTGGGTTATTGGGGTCTCTGTCGTATTTAAATTGTTTGCAGGAATTACAATGTTGCCCAATTTTATCTTTCTTAGCTGTCATGCCTGAAAAATAATATTTTTCTAGAAGCTGCATTTTATTTTCTCGTCCGTTACGGTGCGCTCTATTGTGTTCAAGAAGGATTTGATAATTCTGTTCGATATCTGAAATTATATCAGTGGCCTTAGTCTGGGTAAACTTAGTTTTGAAGTTTCTAAAATAATTGAAGTTTCTCATTATTGTTTCTGAAGTCAAGATTCCATTAATTACAAACGGGGTAAGTTGTCTATTGAAAACAGAAATTAAATCTTCTGCTGTATAGGTAGGTTGTATAATTATAGGTTGTAGAAATGTTTTTCACCTTTTTGTAACCATAATCGGTTTTTGAAGACCATGTTTCAACACAAGGGATGAGTTGGTGTGATGAACTTTCATCACTACGTTGACTTATTGAAAGTGAATTAATTTGTGGGGGTCTTGATAATGCATCGGCTACTTTGTTTGTGCAACCTGGTTTGTATTTTAGATCATGATTATATTCATCCAGAAATGCTTTTAAACATTTAATTTTTGGATTATGATTTTTGTGTCTTAATGCATAAATGAGCGGTTGGAGGTCCGTAAAAACTTTGACTTTGACAGTACCATATAAATCTAAGGCACTAAAGTGCCCAAATTATAGTTATCTGCGTAGTTTTCCTCTGTTTTGTTAAGTGTTTGTGGTATAAAGGAAATCGGTTTTTATCTTGTTCCAGTACTGCACCTATCGCATAGTTGGAAGCATCAGTCTTTAGATGAAAATCTTTATTAAAGTCGGGAAATGACAGAACTACTTCGTCTGAGGCTACAAAATTTTTTTCACTCGTCCTTCCTTCTCTCTTAAGAGTTTTGTGAGAGGTTGTGCTAGGTTAGCGTAATCGCTCACAAAACGCCGGTAGTAACCGGACAATCCTAAGAATGATCTTAGGTCCTTGAAAGTGACTGGTGTTAGGAAACTTATTATTGCTTCTACTTTTGCCATATTGGTTCTTATTCATTGAAGTTTAACGATGAAGCCTAAAAATTCAACATTTTGTTTGAAGAAATCGCATTTATGGAGTTGAACCTTCATATTAACGGATTTAAGAGTGTTCAAAAATTGTTGGATATCTATTGCATGTGATTTCTCGTCTTTACTGAAAAAAATTATATCGTCTATAAGACGAAACAGTTTTTCCCAATATGCTCCCTCAAAATATCATCCAATGTCCTTTGAAAACTTGATAGCGCGTTCTTGAGGCCAAACGGAAGTCGCGTGAACTCATAGTTCCGTTATTTATCGAAAAGGTTGTTTTCTCGATACCGGATTCTTTTAAAGGGATTTGTGGAATCCACTTTTGAAGTCTAATACAGAAAAATATTTATTTTGTCGTAATTGTGAGAGAACTTCGGTTATATCAGGGATACGGTAACGGTTGGTGATTGTTACCATATTAAGCTTTCTATAATGTATCACTACTCTATACTTCTTTTTCCTTGAAGCATACTGTTTCTTTGGGACGACCGATATGGGTGAATTATAAGGCGATCGCGAGGGTCTAATAATTCCGTCTTTCAACAAATTTCTGATTTGCTCTTCTACAAATTCTACAAATTTGAGTGAAGAAGGATATGGGTGTCATCTTGTATAAATAGGTGTATCAGATGAAGTACGAATTTCTGCTACAACTTTTGTTGTATATGTTAACTTTTTATCTGGTTTTGAAAATAGTTCCTTTCTGATTGGTATAATAGGTGGGTTGCTGTGTCGTCTTATTGTATTTTGGTTATTTAGTGCGTAGCTAGAGCGGAAATTTTGGTTTTCTAAATTCAAACATAAATGAAGGGCTTGGGGAAGATCTAATTGGTTATCTCATGGCTAGAAGTCTGGGTAAATCACCTTTTAGGCCTCTGATAAAGGTGGAGGGCCTTATCACGATATGTTGCAGTGAGAAGATTAACTGATTCGAAGCCAATATACATGCATGATACTTTGTTAAGAATGAGTGATAGATGGGAATAAACTTCTTGGTAGAATTCATGTATGGTCATGTTATTTTGAACTAAAGATGTCATTTGATATATAAGGTGCTAATATCACGTTTGTCCACGTAGTGCATAGCTAAGCACTTTGAAATGGCTTTCCAGTCCAATGGTGCCATATGAACTCAAGCGTCTGCGTTACCTATAATCTTATTTCGTATGACATTTAATACACCATAATACTTTGGTGTGCCCCACGAGGGCTCATATATTTGGAGTATACGGTCTACACTATTT
The DNA here is from genome assembly GCA_914767935.1 of Coremacera marginata. Taxonomy (NCBI): domain Eukaryota; kingdom Metazoa; phylum Arthropoda; class Insecta; order Diptera; family Sciomyzidae; genus Coremacera; species Coremacera marginata. The sequence continues at coordinate 122,138,985 of OU612045.1, read as the reverse complement.
TTCTAGTACTTAAACTCTCCTGGTGTACCGGAAAATTTTCGAAGACAAAGTTCTACGTCTGGTATCTTGTCAAGATCGGCCAGGTTGTTTAGATGTCCGGGGTCAGTTGTTATGTCTGTAACGTTAGAGTAATTTGAGTGTAGATTCATTGCTGCTTGTACCAAATTTCATCCTTCTGTCCGCAAAACGTTCGCGACTATGCCTGTCATTACAGTCGTAAGTTCGTTCATTGAAATTGTGTTAGTGGGAGCAGATGTGGAAGAAGTATTAGATGAAATGTTAGGTATTGTTTAAGGCAGTAAGAGATTGTTTGGGTTTGACATTCTGATAAAAATATGCTTCTTATTTATTACAGAAAGAAGATAATAATCTTTTATATTAAATTTCAGTCTGACCTTTTTTCACTTTTTTTTTTTTCTTTTCAAGTGTCTGTAATTTTCTTATATAATTAAAATTTAGTAAGTTTTTTTATATATTTGTTTTAACTATTTCTTTTCAATTTTCTCACATTAATTTCTGTAATATATTTCTTAAAATATCAGTTGTTTTAATATTTTATTAAAATTCATCTATTTTTTTTTTAATGCACATGTTTAAATTATTTTTTTTTTTCTTTTTTGCACTACTATTAGTTTTTTTTTTAAACCGTACTAAAAAGTTTTGTTATTCAAAATAGAAATATAAAATACTTATCACAATATTATCAGCATTCTGGTTTCGGTTGATCCTCTTCTGTTTTCTTGAACGGCTGGCTGCTCTATGGACTGAGTCCTTTTTTTGGTCCTTCCTTGGATCCTAACTAGAGGTTCTTTATTTCCGTTCGGTGTTGTTGAGCCTAGTTGAGGATACCTCGATGATCTTGCTAGGATTTTTTTGTTTTATCCGTCCAGTAAGTTATAGAGCACGCGAGACCGAAACTTTCACTTTTGCTCGGGCGCTAGTTAAATATATTTTCACTTTAAGTGTTTTTTAAAAAACCATCAGAGCGAACTCGGATGTCTTCACTTTATTTGTTTAATTCTGAACTTAGACGCGAGACTGAAACTTTCACTTTTGCTCGGGCTCTAGTTAAATATATGTTCACTTTAGGTGTTTTTTAAAAAAAGCATCAGGACGAACTCTGAAAAATGTATTGTTTTCATTATGACCATATGAAAGCAAGTATCAAGATAATATTTCTTTAAATTATATGGATACTGATTATTTCATATGTGAAATTCAAACAGAAGACTTTTATAGTGATATTCGTGATGAAATTCCTACGTATTTGGATACTTCTTCATATCCCACAGAAAATATATTAAATTTTCCTCTTTTGAATAAGAAGGTTCTGGATATGAAGAAGTATGAATGTAATGGAAAAATTATAAAGGAATTTATTGGTCTGAGAGCAAAGATGTATTTATTTAAAATTGATCGAGATGAAAATTAATTTTAGAAAATTAAAGGAATAAAAGAATGTGTAACAAAAAAATTAAGCGTTAATGATTTTAGAAAACGTCTCTTAGAGAATAAAATTTATAACGAATCAATGTATTTATTCAGATCAAAATTGCATATAATTTATACTAAAATGTTTATAAAACTGCTCTAAGTAATGCTGAGCGAAAACCATGTTGATACTTATGCTTATGGTCATTTTATAATTTTAAGAATAATGTAATCAGCTTATATTTTCAATGAAGCTCTATTTATAGATGTAATAGTAGATATAAGTTAACATACTATATAAAATTATATTTTCTAAATAAAAATTTCAAGCATAATTGCGCACAAATAACTGTGTTGTATTTTTGCTTTTGTTCATAGTTGTAATATACTGGTGGTTTTAAGTAATTGATTACTTCTTTCGGTGGTTGTAAAAAATTATCAAATTATTCTTTATAATTAGTATTTTTATTTAGTTTAGTATATCACATTCTTAAGCATAGGGTTTTGTCGGTAAAGAATCTCATAAAAATTCCTCCAAATTTTTCAGACATTGCAATATTTTATTAAATCAACATTGGTTAATGGTATTTTGGGTAGTTTTCTTAAGAGTTTTTTTGGATGAGAACTCAAAAACAATCCATTACCTTTTGATATGGTTTGAGATATAATCCATTACCCATAGCTATTGACTCCATGTATATGGTGGCAAATAGCTTTGCACTTTCCCATTTTTTATATCATTTAAAACTTTTGCAATAGCTGATACTCCAGAAGCTATACCTCCAAGAGCACCTAGCGCTGTTAAAGTGGGTATTAGTGGTAAAACTCTGCCAATTTTTGAAACTGGGATTACTCGTGGTATGTTTATCTGAGATCTGAGATTTTTTTAGCGCTGACACGTTTATTCAAATCGCTATCTTTAGACGTAATTCTTTGCCAAGCTTTCTCAGATAAAATTTTATCAGCCTGATGCCGTGGGCTTATATCTTTTGATTGTTAATATGCAATATCGTGCTCTTTTAAAGCCGCATCCAATGGATTAATGCCTTTATCGCCTCTTTCTAAACGTTTTTGAAGCTTTGTTCGTGGTCCACATTAATTAATTAATGTACATGATAAGGCGCATGCATCAGCTCATCAGCAAAATATGGCTAGCAGAAAGCATGCCCGAAGATTGGAACCTCAGTGTACTGTGCCCTTTACTTAAGAAAGGAGACCCTACAATCTGCGCTAGTTAAAGAGGTATCAGTCTTATTTCCATCGCATATAAGATTGTCTCAAGCGTACTGTGTGAAAGATTAAAGCCGATTACAAAAACACTGATTGGACCTTATCAGTGTGGCTTTCGACCTGGTAAGTCCACCATAGACCAGATTTTCACGCTACGACAAATCCTGGAGAAAACCCACGAAAATCAAATTGACACACACCATCTCTTTCTCGATTTTAAAGCTGCGTTCGATAGCCCGAGAAGGGATTGCCTATACGCAACAATGTCTGAGTTCGGTATACCTGCAAAGTTGATTAGACTTTGCAGAATGATGTTGAGCAACACACGCAGCTCCGTCAAGGTAGGAAATGACCTCTCCGAAACCTTCAATACCGAAAGAGGTTTCAGGCAAGGCGATCCACTGTCTTGCGATCTCTTCAACATCATCATGGAGGGGATCGTACGAAAGGCCGGTGTGCATCGTAATGGCACCATTTTCTATAAAGGTGTCCAGCTCCTTGCGTACGCTGATGATATTGATATTGTTGGCAGATCCAAGAGAGATGTTACCGCTGCTTTCGCCGCTATCGAAAAGGAATCAGCCAAAGTGGGTTTGACGATAAATGAGGGTAAAACAAAGTATATGCTGTCTACAAACAAGGGAGCGCGGCGTTTAGACTCTCCCACGTTTCATCCGGCAGCTATAACTTTGAAGTAGTCACGGAGTTCGTTTACCTTGGCACCGCCATTAACACTAACAACGAAATCAGTCTGGAGATAAAGCGAAGAACAATAATTGCTAATAGGTGCTACTACGGGCTCAGTAAGCAACTAAGTTCCAGAGCCCTCTCTCGATCGACAAAACTAACACTCTACAAGACGCTCGTTCTAAATGTGCTGCTTTATGGCGCTGAGGCATGGGTAGTTTCGCAAACTGACGCAGCCGCTCTGGGGGTGTTCGAGAGAAAAGTTCTTCGCAAAATCTTCGGTCCTGTTCGAGTCGGCGATGACTATCGCATCCGAATGAACCATGAGCTGTATGAGCTCTACGGAGACATTGACGTAGTTCGGCGTATAACTGTGCAGCGACTACGCTGGCTGGGTCATGTACATCGTATGGACGACGAAGCTCCAGCGAAAAAGGTGCTCGAGGCGAGGGTCGCTGGTCAACGACGACGAGGGAGACCATGCCTCCGATGGATGGACCAGGCTGAGGAAGCCCTAACCGCACTTGGTGAATCCGATTGGAGAAGGCGCGCGCAAAGCAGAGGCGCCTGGCGAGAGCTGATGAGGTCGGTCGAAATCCGGACACGGGTTGTCACGGCCATCTAAGTAAGTAAGTAAGTAAGTAAGTAAGTAAATTTACTTATGTAGTCTTCTCCTTCGGCAGTTCATCAATTCTTGCCTAACTCCATTAATCGGAAAAGACTGTTCGTTGGTTTTATTTAAGGTCTTCTATCTCTTTTGTTATTCCAATAATTTTATTCTCGTTGCCTTACACCGTTGATTTGCCATTTGTTGCTTCCATTACGATGGCTTTTGTTGGTTTTAATGTTTTTGTTTAACTTGTTTTGTTGCTTGCTTTAATAGTTAATTTAAATAATTTCATTTAGGTTCTTTTAGAAAATTGGTTATATCTTTTATTTGTTCTAGTTATCTTTAGAAATGTTTTGATTCCTTTCATTATTATATTTTTCAGGTTTTGTTCTTTTTATAAAAGTTTTGACACTTTATGGTTCACTTGGTTGCTTTAGTAAAGACTTCTATACCTTGAAGTAAAATGTGAAGTATTTTTGGTTTTGTTTTTTAGAAAGGTTTTCATTCCTTTTGTATATTTATTTTGTCAGTGTTGTTTTTTTGTCTTGTGTAAAAAGTTTCGACACTTTTTATTTTATTCGGCTGCTTTATTTTATTTAATTATTAAACGTTGGTTTATACTGTTTCTGCGGCAGATATCGCCTAGCATTCTCTGATATTTTCCTAATAGATGTCATCGCCTTTGATAGCAGTATTGCTTCAACATGTCACATGTTACAGTTGTTTTCGCGGATGTTGCCACCTGTCGTTGTTGCTTTTTCACGCGAATGCTGTCATCTTCTTGCAGTTTTTCACGCGGATGCTGCCGCATCAGCATCACACAAATCTTCTCAGCTAAACTTGCTGAGTTTCTCATTTCTCTGCTACCTATTCTCTCTCTGATACTTCCTTTATCTGGTCCAACGGCGTCATCTTTTGGTTGCAACCCCACTCTTCCTCGTGTCTGACATGACCTAATCTAGTTGAACCTATCCAATTATTTCTAAAGTATTATACTTATTACAGAAACTTTCACCGTTCTTAACAATTACGTCTATTTATACTTTATTATTCATTGATTTTTATAATAACTTCTTTTCTGTATTCATTCTTTTTCTATTGTTTGAGAAGTTTATATTCCCATTCTACATTTAAATAAGAATGCATAGCCCAGAACTCTACTAGTATAATTTGGTTTTCTTTCGCTTCTTGGAGCTTAGAATCTTTAGTCATAATTATTTGATTTTTTCACACCATTTTCTATTCAAATTTTTCTACCTAGTTTAATTTAGTTTTTCTATAAATCTCTTACAGTCTTAAGGTTCTATTTGTTATTTTATTTACTTTATTAATTTAAGTTGTCTCTTAAATTTTTCTTAACTTTTTAAATTAAATCTTAAATTTCTCAAAAACTGAGTTTCTTCTTTACCTTTTCATTCTACATTGCATTTTATGATTTTTAAATTCATAATTTTTATGCGTAAGCACATTTAATTTTTTATATTTATTGGTATTCTGCGACATAAATTCAAAAAAATTTTTAATTCTTATTATTCTCAAAAGTAAATAAAAAATTATTTAATCTCTTTTCGCTTTATTTCAATGTAATTATATTATTATATGCGAACATTTTTTTTTTATTACTAGTTTATCTTTCTTAAATTTGTGAGGTAATGATATTGTGTGTGTTTTTTTTCATATTACGTAGGAAAAAAACAAGTATTGTTTACCTTTCAATGCTGGTTCTTACGTCTACCATGCTGCGGTTTTTTATTACGTAAAACGCGCCTTTTTAGGTTTTCAAAATGAAACGACTTAGATATGGAAGTCTTATCTTACTTTAAAAGAACATTTGATTCTAATTTTTTCAAATCTTACCGATATTTATTTATTTTTCTTTATTCTGATATTAATTTTCCATCAGTTTATATTCATTGGTATGTTTTTTCTTTTAATTTAAGTTTTCCGAAACTTAATTCATGAATTAGTAAAATAACTGTAATTTGTTTTACTTTAACTTTGAAAATAAAAAATCGATCTTTTTTTCAATTTCCTTTTCAATTGAATTTAATTTCATTTAATTATTTGCTTTTCTTTTCAATTATTTTAATTTCTTTAACACTTCCTATTTTCCCCTATATTCTCTTTTTCCTCTGAATGAACTATTTCATTTACTATATTTCTATTCTTATTCTTAATTTTCTTAAAAAAAATATATATATTTATATATAATATAATATAATATATATATATTTATATATATATATTATATATATATAATATATAAATATATAAATATATATATATTTTTTTTTTCTCTATGTAAGAACAATTTAAAATTGGCCTTGAAATTAATTTTTTCTTAAATTGATTTTTTGTTTCCAATCTTTATTACAAAAATTAATTTTTGTTCTCTTCTTGTAATTTATTAAATTATTCTGCTCTTCCATTTTTGGAAATATTATTTATATGGCACTTCTCTACATAATTTCCTAATTTCTTGATTTCTTGTTGGTCGGCAAGCATTACCGTTTCTTTGTTTTGCCCTTCTAAAACTTCTTCCGGTTTTTCTGAATTTTCTTTATTTTTCTTCATTTTTTTTTGTCCTTTGTGTTGGACCCTGTGTTAATTATACCTATACTTTTACCCTATTGCGGTATTTTTCCTAGATCATGCTTTTAATTTTATTTCCTCATTGATTTTTTCTTTATTTATCTTCATTTCATCAGTATTCTCTCTTTAACTTATTCTTTTTCACAATTATTCTCCTCGCTAGACTTCATTTCCTTACCTATACTTTTTCCCTTGTATTTCATTTTTAGTTCTTACTTTTTATTAGTTGCCTTTCTTCTGTATTTTATTTATCTTCGATAATCATTTATTTTCTTAATTGCTATGAAACAGTTTGAGTAAATTGTTATGGATTTTCTTCGTTTTATTTCTGATTAAAATTTCGGTTGTGACAGCACTTCTAACTCCTACCACCTCGTCTGGCCCTATCCATATTGGTGAAAATTTGTTTTTCCTACTCTGATTCTATATTAGTACTTTATCCCTGATTTTAAACTTTACTGGATTTAAGGTATTATCATATTGCTTTTTAGATTCTTCTTTCGCACGTTGCTGATTCTGTCTTACCAGTTCATGCGCTCTTTGGATCTGGTACTTAAAAACCTTTGAAGGATCCTCGACATTATATACCGGCCCACATTTGCGTTTCAAATTGTTCGGCATTTCGGAATCAAACCCGTACAATGTTCGAAAAGGCGTCTGCTTTGTTGATACATGTACTGTGTTGTTATATACATGCATCGCACTTGCCAACCATTGATCCCAGTTTGATCCATCTTCTTTCGCGAAACTCCGCAAATATTCCGCTAAAGGTCTATGGCTCCTTTCTAGTGAACCATTTGCTTGCGGGTGGTATGGCGTAATGTGGAATTTCCTTATACCTAACATTTTACATACGTCCGAGAAAAGACGTGATATAAAGTTTGACCCATTGTCGGTTATTAACACTCTTTGCACATTGTGACGAGTCTCTGGCAAGATACCCACCATGTCCATGTAAACTTTAACGAATGGTCGTGTTGGTGTATCCGTGAAGACCATCGGCATTTTAGTTAACCTAGAACTTTTATTAACTTGACATTTCTTGCAATTGCAGAAGAACTGCATTCCTTTCCACCTGTATTATTTTCTTATTCAAAACAGTGTTTTTAAGGCTCCTTGACGGCCTCCTAATCGTGAACATCTTTCAGTATGGTTTCTATCTCTTTTGGGCCCGTTGTAATTTTTCTTTTTTGTTCTCTACCTAATGTTTCTTCTCCTGCGTATTGTCAATTTCTGGGATATTCTCTGACGTATCCTCTTGCTCGTTGGCTCTTGTCTTCAATCTCGTTTGAACTAATCTTATACCCTGCTCTGGTTGTGGTATCCTACTTAAGGCGTCTGCATTCAAATTCCTTTTTCCTGGTTTATATATTATTTCAAAGTCATACCCTGACATATTGTGCCTAAATCTTGCTAATCTTGATGTTTGATCTTTCAGATTTGCTATGTCTTTTAAGGGTTGGTGATCCGTGTAAGTTTTGAATGGCCTTCCTAATAAATATGCTCTAAAATTGTTTTGTTGCCCATACAATGCACTATGGTCCAGTAGGCCTCTTTATGCGGCAAGAAGTCACTTTTTATATATGATTTTTTGTAAACATTTTTTATCAACCTAAGTAAGTAAGGGACACTTTAAGTAAGAAAGAAATTATAAAAAAAGATGATAGGTGGCAACCCGTTTTTGAACCGTTGTTGAACTTTGTTGTTTTGTGTTTTCTTCTTTGTGAGTTTTAGTAAGCAAGATATTTATTAAAGATTAAAAGTGCGCTGCTAAAAAAGTATTTTTTCAACAATTGTTTTAAATAATGGAAAGTGTTTCTAAAGGTGTGTGAAACAAAGTATAAATACTAATTTATTGAAATTGTATCTATTTTTGCAACTTTACTGTTTTTAATTGTGTAATATTTTATTAATTTTTTTTTTTACAAATGTTGTGTTTCGTGGAGTAGCAGTAGCGGCATAGTTAGCCATACTTGAAGAGTTGTATAGTTTTGGATTTGATATAGTATCTACTTTCATGTGATCATAAAATTATCTGCATATACGTGCATCTAATTTGCGAAATTTTCATTTTTCAGAGTTAATTACAGTTAAAAACACTGAAATTTTTCAATTTTGGGTAGACAACAATAGAGATAATGAAGCTGTTTCTAACTGGATCGCTTTAAAAATGAATAAAAATATTGATGATGAAGAAATGATATTAACAAAACGGAAAACTCATAATATTTGTAGCGTTGCTAGGCAAAAGTGGGCCAAATATAACAGATGCTCTAAAATATTTCGTAAATATGAGCAAAGCTGGTTAGAGAGTGAGACTGAGTTTTCAGTATATGTAAGTGAACCCAAAAGGGGCCGACCTCATGTTGATTATAACGATGGCAGTGCGCGCCAAAAAAGAAAACTTGCATCAGACGTCTCGTCCCAACAAGAAAACAACACTATGTTATTAGTCCCCGCTGCGTCTATTTCAGCACAATCTTCTAAAAATTTTGATTTAAATTATATCTTAAAAGAAACAGCTGCATCTCCATCGCGTCCAAGTAAAATTAGAAAAAGACTCACTGCTGATCTTCAAACTCCGTTGCCTTTATCACCGGAAGAGGCTTTGAGCTTTTTATTGGAAAATAGTTTCACGAAACAGCAATATATGAACATGAGGGAGTTAAATAAGGCACGCAGTTGTGATATATATCCCGCATACAATAACTTGCTTGAATGCAAATCGAAATGCCGACCAAATGGCATAATAGCTACAGATACTTCGGTAAAGGTTCCTCTTCAAAATATGGTTGATCATACAGCAAATAGAATTCTACTTTGTCAGAAAGGCGTTATAAATCAATTAGAAACAGTAAGTAAGGCAAGCTTGATTTTAAGTTATGGTTTTGATAGATCAACCGGACATAGTTTATACAAACAGCAGTTTACGGGCAATACACCCGAAACATTAGATCATTCCCTGTTTATTACATCGATTACACCTTTAAAGTTAATAACATCAGATGACAAAATTATTTGGATAGATCGGAGTCCTCAATCAATACGATTTTGCCGACCACTTAAAATCGAATTTGTTAAAGAAAGTAAAGAGCAAATCACAAATGAAATAAAAGTGTGGACAAAGAAATATCTGAGTTGAACCCTTATGAAAATATTTTGAAAGACGATAGAAGAATTACCATTAAATATAAACTCCTTATAACGCTAATAGATGGAAAGGTTTTAAACGTTCTAACTGGAACAAAATCATCACAATCTTGTGTAATATGTGGCGCAACTTTAAAGCAATTTAGGGCAATAAACAATGTAAAGTCAAAAGTTTATCAACCAAAACCAAATACATTATTATATGGCATAAGTCCACTGCATGCGTGGATACGGTGCTTTGAGTTCGTGCTTCACCTTGCTTATAGAAAGGATCACCTTGCTTATAGAAATGAGAAAGAAAAAGAGATTTTAAAGCAATGCAAAACTGAAATACAAAAAACATTTTGGGAGTTAATGAGCCTACATGTTGATAAGCCCAAAGCAAACGGTAGTGGCAATACCAACGATGGTAATACTGCTAGAAGAGCGTTTTTTGATACTGAAATGTTTGCATCCATTACTGGTATTGACGTTAAGTTCTTGCAACGCTTTTATATAATTTTGATTTCGATTTCATGCGAATATGAAATCGATTATCAACTTGGCTTATTTTTATTAAACACTTTTATTTTATCCATTAATGTCTCTTTGACTTTACCTTTTTATCACTTCAAGTATCTCAATAACCTTTATCTTCTAGTTTTCCATTGTTTCTTTTATATTTTTTAACGTTTCTCCCACGTTTACCATATTAATTACATACAGAATAATTTGCATGATGGTTATCATGTTATAAAAAAAAGTTTTGCTGTTGTTCTCAACAACCCAATAATTTCCTCTAACTCTGCACTAATACTCACATTCTCCTGGCTTAGCTATACTCCACCTTCTACTGTCTTAGAGAAACAAACTTTTATAATTTCGCTAGGGGTTAACTCTTCCGTTACTTCCGCTGACTGAGGTGTACAGATATTTACAATCTCTTTGGATGTCAAATTCTCTGTTACTACACTATCTATTGGCTTAGATGTACAGATATTCACAATCTTTTCAGACGTCGAATTCTCTATTACTACCTTTAGCGGCCGTGTTACTCTCTTATCTCGGGGTTCCCAGCTTAATGGCCTTTGCCGGGTCCTTGGAAGTTTCCCTGTCTGTAACCCTGATTTCTTTTTGCGTAACAATCCCCTTCCGTGTGCCCTATTTTGTTACACCACTTGCATTGCACTACCGGTCTTTGCTCCCTACCAAAATTCTTCCTGTATTGATTCCTCTATCATTTTTACTCTCAAAACTCTTCTCTTGAATTTGTCTATTTCTAGGTCTGAATTCTTGGGCACAATTTCACACTTTTTCAGGACCATATTACTGGCATTTCTCGCAGTATGGAGTTTTTTTCTTGTAAGACACTCATCCCTGGTATGTCCCAATTTCCCACGGAAGGAACACTTAATTCGGGTTCTAGCATCTTTGTCTGCCATTAATACAAAAAACGAAATCAGCCTGGAGATAAAGCGAAGAACAATAATTGCTAATAGGTGTTACTAAGGGCTCAGTAAGCAACTAAGTTCCAGAGCCCTCTCTCGATCGACAAAACTAACTCTCTACAAGACGCTCGTTCTACCTGTGCTGCTTTATGGCGCTGAGGCATGGGTAGTTTCCCAAACTGACGCAGCCCCTCTGGGGGCGTTCGAGAGAAAAGTTGTTCGCAAAATCTTCGGTCCTGTTCGAGTCGGCGATGACTATCGCATCCGAATGAACCACGAGCTGTATGAGCTGTACGATGACATTGACGTAGTTCGGCGTATAACTGTGCGGCGACTACGCTGGCTGGGTCATGTCCATCGTATGAACAACGAAGCTCCAGCGAAAAAGGTGCTCGAGGCGAGGGTCGCTGGTCAACGACGACGAGGGAGACCATGCCTCCGATGGATGGACCAGGCTGAGGAAGCCCTAACCGCACTTGGTGTATCCGATTGGAGAAGGCACGCGCAAAGCAGAGGCGCCTGGCGAGAGCTGATGAGGTCGGCTGAAACCCGGACATGGGTTGTTACGACCACCTAAGTAAGTAAGTAAGCATCTTTGTCTGGCAAACTTGGTTTCCCGTTATTATTACAGGGATAAAATCTATCTATATCCCCTCGATCTTGGCTAACCTGCCAGCCAACTTGCCCTCCATAGTCAACACCACAGGTTTTAAGCTTGGGTCGTTCAATCCTACCCTAAATGCCGTCACCACCGCCTTATTTAATTGACCCAACAAACTTTCTAGTGACCTCCTCTGCCTCTTCTCCTATGCAATCCTTCCCTCTAGCTTCGAACAAACTTAATCTTCTTGCAAGATCGCGTGCAATTTTATGCGTGTATGTTGTTTCCCTTAGATAATTGGATTTAATCCAGAGGTAAAATATTAATTTGCTCAATATTTTCAAACTGTCTTCCCCTGCATAAATCAAAAGCATCCACGTGTAATCTCAACTTAACACATTCTATAACGCGTGGTAACTCACTTGCATTGAATGCTCTTATTGCAAGATCGCACCCTCAAATGAACCTGTAAGCCTCCGTTGGTGAGTCGGTTTCCGAGAATAATGGGTCCAGATTACTCACGGTCTTAGCTATTGCGTTTAGAATCATGGTATTATCTTTTATATCTATATTCTCGTAGATATTTCCCCCTTCTCTGTTTCCACGTCTGTTGCCTCTTTATGATGCAATGAATTTTCTGTTGCCAATTTCAATTCTTCCTGCAAATGCCTATTTTGTACTTGAAATTCTCTAATCCTAGCATTTGCCTGTTCGACTTTCTCAAAATCTACTCTAGCTTGTTGGACAATTAACTTCTCTACTAACTCTGTCGATACGCCTTCTCTTTGCAACAGATCTCGCAATCTTTCGTTTTTCAAATCTAGCTCTTCTGCTCTACCTTGGTCTCCTATTCTTAGTTGTTGCACCTCGCCTAACTTTGTGCTCAGAGCCTCAAAATCTCTCTTATACACCTCAAATCTCCTTGATTGAGCCGTACTCTTGTGCTCGTGATATTTTTCTACGATATCAAACACTACGTCTGCCTCTTTTACCTTTGTCAAATTTTCCCCCACCGTATTTGACTCCAGCAAAGCGAAATTATCATTGTTTGATGAAACCACTTTTGCTCGGACCCACAATTTTTTCAAAAACGTTATTAGTTTTAACAATAATTTTCGTTTGTGTTTTAAGACTACTTTTTTTTTATATGACTTTGTCACTTCACGTTTTTCAACCCTGGAAACATTGGCCAAATATTCCAACAAGCACATGAATCTGTTGGGTATCGGCTTTGGTTTTGTTTCTTTTGCAATTACAGCAAGCACCTGGAACTTGTTGTAATTGACTTTCTCCTGTGGTTATCGCAACAAGCACTTGAACCGGTTACGATCGAAGCCTGCCGATTGATTTCACAAAATTTTTTTTCTTGTTAAATTTTATTATTTTATATTATATTTAAAACATCCATGATGTTCCCGTGAACAAAAAGGAACCTACCGGCTGCGTCATTTTTGTTGGGATCCTCCCTGTGAGCATAACCGTAGGTCCTTTGTGGTAGCCTAAACTTTCTAACTTGGATGGATACGGTTTCTGGCCGAATCCGGTCATGACGAGTGGCTACAGGTGATACAGATTTGATAAGAATAATGGCTTCTTAGGCGTCGTCGTTCCAAAATAAAATAAAATACTCACAATTTTGGATAACTGACTGATTAATTATAACAATAACAATATCAATAACAATAACAATAACAATAACAATAACAATAACAATAACAATAACAATAACAATAACAATAACAATAACAATAACAATAACAATAACAATAACAATAACAATAACAATAACAATAACAATAACAATAACAATAACAATAACAATAACAATAACAATAACAATAACAATAACAATAACAATAACAATAACAATAACAATAACAATAACAATAACAATAACAATAACAATAACAATAACAATAACAATAACAATAACAATAACAATAACAATAACAATAACAATAACAATAACAATAACAATAACAATAACAATAACAATAACAATAACAATAACAATAACAATAACAATAACAATAACAATAACAATAACAATAACAATAACAATAACAATAACAATAACAATAACAATAACAATAACAATAACAATAACAATAACAATAACAATAACAATAACAATAACAATAACAATAACAATAACAATAACAATAACAATAACAATAACAATAACAATAACAATAACAATAACAATAACAATAACAATAACAATAACAATAACAATAACAATAACAATAACAATAACAATAACAATAACAATAACAATAACAATAACAATAACAATAACAATAACAATAACAATAACAATAACAATAACAATAACAATAACAATAACAATAACAATAACAATAACAATAACAATAACAATAACAATAACAATAACAATAACAATAACAATAACAATAACAATAACAATAACAATAACAATAACAATAACAATAACAATAACAATAACAATAACAATAACAATAACAATAACAATAACAATAACAATAACAATAACAATAACAATAACAATAACAATAACAATAACAATAACAATAACAATAACAATAAAGTTAACGCGTCTCGAACGCGCTATTTTAAAAAATCTATTTTGGCCTCAAGCTAGCCAATGCCCCACTGGCCAATTATTACTACTCACTTCTGTTCCAATCAAAATGAATTACAATTAGCTTTTTTCTTCTTATAATCAAATTTATTATAACTTTTATATTACGTATATTACAACTTAATTCGGCCACGCCAAGATCAAGACTAAAAACTAAGACGAACCTAACTTAAGCATAACACATAAATCTTGTTCTTATTCTATGATAATGTCTATACATACACTAGCCCCTCAATATCTGCTGACTCTGCTGTTCCCACGCTTAGCCATCGTCGCAGCAGCGTTCGCTTGCTCACCGGCATGCACCGGACGCGCGTGCAGGTGCTAGACGCATTGTCAGCACTTTTATAGTTTTAGGTTGTCGCACGCTCGCCTTAACTCCTCCCTCCTTAAATATCTGCGTCCCGCAGATCCAAACGTTGGTGGTGTTTTGTGGCAGGCGAGCTGTAGGGATTTCCAAGGGGGGTATGTGCGTCTTCTTTGTGACCTTTCGCCAAAATACTATGATAGCTATTAGCACAAGACTTAAGGTGCCCAAGCTGGTTCTTAAGTTTCTGCATTCGAACGATGTTCTTTAAACTGATGTCGTGCACGTAATCTAGGTTGACCTTCATGCCCTTGCTGGAGAAGTTTGCCAGGACCGAAGGCAGCGCCTGAGAAGTCGTCGATGAATATAGTGAGAAGGTTTCGTTGTTGAGCCATATGGTTTCATTTTGTAGTTGGATAACAAAGGTTCCTTCGAGTTCTCTGGAGGAATTCATGGTTTTCAGTTGTCCTGTAAAATTTGTTAGGAATAAGGTGTTTTCGTTGATTAGTTCCACTGTTTTTTTCTTGTTGATTTTGTAACGGCATTGCGCGTTGCCTCCTTTAAGAGCCCTGGGCACGCATGAGTCTTCGGGAATTTTCTCTAAAGATGACATGCTGCAAACGGATGCATTCCCGATGGTTAAGCAGTCTCCGGTTAGACCATATGTTTCGTCTTGGTTCAATAGCAGCTTCGAATAGTTTAGGTCTACCTGTGTACCGTTGTATATCGCAGCGCGACAGCTAACCACATGATAAGCCACACCTCGCACCTTTGGTACCGCGAGAACGTATAGCATAAGGGTTCCATTCGTGTAAATTGACGGTTGGCCGAACTCAATGGCATCTATTGAATTCTGGTATGGTAATGTTTCAAGCTCATCTAGCACCATGTTGACTTCTCCGACATCTTAGAGATTACTGTTAACTATTCCTCTCTTAGCCATTTGACATGCCCTGACGACTTCATTGAAACCCTCCTTCAAAATAAGAATCTTGCTAAGCAGTTGGTGACCCTTGTCATCGTCGTTCTTCTTTACAATCATGTTGTTAAAGCCATTCATCATTTCGTTAACCTTGTTAATGACCTCACGTGTCGTCGCAAACATCTTCCTATTAATTTTAAACTGATCGTTGTTATTCTCGACGATGGTTGCCTGGCTTTGCAGAATCTTGTCCCAGTCGGTGGCATCTGGCGAACCCGCCAACCATTTCCAAGCTGATCCAATCCAGTTGATCCAATCCTCAAGTCTCTCTTTGGCCTGTCCCAAATGAAATTCCAGAATCAAACGCAGACCCTCACCTTTTGCACCCTGCTGAATGGCCTTCTCCACGTCACCAATGGCATCTGCATAGTGTTGTAAATCAATTGCGTGAACGAGTTTGAAATGTCCGTTAGTTATCCAGGCTGAGCCCTCTCTAACGGTAACCACAGGTGTGTTATAGCTGAATACATGCAGTGCATCCGCAACAGATATCAAGAGTAGTCTGAAAATTTATATGTGTATGTACGTTCTATTCTATTAGCTTTATCTTTTTGAGTGATGTAAGCGAGTGGACTTGAATAAAGATACATTATTCATTTTATTGCTAGCATTATTAACTAAATATTATATGTAATGTATTATGAAATTTTAACGATTGAGTTTTCACTTTTAGGTGATTGTTTTAACTTCTCGCTTCTTCAATTAATTTTTCAATGTTTATATTAGATGGCATATTGAAAATATTATATCTTAAAATTTATAAAGTAACCCATCAGAATGTATATTAGTGTAACCATAGAAATGTTAATTATTATTGAATTGGTAAAAATGTAAGTAACCAATTGATTTGAGCTGGGTTTAAAATTGTATGCTATAAAAGTTTGACGTGGCCGTTCGAATCTTTGAATCTAGTATATTATTAATAAAAGAAATACACTTAAAAAGAAGAAATAGTTTCGTTTTACAAAATGGTTTTTCAATGGGGGTTTTGGAATGAAAGACTTACAAATTAACTGAATATTATTAAATATTAGAAATTATAAATCGGTTTTACGGTTAATGTTTAATTATAAATGCAATGAACAAGGTTCACATTCCCCCTTTTTTTCTTTCTCTTTTTTTTATTTTTATTATATATAGTTTACATATGTTATTTCTTTTATATTAAACATTTCTTGTTTTTTACAATAATAAACATTTTTTCAAAAAATACAATTTACTGGGTAGCCTTTTTTCTTGGGCTTATATTTTTTATGTGGGCTTTGTGAACTCTCCTTCCGCTAACCGTCAGAACCGTAACTTTGCTGTTTTTGCTCACAATTTCTCGCCTGAAAAGAGCCTTATCCTTGCCTTTGATACCTTTAATCGCTACATATATTGTTTCGCATGGCCTATAATTCTTGGTATGGGACGCGACCTATTTCTTCTCTCGTTTTGGAGTGATTACTTTCTCTCAATTAAGCCTCTGAGGTCGGAATTAATTTTGGCACGGAAATTCGCTAAGTTCTGGTAAGTAATTCTCTCAGCCCTGTTAAAAAAAAATGTCACTCGGTTTTTTATTTATGACAGAGTGGATTGTGCTGTTATATCTGTCCACAGCCACATAAACCAATTCTTTTACGGAAAGTCTTACAGCCTCATTCTGAAGACAACGGTATATTTCTAATATGGTAGAGTGAAGTCTTTCGACTTGGCCATTGACTTCACTGCGCTGAGAAGGTGTTAAATATACTTCGATGCCCAGCATCTTTATGAAATTCAAGATGATAGGGCTAATGAAGCTACGTTCATTATCAGTGACCATGATTTTGGGAACGGAAAAAAAGTGTAGGACTTTAATTAGCTTTTCCCGGAGGTGTAAAACGGATCGGTCTTTAATATGAAAAAATTTTGCGAATTTTGAAAATGTGTCGATACACGTAATAAACTTCTCATTCTGAATTTCCATTATGTCAAGGTGGAGTATTTCCGTAGGGTACGTTGGTATAGGCGTTGGTTGAAGTTCCGGTTGTACAGGTTGCCTGTCATACTTATTGGCCTTGCAGATTTCACAATTTGAAGCGTATTCCCTAGTCAAAGCGCTCATTCGTGGGAAATAGTAGCGCTCGAGAATTTGTTCCTTGTTTTCCCTTGCGTTTCGATGCGCTCTTCTATGTTCTGACTCGATGATTTGAAATTTGTGTTCTACGTTTTCAACATCCTCTTTGTGTCAGTCGTATTTTATATCTGTTTAAATTTAATAAGTAAATTTCCTGCAATAGAGCTAAATATTGTTCTGGTATTTTAATACCGTTTACCAAGTTAGGGTTAAGCTTTTCTCTTAATATAACCATTAGGACGTTTTTGTTGAAATTAGGTTTTGAAATACAGAATCTATTAAATCCGGGGTGAGGCGTCTCTTGGGAGAATAATTCTGATTTTTCTTGAAAAATTAGTTGGTTTCGAAATACGTTGATGGGAGCTTCGACATGCGGAATTAAATCCGACGAGTCCTGTTCTGCGCTATGCATTGTACCAATATTTGATTGTGCGTCAACGTCTTCAATTGGTGCTCCGGTCTCACTTGCCGTATTGGTACGGGAATTACCTTCAGAGGCAGTGTCAGTGCTAGAATTTCCTTCGCTTGCGGTATCAGTGGAGGAGCTCAAATGGTTTGCCTCAGTCTTGAGCATTGAAAGAGCATCTGCAACGAAATTGGATTTACCTGGTTTGTAAATCAATTCGTGATTGTACTCTTCGATACGCGCCTTCCACCTCTTTAACTTAGCATTGTAGTTCCTGTTTCCCAATGCATAAGTAAGGGGTTTATGGTCAGTGAAGATGCGTATTTTACTTGAGCCGTAAATATATGACCTCAAATTATCGAGTGCCCAAACTATGGCGAGCATCTCCTTTTCATTCGTCGCATAGTTCTCTTCCCTCGAATTTAGGGAACGGGAGATGTATGCGATTGGTCTGTCCTGCCCAGTTTTTCCCTGAGACAATACCGCCCCAATTGCGTAGTTTGACGCATCTGTAGTAAGGTTAAATGGTTCTTTAAAATTTGGAAAGATAAGGAGTTCGGATGAAGCTAGCATTGTTTTCAGTGTTTCAAAAGCCTGTATCTCTTCACCTTCTAGCTTAATGGACACTATCTTCGACTGATTTGCCTTCACTTGGGCATTCGGTCCTCTAGTTAAATTTGTGAGTGGCTTTGCTACCTTTGCGTAGTCCCTAATGAATTTGCGGTAATAAGAGGTCATTCCAAGAAATCGTTTTAAATCTTTTAAATTATCGGGGGGAAGAATCTGCTGAATAGCCGTTACCTTTTTTGGATCGGCCCTTATACCGTCAGCACACACTACATACCCCAGAAATTCAACCTCAGTTTTCATAAAATTAGTTTTCTCTAAGTTAACTTTCAAATTACATTCCTGTAAGCGGGAAAATACCGTATCGACGTTTCGAATGTGCTCCTTCTCGTCTTTTCCGAAAACTATAATATCGTCGATATAGACATAACAGATACGACCAACATGTTCTCTCAAAACGTCGTCAATCATCCTTTGGAAGATTGCTGGCGCATTTCGGAGCCCAAACGGGAGTCTCAGAAATTCGTATTTCCCATTTAGTGTGGAAAAGGCTGTTTTAGGAATATCTGAGGGTTTCATGGAGATTTGGTGAAAACCGGAAGTCAAATCAATAGTTGTAAAAAACCTAGCGTCACCTTAACTTGTGAGGATTGAAGTTATGTCGGGAATAGGATATGTATCGGGAGTGGTTACTGAATTTATTCGTTTGAAATCGACTACCATCCTATACTGTTTTTCGCCATTGGGTTTCGGCTTCTTTGCTACGATCCATATAGGTGAATTGTATGGGCTTTTCGAGGGTCTTATTATGCCCTCGGACAACAACTCATTAATTTGCCTTTCGACCTCTTCCCTCATGCACACGGGATACGGATAGCTTTAAGTGTAGATCGGTTCCTGAGTTGTGGTTTTTATCTCGGCCAGCACATTGGTTCTTACAGATTCTCCTTCTTTAATTGGCTTGAAAAGAGCTGTGTATTTTGTAATAAGTTTATGTATTGCGTCTTTTGCGTCGTCCGACGTTTGGTCGTTAATTATGAAATTAATCTGTTCTGAAATCATATTTTTGAGAGTAATTTGAGCACCAGAACCCAGATACAGGATATTTTTCTTCCTGTCTATTACTGCCTCCAATTCCTTTAAAGTATCGTCCCCGATTATCCCATCAAAAGAAGATAGGCCTGGCAAAACGAAAAAGGTTACAAGACTATCGTTCCCAAACCTGTTAAAGAATTTCCCTACTATTTTTCGGTTGACTAATTTTGCCTGCAGCTGAGTGTACTGTAAAGGGAGAGGGTAAAGTAATAGAACCAGCATCTAATGTTTCCTTAATAAAATTTTTGTTGGCCCCTGTATCTATTAAAAAATTTAAGTTTTCCCCCTTTTTTGTGAGATACTCTATATATGGAAGGCTGGAAAGGCGCTTCCCATAAAATTTTCGTCGCTTCCGACTTCTTCGTTAGTAGTTTCCTCCTGAACTACCTTTTCCTCGTAATCCTTCGTCTCGAGGTTATAAAGCCGTTGTTGTTTTCCTGGAAAATTACCCCAGGAGGCACTGCGCTTATACCCATTTCCAGGCCGGTTCATATAATTTACCTGCCTGGTTTGAATGGAGCGGTCCACATCCATTTTTTCTGCTGGCTTAGGCCCAGTTGGACGTGGTGGTGAGGATGATTGCGATAGCCTTTCACCGCTGTACGTGTTACCTGAATAATGGGCTGCGTGACCTCTTCCGAACCGGTTAAAATTATCAGGAAAAGGCCTTCTTGGTATGAAGGGAGCAGCTGGACGATTATCTAATTTAGGCAGCTGGTTTACAGGAACTGTTATCCTGTTCGGGGTGTTAGGGTGAATTGTCGAGTTTCGCATGCTTAAGTTCTGCAGATCTAAACATGCTGAGTAAGCTTCAGGCAGGGTTTTTGGTTTTTGGATGATCAGTATACGCGACATTTCCCCATTTAACCCACGAATAAAAACGTCAAGTGCACGGTTTCGGTATGTTTCCACCAAGGCACTTATTGTCTCTTGAGAGTAATTCTCGGTTTTGAGTTTGTTTATTATTAATGAAAATTGGTGGTTTACAGCAGCGTAGAATTCGTCAATCTTCGAATTTCTCTGCATCAGCTGGCTAAGTTGGTGCTCTAGCGTCCTCATATCCCTCTTGTCTGCATAGTGCAGCGAGAGGATACGTTTGATTGTGCCCCAGTCTTCATCGAACACGTTATATGACACCAGAGCCGAGTTACCCTCTATTGTCGCCAACCGCCCCTCTACACCCCTTAGCTGTTGAAGGATGGCGTTGACAGCCCCAGTGAGGTCGGTTAGCGATTTTCTCATTTCCTCCATTTTTAAATTTGTTAAACGTGAAAGTTTGTTTTGGTTTATTAACAGAATTCTACTCCTGAACTTTTTTTTTATTTATTTTTTTTTTATATATATTTTTCACTCTGCTGTGAGAGAGGGAAGCTACTTTCAACTTAAAGGCACGACTTGACTTTCAATTTTTTATATAATGTTAATTTTAATATATTATTTAATTAATTTATTTATTTATATTTTTAATGAAATTTTCTGACGTTTAGCAAGGAAGCAATGTTCACTTACCCAATATGATTTTGAAAGTTTTTCTTATCTTCTTTATTTATACTCTTAAGTTCACTCACAGCAGCATTTGAGCGACGTATTATGCAGGATTTGATTCCAATTATGATCAATCTAAAAGAACAAAAACACATTAGTATGTGGTATTTATGGTTGGGAGCCAGCCACGGAAGAATTGCAGTATCCTTCTTGGAAGTCAGCGTTTATATTTGCAGACGACCTAGTAAGGTGCAATTATCTTCACGGCCTATCAGATACCCTTTGCGATCTCCAAAAAAAGAAAGATTGTTTTTTAGGCAATCTATCACCGGGTAAATCTTCAAGACACTTTTGACTGACTCTACTTTGGCACAATTTATTTTCAATTTTCTTGCTTTCAATTTTATCTTTCTTTTTTTTTTCTTTATTTTTAACTTTTTTAATTTTCCAATTTTCTCTTTGTTTTGTATATTATTTCCTCTTTTTATATATATTAAAAAAGGTTTTAATTTTTGTTGCTCAGTGACAGTGGTTTTTAAATATGTATCATACATGCACTATCACTGCAGCACTGATTATTGGAGGCCTAATTATTAAATATTGTAGTTTATCTGGAGTTTCAAATTTATATAACCTGAGGGTCTTCGGGGTCACAGGTATTTAATTTTGTTATATCCTTGCGTCATCCCATGGGAGTTGCAGGATCAAGACGTATGAATTTATGAGACTCTGAGGGTCTTCGGGGTCACAGAGTTTTTTTCATTTTTTATTATTTTTTTATTATCATTATTTTCATTTTCACTAACACTAAGCACATAGCCACGGGACCTCACAAGAATACATTTAAGTATCCCGGACCGACGCAGTCACTACACTTCCTTCTGTGCTCTCCGCAATGATTTCAGCATTGCAGACTAATTGCTTGCTTCATTAAACATTTCCCACTATCTGGAGGGACTATGTTTATCCGTTTTAGATGCTGCCCACCAGTCATCCTACTCAGGCACAGTTTACCTCACGCCCCGCCAATAACCATCTGACACTTTTGGTTGGAGAGTGTCCTGGAATATTGGTTGTGGGGAGATAGTTTTTACCCTAATCAATAAACTGGAGGGTTCCCCTTTCGGAGTGAATCGCAGCTTATTTTCCGCCAAAAGCTTATTCAAACTGGAGGGTCCCCCTTTCGAAGGAATCGCAGCTTCTACCCCCACAAGGAATTAGTAGCACCAGGATAGTGCAAGGATCAACGCCGGTCCCTGCTCGGGCGCCAGTTAACGCGTCTCGAACGCGCTATTTTAAAAAATATATTTTGGCCGGCATTGGCAGCTTGGCTAGCTTGAGCTAGCCAATGCCCCACTGGCCAATTATTACTACTCACTTCTGTTCCAATCAAAATGAATTACAATTGAATGAATGAATGAATGAATGAATGACAATTAGCTTTTTTCTTCTTATAATCAAATTTATTATAACTTTTATATTACGTATATTACAACTTAATTCGGCCCCGCCAAGATCAAGACTAAAAACAAAGACGAACCTAACTTAAGCATAACACATAAATCTTGTTCTTATTCTATGATAATGTCTATACATACACTAGCCCCTCAATATCTGCTGACTCTGCTGTTCCCACGCTTAGCCATCGTCGCAGCAGCGTTCGCTTACTCACCGGCATGAACCGGACGCGCGTGCAGGTGCTAGATGCATTGTCAGCACTTTTATAGTTTTAGGTTGTCGCACGCTCCCGTAACTATAACAATAACAATAACAATAACAATAACAATAACAATAACAATAACAATAACAATAACAATAACAATAACAATAACAATAACAATAACAATAACAATAACAATAACAATAACAATAACAATAACAATAACAATAACAATAACAATAACAATAACAATAACAATAACAATAACAATAACAATAACAATAACAATAACAATAACAATAACAATAACAATAACAATAACAATAACAATAACAATAACAATAACAATAACAATAACAATAACAATAACAATAACAATAACAATAACAATAACAATAACAATAACAATAACAATAACAATAACAATAACAATAACAATAACAATAACAATAACAATAACAATAACAATAACAATAACAATAACAATAACAATAACAATAACAATAACAATAACAATAACAATAACAATAACAATAACAATAACAATAACAATAACAATAACAATAACAATAACAATAACAATAACAATAACAATAACAATAACAATAACAATAACAATAACAATAACAATAACAATAACAATAACAATAACAATAACAATAACAATAACAATAACAATAACAATAACAATAACAATAACAATAACAATAACAATAACAATAACAATAACAATAACAATAACAATAACAATAACAATAACAATAACAATAACAATAACAATAACAATAACAATAACAATAACAATAACAATAACAATAACAATAACAATAACAATAACAATAACAATAACAATAACAATAACAATAACAATAACAATAACAATAACAATAACAATAACAATAACAATAACAATAACAATAACAATAACAATAACAATAACAATAACAATAACAATAACAATAACAATAACAATAACAATAACAATAACAATAACAATAACAATAACAATAACAATAACAATAACAATAACAATAACAATAACAATAACAATAACAATAACAATAACAATAACAATAACAATAACAATAACAATAACAATAACAATAACAATAACAATAACAATAACAATAACAATAACAATAACAATAACAATAACAATAACAATAACAATAACAATAACAATAACAATAACAATAACAATAACAATAACAATAACAATAACAATAACAATAACAATAACAATAACAATAACAATAACAATAACAATAACAATAACAATAACAATAACAATAACAATAACAATAACAATAACAATAACAATAACAATAACAATAACAATAACAATAACAATAACAATAACAATAACAATAACAATAACAATAACAATAACAATAACAATAACAATAACAATAACAATAACAATAACAATAACAATAACAATAACAATAACAATAACAATAACAATAACAATAACAATAACAATAACAATAACAATAACAATAACAATAACAATAACAATAACAATAACAATAACAATAACAATAACAATAACAATAACAATAACAATAACAATAACAATAACAATAACAATAACAATAACAATAACAATAATTTATAAAATGAAAACAGAGTAAAGATACATTGAAAATGATCGAGAACTATGGTCAAAATATAAACATTTCAAACGCAAAGCTAAGGATCAATTAAACACAGATTACAACCACCTCAAGCAATTACAAAATAAAACTGACGAAACTAACAATTTGATAGAAAATTAAGTACAAAAAGAAAACAGAGTAAGAACAGGCATTGAAAATGATCGAGAAATTTGGTCAAAATATAATCATTTTAAGCGTAAGCCTAAGGATCAATACACCCATTTTTGTCCAGCGTTGCGTATACGCAACGATATACTTTTCTTAACCTGGAGGTCATGCAGTGATAGATTTTCATGATCTCCAAAAATAATATAAAATTTTAAAAATTTATCTAATCGACCAGTTTTCGCTTAAGGCTAAACAATTACGTTTACCTACATTTCCAAGCTTGGGGAATTTGGGAATTTTCCGTTTTTTTTATTTTTAATTTTAAACTTTTAAAAAATCCAAAAAATCATAAAGTCAAATAAAATTCTTATACGGTTGTCTTTCTTAGGCTTTATATTTAACTTTTGTGAATTTTTATGAAGTTTGACTGACATACGTGGCTCCCGCGAGTTTATACAACGCTGGTGTTTAACGAAATAGGTTTTTGTATACTTTTTGTTGTTCTGTAGAAACTCTTGTGGTCAATATTGGCGCACTATGCTCGACTTTACCTGTAGAATATCGTTTTGAAAATTATAAATCTCGAGGTGGCAACTCGACTTTTTCATTTTTTTAAAATTTTTTGATTTTTTTTCTAAGATGGACAAAAATAAATATTTTTGGAAGCTTCATCATTCTAGCTTAACGAGAACATGGGTTAGTCCATAATGGGTTAAATACAGTACTATGTATCATCTTAAACAATTAAAAAATATCCGAAATAAAATAAATTCTCTAGAACAAAACACACAAATACTTAAGGACAGTAAAAAATTGGATAAAATATATGGATTTAATAAAGATTCATTAGGGAGATGGAGATATGGAAAATAATTTTTAAAAATCCCTAATTAAAATAATGTAACTTACTTACTTAGGTGGCCATAACAATCCGTGTCCGGGTTTCGGCCGACCTCATCAGCTCTCTCCAGGTGCCTCTGCTTTGCGCGGGCTTTCTCCAATCGGATACACCAAGTGCGGTTAGGGCTTCCTCACCCTGGTCCATCCATCGGAGGCGTGGTCTCCCTCGTCGTCGTTGACCAGCGCCTCGAACACCTTTTTCGCTGGAGCTTCGTCGTCCATACGATGGACATGACCCAGACAGCGTCGTCGCTGCACAGTTATACGCCGAACTACGTCAATGTCTTCGTAGAGCTCATACAGCTTGTGGTTCATTCGGATGCGATAGTCATCGCCGACTCGAACAGGACCGAAGATTTTGCGAAGAACTTTTCTCACGAACACCCCCAGAGAGGCTGCGTCAGTTGGCGAAACTCCCCAAGCCTCAGCGTCATAAAACTGCACAGGTAGAACGAACGTCTTGTAGTGTTAGTTTTGTCGATCGAGAGAGGGCTCTGGAACTTAGTTGCTAACTGAGCCCGTAGCAGCACCTATTAGCAATTATTTTTCTTCGCTTTATCTCCAGGCTGATTTCGTTCTTGCTATTAATGGTGGTGCCAAGGTATAAGAACTCCTTGACTACTTCAAAGTTATAGCTACCAGATGAAAGGTGGGAGTCTAAACGCCGCGCTCCCTTGTTTGTAGACAGCATATACTTTGTTTTACCCTCATTTATCGTCAAACCCACTTTGGCTGATTCTTTTTCGATAGCGGCGAAAGCAGCGGTAACATTTTTCTTGGCTCTGCCGACAATATTTATATCATCAGCGTACGCAAGGAGCTGGACACCTTTATAGAAATGGTGCCATTACGATGCACACTGGCCTTTCGTACGATCCACTTCATGATGATGTTGAAGAGATCGCAAGAGAGTGGATCAATTTGCCTGAAACCTCTTTCGGTATTGAAGGTTTCGGAGAGGTTATTTCCTACCCTGTCGGAGTTGTGTGTGTTGCTCAAAGTCATTCTGCAAAGTCTAATCAACTTTGCAGGTATACCGAACTCAGACATTGTTGCGTATAGGCAATCCCGTCTCGGGCTGTCGAACGCAGCTTCAAAATCGACAAAGAGATGGTGTGTGTCCATTTGATTTTCGTGGGTTTTCTCCAGGATTTGTCGTAGCTTGAAAATCTGGTCGTAGCGTGATAAGGTCCAATCAGTGTTTTTGTTTCACATAGTACGCTTAAGAGAACCTTATATGCGATGGAAGTAAGACTGATACCTCTATAACTGGCGCAGATTGTTGTTTCCAATCGTCGGGCTATATGCTAGCCAATATTCTATATGCTAGCCATATTTTGCTGATGAGCTGATGCATGTGCATTATCAATTCGTCGCCGCCGGCTTTAAGCAATTCAGCTGACAGGCCGTCAGCACCCGCTGCTTTATTGTTTTTGAGTTGTTGGATAGCAACTCGAACCTCTTCATGGCTAGGTGGTGATACTTCAACTCCGTCATCGTTGATTGGTGGCACTGAACTGCGCTTTCCATGTACGGCATTGGTGGAATCGTCGCCAGCAAGTAAATTGGAGAAGTGCCGTCTCCACAATCTCAGCACACACTGTGTATCCGTATTCAGGTCTCCATTTTCGTCTCTTCAAGTGGATGCTCCGAACTTGAAACCTTGGGTTAGACGCTTAACCTGTTGATAGAATTTTTGTGCATTCTTGTGTCTGAAAAGGCGCCTCTGTTCCTTCCTTTTTTTGTGGTAGTTTTCTCGCATGGTTCGCGTTGCAGCTGACTGCTGCGCTTTTCGATATGCGGCGTTTTGTACTGCTATTTCGATGCGACACTCCTGATCGTACCATTGGCTTCGTGGTTGCGGGCGCAGGAAATTAATGACTTCTTCAGCGGCAGCGTGCATGGAGTGGGATATATGCGCCCAAAGTCCGCCGGCGTCGTCGGGTCCAGAGGATGGTTGGTTGAGCTTAACCGAGAGTTGAGCGGAGTAGGCTTCGGCAGTTCGTTGTAATTGCAGCTTAGCGACGTCTAGTTTTCGTTGCATTCCTGTGCGTATGTTCTTCGCATTGCATAATCGCATGCGGATCTTGGCTGCAACAAGATAATGGTCGGAGTCAATGTTGACCCCCCGAAATGTACGCACATCTAGAACACTAGAGGCATGCCTACCATCGATTACAACATGATCAATTTGGTTTCACGTTTTTTGATCCGGGGACAGCCAGGTGGCCTTGTGGATGTCGAGGTGCTTAAATTTGTACTACTAACTACCATGTTTCGCGCCGCGGCGAAGTCGATCAGTCTTAGACCGTTGTTCGTGGAGGTCTCATGAAGACTGAACTGACCGACAGTGGGGCCAAAGATGCCTTCCCTGCCGACTTTCGCATTAAAATCGCCGAGGACTATTTTCACGTCATGAACCGGAAGGTGGTCGTATACGTCCTCAAGACTAGCGTAGAAAGCGTCTTTGACGGCTTCGTCCTTTTCCTCCGTCGGGGCGTGCGCGCAAATAAGGTTGATGGAGAAAAAGTTTGCCTTGATGCGGATCGTGGCCAACCTTTCGTTGACAAGTGTGAACCGGGAAACAAGGTGGCGTAGTTTTCGGCTAACAACGAATCCACATCCAAATTCGCGCCTCTCCGCATGGCAGCTGTAGTAGATATCACAGTGTGCTTGTTTAGAGCAGCCTTGCCCTTTCCATCGCATTTCCTGGATGGCGGTGATGTCAGCCTTTATTATTTTGAGGGCTTCCGCCAGTTGGATAATGGCACCTTCCCTATAAAGGGTTCGGACATTCCAGGTGCATATCTGTAAATCATTGTCCGTTTTTCGTTTGCGGTGGTCGTCAACGTAATTGGGGTTCTTATCCGAGGCTGGTTTAGTTTTCATTGGGCAGTAGTAATGTAGCGGGACCCAAACCCTGCGCACATTCCATGTTTAAGGTCTATGGAGTGACCCGCCGCTCAAATTAGCCGTCAGACTGACAGATGCCAGTTTGCCGTTGCCCAGGGAACACCACGTGGAGGTTTGAGTCGACTTGAGACGATTTCGACATGGATAATGCTGGCCTCGCCAGGTTGAGGCGGTCAGACACGTTGCCATGTGAAGGTTCGCCCCCTGTTCCCCAATAGGTCGCACTAGAGAGGTGAATAAGGTTTTTGTTATATAGGGATCATTAAACTCTTTTGCCCATCGTTTGATAAAGCCTAAAGTACTAGTTGCTCGATTTAAAATTTTAATAATATGAATATGAAAGCGAAGTTTAGTATCCATAGTTACTCCAAGATCATGAAAGATATCTAAAGACTAATGTATGGTCACAAATTTTATAAATATATGTGACAGGAGATTTTCGAGTGGAGGTCATGTACTTGCATATCTTCATGTTATAATATATCATTTATAATATATTCTATGCAATCAGCAAGGTTTGCATAGACCTCTGCACTACTTTTTGGCCGAATATATGCATCAATAACATATTTATATAGCACAGCAGGGAATATTAGTAAAAGAACTAACAAAAGAGTTCCTTACAGCTAATAGGAATCCACCACCGGCAGCAGAAGTATTGTCAGCGTGCCTGTCCTTTCTATAAACTTGAAAACTATTATCAAGGAATTCTAAGTCAGTAATTCTTCCATTCAGCCAAGTTTTAGTTAACGCGATAATATTCTCAGAGAAGTTCTGAGTTGATAAAAATATGTCATACGTCTTTGAACGTAATCGCCTTACATTTTGATAGTAAAGGGATAGCCAATTTAGTTTTTTTGGGCCTAAAAGGCGGGTTGACTCAGCAACGAGAACATTATCGGCCCACAAATTAGAGTTAATGACAGTTGCAAGCTCATCATCAGCAAGTGAGAGAATAAAGGAGGCGTGGGAAGGTTTATTACCAATTTTATTGCATGAACAGAATGCATTTCGACTTAATAGATTATTTTGTTTGACAAACGTCAATACATTTTCAATTGTTGTGTCGGACTGAAGACGTGAAATAAAAATATTTTTTCTTCTCGACACTGCCCTTAACTTTAAATGATTAGTGGGTTCAGTTGAAATCGCAATGTGCGAGTGCGAGTATTTTGCAATTGAGGAATAGTAGAGGGTGGTAAAGAAATAACAGAATTGTTTTCTTCGATTGGCATAGCAGAGGGCTGCTTAGCCTAAGAAAAGTTTGAAGACGCCTTGTGACGTTTATTTCTCTTTTTCTTATTTTTCCTCTTTAATTTAAATTTTCCCTGGTCATCCTGAGATGAAATTGTTTGAGTGTCGGTAGATAATGGAAGCGAAATATTTTCCGTTAAATAAATTTGGTCAGAAACGCTAGTACTGGGTGCAGCGCTAACCTCGCAAAAAAATGTAACAATTTCTCTAAAATTATTATTTAGCGAGTTAAGACTTTCCCCGAAAAGCTTAAATTTTGAATAAAGTTCATCTGGGGAAAGAGCTCTGCACGAAGCATAGTGCCAGCGGAGACCAGATCTTACAGACATTAAATTGTCAAGGCACACTTAGAAATACCGGCACAGGATGCATGAAACATCTGCTCACATGGGCCAGAACAACTGAACATGGGATTCAGAATGTTTTGACTATTGCATAGCTCGTTCAATGAACAAGCAGCAATATTTTCTGCAGAAAAATAATCCATGTTTTTAATTTGTTAAAATTAGCAAATTTTAAATAATTAAAAAGTGCTCACAGGGTTCAAATATTTAGTTTTAAAACGCAGTGAGCGTGCCGTTAAAATAAAAACAACAAACACCACGCAATTAATAAAACGAAACAACGCACAAAGAAAAAAAAAAAATACAGCAAGCAAGAAGCAGGCAAAACAAGCACTTCAGAAGTAATCAAACGATTTTTTTTTTTAATATTAAATTGAATTACGCTTAAGTTTAAACATAAATTATGACGTTTAACAGTATTAAAAAACAATTAAAGAAACACATCACAATAATAAATAAACTCATGACTTTTTACTGACATTTAATTAAATTAAACACCAACCACAATCAAAACAGAAACACGTTTACGTTCAATGAGACAAACACAACCGACATCGACAAAGAAAAGAGATCAACTTAAACAACATAAAACTTCATCTTTCGTGCAACTTTTCAACACGGGCATGTAGTTTATGATTTCCTTAAACTTTTTTTAAATTTTGTGCAGAGAACTTAAACATTTCGTGCAGATTTGAGATTTAAATTTGCGAGATGTGAACATCGTACTATTTTTAAACACCAGTTGAAAGTTGCCCATTTTATGCAATTTTTCTCTACGGGTTGCAATCATAAGCTACAGATTTTCTAAAATTTCGTGCAGAAAACCTAAAACACTGCATGTGACTTCTTAGCACCAACACGATTGTGTGGTTTTTCTACAAATACGTTAAGTTTCCATATTTCAAAATGTCGTATGTAGAAATTTGGTAAGAAAAATACTTTTTGTACACGTGCAGAAAAATAAAGCTGCTCTGTGCTGCTAGTTTTGTTGTCTCTGCGTAGATATTAACCCAAATATCATATGCCCAAAATTTTGTGGCCTTAGGTGTTACCGGTTGTGAGATCTTAAATAACTGACCTGTTCTAAGTTCCGTGTCGGAATAGCGTAAAATACGGAGTTCAAACCCTGTCGGAATTGAAATGGTGGTCTGCACTCCGATCGTAAATGGGATGCTCGAAACAAAATAAAAATTAATTCGAATGTGTCAAAATCAGCAATTTTATTGGAGTGTGAGAACCACGCGTACGAAAAAGTAAAACGGAGGATACTAGGCGATCATAGCAATCCTTTGGATTTTTCTGATTCAGCGTATGTAGCAACTTGTAAGGTTTATTTAAGACCATTTGATAATGTTTTTTTTAAATTAATTGCACAATATTGTCTAAACAAGGGGGCATTTAATATGGTTTTAAATGAAGTTAAGCCTTTTGCCCTGCGATCTTCAATTTCCACAATTATTCAACTGACCACAAGTTTACGGTTCGGTTTGTCGAAAGTGGTCCCGAACATATTAAACTATATGGAACGCCTCCTAAGGCCAAAATGGATTAAGCGAGGTATTTCTGAATGCTCCTCCATAAACAAAAGCATCGCGGAGTTTTGGGCAATATTCTTGTGTTGTCCCCGATTCCGATCAAAGTCGGATTTCAGAACAGATAGATCCTCGTAGCTATTACCCGGTGCGCTCTGCTACGTCTTGATAGCAAATATTTGCAGCTTTTGTTGTGTGCGTGTGTGTTCGTTTTTCGTGTATAACGTTTTTTTTTTTTTGAGATATTTGTATACATATTCATCTGATTCTATTATAACATTCCTAAATGCAAGTTTGCACGGAAATCGAATGAGTGGCTTAGAAGTTTTCCGCTGGAGTTCGAGATGGAGGAAAATAAATAAATCTAAAACACTCACTGTATCACAAAACGGAATAGGAGTTTTTAGCGATTTTTTAATAATTTGGTACTACATCGCCCTCTGGTGCTTCAGATATAGCAAAATAGATAGCGTAAAAAACATCTTCCGTTCTCGAAAAATTCATAAATACAGATTTGCATACAAATCGAATGAGCGGTTTAGGAGTTCACAATTTTTTAGAGATTTATACTACAATTATCTCTGTAGTTCGAGATAGAGGAAAATAGATAAGTCCAAAATACTCACCGTACCCGAGAACCACCATTTACAAATTCTCACAAAACTTGAATGAGCGGCTTAGGAGTTTTTCGCAATTTCTTTTTAGATTTGTTCTACAGCGCTCTCTGGAGTTCAAGATAGAGGAAAATAAATTATTCCAAAATACGCACAGAAAATTTCTATTAACAAATCTTAAATAAATTGTAAGGAATAAATTGACAAAATTTTTGGCAATCGGGTGGACAGTATTGGAGCTCATTAATTAATAAATTCAACGCTTTAATTTGACCCTTTGTTTGACACCACACTCATTGTCCAATGCCCGTCCCAGTTTTCCGGTAGCAAGGCATCACTAAGTATGAACTCCATTTGAGCTTCAATGTTATGTATTTTTACTTCCAAAGCTATTCGATATCAAAAATTTGGCTTATATGGGTGGAGCCACACCACTTTGTTCAATGCCCTTCCTAGTTTTTGTTGTGTGCGTGTGTACTACTTTTGTACTTCATAGTCCTCTGATTCTATAAAGCCTTTTCTTATGAAAGGCATCACCAAGTGGCAACGAAATTCTGATTTTGAATGTTTTGTGATTTTTACTTCTAATGCTATTCGATATCAAAAATTTCCTTAATGTGGGCAGAGCCAAGCCCCTTTGTCCAATGCCCGTCCAAGTTTTCTATTAGAAATACATAACTTAGTGGTGATTCCATTCTGAGTGTCAATGTTCTGTGATTTTTAACTTCCAAAGCTATTCGATATCAAAAACTTGGCTTATATGGGCGGAGCCACACCCCTTTATTCAATGCCCGTCCAAGTTTTCTATTAGAAAAACATCACCAAGTAGCAACTCCATTCTGAGCTTCAATATTCTGTGATGTTTACTTCTAAGGCTATCCGATATCAAAAATTTGGCATATAAGGGCGGAGCCACACCCCCTTGTCCGATTTCTCTCCAAATTTTTTATTTGAAAGACATTACCAAGTGGTAACTTCATTCTGAGTTTCAATATTCTGTGGCTTTTACTTCCACGATAAGCTGAGTTTTAGTGATTTTATATGAGAAATCGTATGGGCGGAAGGGGATCCAATATTTTCGCAATATCTCGAGAACCGCACATCCGATGTTGCACAAATTAAAACTAAGACCCGTGCCAAGACTGGCCAAACACACCCTCAAAATTTGAACAACACCTTTGGAACGGTTCAGATGTGATGGTGTAACATGCGGACACCATTAGGTTTTTATATATATAGATTAAAAATGGGACTTTTCGTATTTTTTGTACTTCTTACGGTATTTTTTTAATTTTTCAGCTAGTAATATAGAATATTATTGAATCAAATACTTAAGAGAAAGTGTATGACTACAACTTTATGGCCATACTTTAAAAAATTCGAAGTATTAAAATTAAATCACTGAAAAACTCCAATGTCATAAAAGTGTTCTTAAATTAGAACTGTTTAAGTAAAATTGATGCCAATGACGATTTTACTTTGATTCTTAGATAACATTAAAGTGTTATAATAAAAAAGTTCAAAAAGAGCAAAAATTTAAAATTAAAAGATTAATTATATAAAGATTTATTAAACAGATATATTTTCATGACCTCAATAAATACATAAAGTTTTACAAAAGTAATTTATGAATATAAAACAAAGAATGAGCGAAATTGTTGATATTCGGAATGAGCGCCGCACAGTATTTATTGCGCAGTAATTGCGGCCAAAACTAACTTGTATTTTTTTTTTTAATATTATGAGTTATTATATATCAATCGACATATAATTCTTCAACTAAGAGAATTCTGCAAAAATTTTGAAAGTACGTGAAGATTTCGACACACAGCATGAGCTGAAAATTGATTATTTTTTCTGTGAATTTACCAATTTTCGTCTTTGCATATACCTTCTACAGATAAAATATCATAACTCTCGAACGAGATGTTCAAAGTATATAAAACTGTATATTTTTGAAAAATATAGAATCTAATACTTGTGATGGGATTTCTTTTTAAAGAAATCCTTCAATTAGGTCAGATATAAAATTAGTTTGAAAAATATAATTTTTCTAAAAATTATTAAAAAATCTGAAAATTTCAGCAGTGAAGAGAAAAAAAAACTATTTTTTGATTTTGCTTAAACTTTCAAAAAGTGATCTTTGACTTATTAAAAACTGAGGAAAAAAAGATAGAGGTGCGATTTTGCGTTTTTTGTCTTTAATTCAATTAAATGTGATGGAAGATTTTCGTCTAAAATTAAAATTTGTAATTTGGTCATTTATACATACTTTGTGAGTCTGATGTGGGATAAATTTTAAAAAGAAATGAATCATGTTTGATAGTTTTAGAAATTTCTGAATAATTATATTTTCAATATGAATTTAATTATTTAAATCCAGTCTTTATTTCAAAAGTTATTCAACATTAAACATTGCGTTTTTAGTGATTTTAAATTTACTGAAATTGAAAAACCGGAAATTATTTTCCAACTTTGAGAGCGAATATCTCCAAAAACCATTTTTTGTTTTTTTTTTTTAATTTTTTATTTGTTATTTATGAACTTATTTCAAAAATATATTGAAAAGGTAGAGGTACGATTTTGCGTTGTTTTATTTTTACGTCATATTTCGTAAAGGATATTTTTGGGTAATTTTTGGTAAAATTTACATAGAAAAACACGTTATTTCATTTTGGGAAAACATTTTTTAAGCTTAAAGGAGTAATGTTTATATAGAAATAAGTATTTTTTAAAAATTTTTAATTCCTTGGGTATTGACGCAAAAAAAAATTTTGTTCGCAGAACCTTCTCCCGAACATGTCACCTGAAAAGATGTGGTCCGTAAGCGTAGAATTATAGGAAGGGGTTGAGATAATTACATGAAACTTGGTACACATGTTTATATGCACCCAAATTCTTGGACAAATGATAATTTTTTTAAAACAATTAAAACACTAAAACAAATGAACACGCCCACCTCCCACACAACCCACAACAGTGTAAATACTATAAAATGGCTTATTATTGAGGTACATATATAAGATTTGGTATGTGTGAAAGTTGCATCGAAACTGCGAAATATGCAAATAAAAAAGCGTAGTCCGCCCACAAATACGACCACTTCCAATACAACCTCCAACGTTTAAAGCTATTAAAAGTGTTATATAGTATATGAGTTTGAGAGAGAACATTTTAAATGAGAGTATATATGATCGAATCAAGTTTTGTACAAAAAATTCTGCTCCAAGGTACAGTTATTTACAAGTTGGTCTAACCCGTACTTATTAATCCAAAATAGAGCCCCATTAATTATAAATATTACAATTTTTTTGAATACACACCTTTTTTAAAAAATTGTACTGCATAGTTTTAGGACGCGAATTATTTTTGATATCAGTCTTTCTGATTGTCAAAAACATATGGTTTATGCCGTTGTCTTTAAAATAAACAAAAGTATTTTCACCTAATTAAATCAAAGTCTTTCAAAGTAATCATATTTATCAAAAAGTTCTCAGTGTAGTTTTAAGATATTAAAGGTGGAAAATTCGTCACATTGAGTAAATTTATTTTTTGCTAACAAAAATGTTTTAGAAATGGCACCACCACTTTTTATTAGAGATGTTTTCAATTTATGGAAACAATCAAGGATTGATTGTACAATTAAAAAGGAAGAGGAGAACATAGAAACATTTTGAAAACCTTACTATTCAGTGCCTTGTTTATGTAATGATACTTTCAACAAAGTGCATTTTATTGTTTTTAAATTTAATCAAGAATTTAAAGTCGTGCATCGAAAATCATCTGCATTCGAAGCAAAACATCATGATAGGCTCCAATCTCCTCTTATTTGTTTTACTGACACGTTAGATGATGTAAGTTCATTCGCGTTTTAGTAATTTAACTCAGATTCTCCTGGAACAGCAAGTTGGCTTCTTTAAATTTAAACTTTAGGGCTCTGGAGAATTCGAGTTAAGGTTAATCTGAAATATTTTATCTATAGTTAATTACATAAGTTCAAGGGACACAGCACCAGTATACGGAATATATCAGACACACAAGATACTCCTAATTTTGGAAAAACTGAAACCAAAGGGGGTAGAAAACCAGTGAATTTCGAGGAAGCATCCAGTCGAACAAAGCGTCGAATAGTTAAGCAATTAGTCAATGAGAAATTACCAAAAGAAATTGAAAGTGCAGCGAGTTTATTAGCCAAAAGGAAACTTATTGAGTCGACAAATCAATGCCTGATTGGTTCAAGCACTTGGTTTGTATTATGACTTGAAATTATCGGTAAGGCGTTATAGAATATTGCGTTCGCTTGTAAACAGTCTTCATCCTGAATGTTTTTCTGATTGCAAAAACAATTGAAACAAACAAAAACGACCTTATAACAAAGCCTATTATAGTTTCAGAAGTACCAGCGTAAGTAAGAATGCAGGACTTGCTTAATCAAACTGCTTCAAGTTTATTAAAAATAATTGAAATAAAAAATAATATTAGTTGTGTTCTTGAATGCAAATATGGCTTTGATGATAGTATTGATAGCCAGGGAAAAGTATGGTTGAACAAAATCCCATCACCTGTGTTATTTTGCAGACCTATTAAACTTATTTTTATGCAAGAAAAACCTTCATTAATTCATACTGTAGAAATGAAATCCCTTTCTGGAGCAAATAGAAAAACTTCTGCCATTTAAAACAAAAGTTATTGATTTTAACGTTGAAATAAGTTTTAAATTGTATTTAACAATGGTTGCTTGTGCAGTTACAAACGTTTTGGCACATAATCGGGTATCAATGAATTGTTATCTATGTGGAGCTACTCCATCTGTAATCATTTGAATGCAATGAATTTTCATTGCATCCAAAGAACTATAGAAGAGACACATCTACAATATGGATTATCTACATTGCATGCATGGATTAAAACGTTTGAATACCTAATTCATATTGCATACAGGATGCCTCTCAAATGCTGTCAGGTACGCGGTGAAGAAAACAAACGAATTTTTTTTGAGCAAAAATAAAAATAAAAAAAGAGTTGATAAAGTAAAAACAGGATATGGCACTTCAAACGATGTGAATACTGCCAGAAGGTTTTTTTCAAATATTGAGATGGTGTATGAAATAACAAACATAAATATTTGTTTACTAAAAAATTTCAGTTTGGGAACAGTTAAGCGGCAAAAAAAATAAATACCACAAGGTTCAGTACACTTTTAAAGTATACTTTTAAAATATATGTGGATAATTATCCCTGGTATAATATGCCAATAATTGTCCACAAAATATTAATTCATGGATGTGAAATAATTAAAAATTTTAATTTACCAATTGAACTTTTATCTGAAGACGCATTAGAATCAAGTCATAAGGAATCTAGAAAATACCGATTAGGTCACACTAGGAAAAATTCAAAGCAAAATTGCAATCGAGATCTTATAGCTGCATTACTGATAAATTCGGATCCTCTCATTTCTTCGAACAGACATATAAATTTTGAAGATTTCGTTTCAAGTGACACTTCGAATGAAACAGATTATCTATAAACATTTTTTATACATAATTTTTTTTTTTTTTATGTGTAATTTGACTTTCATTTTTATTTTCTTTTTATATATAAAGTATATGAATATATGAATGAAGTATATGAATAATAAATGATCTCAAATTATTTTTTGTGTTAAAAGGCTTGGCTTGAATTGGGGTAGCACAAATGGAATTTAGAATATTTTATAAGGAATCTTTATTTGGAAAAAACGCCTTTTATATAAAATTTTAAAGTGAAAGTGTTTAAAAAACGTGAGTTATATGGGGGGTATCCCAAACAATGTATCAATTCAGGCTATTTTAAGCAAAGACTTCGATGGGATAAAAGAAAGTTCTCTATGTTATTTTGTTCAAATGAAGGGATTATGAGAAAAGTACTCGGGTTTTAAGAATTGAAGTTTTATGAGGGGTATCCCAAAAACTGGTCTGACCCAGCCCATTTGTAGTAAAGATCATTGCTATAATAATGGAAATATTTGCGTGTGATTATAATAAAATAAAGTATTTATTTTTCAAGATACGAGATATTTAAAATTCGGCTTATTTAGGGGGTACCCCGAATAATGGTCTGATTATAGCCATTTTTGGTACGAATGTTTTTTGAAGTGATTTTAGACAATTTGTGAAATTGTTTTAAAAAATATTAAAGTAGTCCAAAGATACATCGATTTTTAACTTTGACTTATATGGAAGGTAGGCGTGGCGATTTGACTAATATTTGGAAAATTTCTGAATCTATGTAAAAAGTCGTCCACACCAAATTTTGTTGCTCTGCGGCAACTGCAAATAGTTTTGGCCACTGCTGATATGAAACGCTTACACTGTGCGCCGCAGCTAAAAAATGTTTGTTAAGACTTTCTGCAATTTTAAGTCAAATTTTTTAATATATTGTTGATATCATACAGAATCATAAAGAAGAAAATTTGTATAAAAATCCCGGCGATTTTAACTGAATTTTTACTAAAAAACGTTGCGATTCAGTCAAAATTGGCGCGATTTTTATTAAAAATATTTCGGTTTCTCCTTTGAATGTACAAATTTTGTCAAATTTCAACTTCAACCTGTGACGGTTAAAGCTGATGTATTTCTCACGATAATTTTAATGTGGTTTTTCGTGTAAATTTGTTGATGCCGAAATTTTGTGAAATTTCACAATTTGTATCTCCTAAACCATTCGAGACCGACAAAATGTTATTGCACCAAAAGGTTTACAAGTAATAAGAAAAAATATTTAGGCGAGGGCCCTAAAGTAAAATTATGCCGGGGATTGTAGTGTTGGCAGCAAAGAACTAATTTGTTAAAACTTAATTAAATTACTTGTCTATAAAGCTTCTGTTTTTTCGTCTTAAGGTATTTCATTTAATTAGGTTTAAAGGTATTTTTTTTCCCAATCACAAGCTGCGTTCTTCTTCATTATTTTTTATTTATTTACATGCGTCACGTTAACTAAGTAGTTTGAAACGAAGTTTGTTGCTATTTTATTCAAATCACAGCCACCACCCATTTTCTTACATGTTTTTCATACTACCGTTCACACGCGATAACTTAAACTCTGCATTACGTGCACACCGCTTAACGTGAACACATTTTTTTCCTTTGACTACTCTAAAACCTGAACAAGGTTATCGTCTAATTATGTTCGCGTAACACGACGCAACGTGGCCGTAGCAAATGACAGATTGCACGTAGCAAATTTCGTACATCTACTTAAAAAAACTTCAAATCAGCTACTTTTGTTTACAGAAAGTAAAAAATTTGTTAATGGTAGCAAAATTAAAGAAATGGAGCAAAAATTGTTACATAAATTACAAAATGTCTCCGAAAACACAAGTGCAAATGAAATGAAGTTTTGTTTTTTTGAAATCAATAAATTTCACTATAAGCCAAGGGCAATCGGAGCACCATGAGCAATTGGATTGAAAGAGAAAAACTTTGCCAGTTTTAAATGCAGCTTTAAACAATCACGTCGGCATCGCGTACCGGCGGAATGTTTACCTGCTGACCGCATTACATAAAGTAGTGGAGCGGGCCTATGTTGTGGCCGTGCATCATTGTAGCCTTTTCCCATTTGCATGCACCAGCAGCTCCACGATTTCTACTTGGTTGCTCCGTAATTTTTTTTATTTTCAACTTTAAACATTTTCATGGCACTCAAATTGTAATTGATTTGTATTCACTTAAAACAAAAGAAGGGAAACTTTTAACGCACAAATTAGTTTATATTATATTTACCTGGAAATTCACTTCACTAGAAATACAAGAAAGAATAAAATAATTCTGAGTTAAAAGTCAGAATTTATCAGTATTATTATAATAATAATAATTTACCGCACATAAACTAAACGCACATAAGCAATCACAATGTAGCTATCTCAAAAACGCAGAGTTACTTGGAGTTCAAAATGATATTGAACTTTTTATTTGTTTCACGTTTATCTTAAGATTGCCAGATAAAATTCTCTTTTTATCTACATTTTTCTAAGCAACGTTGCGTGGTGTATAACCAGGTGCACACAAAGCCCATATAATAGAAATTCAAGTGATATTTGCTACGGCCACGTTGCATCACGTTACACGAACATAATTGGACCATTAGAATTCAACCATGGTATGGATAAAATAATTACAAACTTTTTATTCAAATAAATGGATTATATATAGATACATATATATTTATATATATATATACAATATTTTTTATCAACTGCCCTTTTTAAGTATTTTTAAGACAAGATTCGCAAAATATATTTTAAATGAATAAATGTTTTTTTGCTCAAAAAAATTCAATTTGCACTCCTAAAATTTTTTATTAATGCGTAACATAAAATTAACAAAAATATAACACAAGATTTAATTAGAACTCGTTTATATACGCTAGTATTTACTAAAGCTAAAAATCTGAACTTACTGACAATGAGTCGAAAATGCTTATTTTCTTGAATCACTTCATACATAAAAATATGTAAGAATTAAGTGGCAGAAACATTTGACAGAATATGAAGTAAATTATGCGTCACCTTGGTAAAGATATCTTTACTCTCCAAGTTAGAGAAGAACTTTTTATAACTTCATCTCAATAAATTTTACATTTATTCACTTAAGAGATGGACATATTTCAAGTTTTATTTGAACGATGTTGTTGTTGTGATCCATGCTAGAATTATAAGGTAGATGTAATTCCGAGAGCAAATAATGAAAGAAATAAACATTGGCATAGGTATAGTGTCACTTTTGACATAACTGAGTAACATATTCACTCACAACAAAGCCAAAGAAATCCAAGCGCTTCCAACAAAAACCAAAACTATATCGGAACCTTAAAAAAATCTAAAATCGTCAAAGTATATTGAATTTCAATTAATTTTATTTTAAATTTGTTAATGTCTCAAATGATAGTCAATTATAATGAAAGCAGAAAATGTAAGCATCAGTGACTTTTTCTTTGAATTGATGCTTAATTGATTTACAAAAACTGCGCAACTAGATTATTATTTTCAAGCACGCTTTAGTTGCGCAGTTTTGGTGAATCTGCTAAGCATCAACTCAAAAAAAAGTCACTGATGCTTAGCAGTTCTCACTTTTAAAAGTCACTCAAAAGTCACTCAAAAGTCACTGGTTCTTTAAACGTATGGAACAGGAAAATAATTTCTTGGGCCCATGACATGACAATGTAAATATGACAATGTAAAATAAAAACTGTGAATTTATAATTAAAGCAATTTCAACCGCTATCATATTTAAGGTTTCATTTAACACCCTGGTCGACCAACTATGGCCATGATCAAAATAGAAGACGCGAGAGCAGCTTTACGAATGTCTGAAGATTTGACACAATAAAAGTTCGGTTCTTACGGAAGAAAACGTATTTCTAATGCTTTTGTGCAACGCCGCACAGTAGCTCAGAATAGGTTTTCATTGGGCAAAATTCTATAACTTGTGAACCGATTGAGATATTTGAGTATTTTTTTTTTTAACTGACAGATAATTCCTTGAATTTGTTGTGTTTAAAATTTTGTTAAAATCGATTGCGTACTTATTGAGAATTCAAGGTTAAGGTTGAACTTTTAAAATTTTGAATTCTTAGTATGAAATTATGCTTTTTTTATTATTTTTAATCTTCTCTATTTATTAAAATAAGTCATGTGTTGATAAAGTAAACATTTAATTATTAATTATTAAAACGATTTTTTACATTGGGACATTTTTTATTTTTTAATTTTGAAGCGAAGCTTTTAACGCCTCGTTCTGTGATTTGCTTGAGTGAAATCTCAAAAACAACACTTTTATTTTTCGACAGTGTTTTTCTTAGAAATTAATGTTTCTTAGTTCCTTGCGTCTATTAAAACAAGAAAATGTAATTTCAATATATTAAAAATATTTCATCGATTCTCCACGGGGAATTGAACTCGCACCGTTTCACCGAAGGAGTTCACTACACTACCCACTATACATAAGCCTCTGTTAGGTTAGGTTAGGTATGAAGGGTCGTGCACCGTTACCGGCGCTCCCTTTTTATAATTGTGGTACCAAGTTAAGCCATTGTTCCGATTTGTTCTTCAAACCATCCTGTGCTTTTTATGAACCTCGAGATGTCTAGCAGTGGTGTGTTTACCAACTCTTCCAAGTCTTTGAAAAATCTGTTCCCCATATGTCGGAGTCGACGATTCTGTAGACTTGGACATTCGCATAGTAGGTGAGTTATTGTTTCTATTTCCTCCGGGTCTTTGCAGCTCCGACAGAAGTCTGGCGCTGTTATACCTATTCTATTGGCCATTACCCCAATTGGGCAATGACCCGTTAGAACTCCAACAAGGATCCGGATTTCCCGTTTGACCAAAAGCAGAAGGCTTCTAGTTCTTTTCTCATTTAGCTCAGGCCGAGATGTGTTGCAGTCACCTCTGGAAGCCCAGTTTGTGTTGGCAATATCTCTGGCTTTTAGTTCTATACTACTTTTGACGACGCCTATTGGAATGTGCACATCTGTGTCAGCTCTGTTTGTACTTGCGGTTACTCCACGCCTTGCCAGTTCATCTGCTGCGTAGTTCCCTTCAATATTGCTATGTCCGGGAACCCAGCAGAGAGTGACATTGTGGGTATTGCAGATACTGTTCAGTGCAAGTTTACAGTTTGCACCGTTCGAGCCTTCGTCGTTTTACTGTTCAGTGCTTTGATGGCCGCTTGGCTATCCACAAAAATTACTACCCTTGTGGGGGTAAGATTTTTCCTGTAAATGGCCTGTGCAGCTTTTTCAATAGTATATATTTCTGCCTGAAAAACGCTACAGTAATTCGGGAGCTTGTAACACTATTTGATTTGCAGCGTTTCACAGTATACACCCGATCCAGTTCCATTTTCCATTTTGGAACCATCAGTATATAAATGGAGATTGCCGTAGGATTCTACAGCCGTTTCTTCCCATTCTTGTCTGCTGGGAATGGATGTGGTGTATTCTGTACCGAATCTCACACTGGGTATGATATAGTCGGTTGCTCTTTTTGATTCCTCGGTTCCAAAGAGATTTAGAATAGATGCATGTCCGAATGTGTTGCTTTTCCAGGCTCGTGATTCGTTGAGGCGAATCGCGCTCTTGGTCGCCGAACATTTAAGGAACTCTTCTATGGAAAGAAGATTTAGCATCATGTCTAGACCCGCTTGTGGCGTAGATCTCATGGCTCCTGTTATTCCTATGCACGCTAACCTTTGAGCTCCTGTTAGGAAGCTAAGGTAACTTTTTTTATGCGTTATCGTCCACCATACGAGAGAACCGTAGGCAAGAATGGGTCTCACGACCGCTGTATACATCCAGTG
The DNA here is from genome assembly GCA_914767935.1 of Coremacera marginata. Taxonomy (NCBI): domain Eukaryota; kingdom Metazoa; phylum Arthropoda; class Insecta; order Diptera; family Sciomyzidae; genus Coremacera; species Coremacera marginata. The sequence goes on along the minus strand of OU612045.1, from coordinate 122,095,372 downwards.
GATTATGTGCGGTCGCAGTCCCCATTTCCTGCCAAATGTCCTCTGACAAGCATACAAAGCGCACAGTGCTTTTTTCCTTCTTTCCTCTGTGTTGCGTTTCCAGCTCAGCTTGTTATCAAGGATAATTCCAAGGTATTTGGCTTCCGTGGAAAGCTTCAGAGTTACTCCGTTAAGTTTCGGTAATGTGAAACTTTCTATTTTTCTTCTTCTTGTGAACAGAACGAGTTCGGTCTTTACTGGGTTAACACCAAGTCCATTCGATTCTGCCCACCGCGATAGCTCATTCAATGCCGCAGACATTAGTTCGCTAATTGTTTGCAGGTATTTCCCGCATATTAGGATGGCAACGTCATCGGCATAGGCTACCACTTTTGTTCCTCCAGTTGTGAGTGTAGTGAGAATTTTGTCAACCACAATCAGCCATAGAAGGGGGTATATGACTCCTCCCTGCGGTGTGCCTCTTGTGACCTCTTTTGTCACCACGCTCATTCCCATTTGTGAGCTTATACGTCTGCTATTGAGCATTTTATAAATCCACTGGGTTATTTTACTGTTAACTCCTTTGTCTACTAAATCATTTCTTATAGAATCTGTATTTACATTGTTAAATGCGCCTCCGATATCTAAAAACGTTGCTTAAGTATATTCTTTGTGATGAAGGGTTCCTTCTATGACCAAAACCACCTCATGCAGTGCCGTTTCTACCGATTTACCCTTAAGGTAGGCATGTTGTACACAACAGAGATTATTATCGTTCACAGATTCTCTTATGTGAAGATCTATTATTCTCTCTAGCGTTTTCATCAAGAACGATGAGAGACTAATAGGCCTATAATCCTTTGGTGCTGAGTGTATCGGTTTCCCAGCTTTAGGAATGAAAACAACTCGCACTTCTCTCCAAATTTTTGGAACATATCCTGTCTTGAGGCAGCCGGTGAAGATTTCTATAAGCCAGGGCATGATGCTAGGAAGGGCATGTTGCCTCATGGCCGGTAGGATACCATCTGGCCCCTCAGATTTGTAGGGCTTGAAGGATCCGATCGACCATTCTACAGTTGACCTTGTAATAATGTTGGGGAGTTCTTGTAAAGGTTCTGGCATTGTTATTTTCAAGTTGTTGCTAGCAGCGTTTTGATACGGTTCTGTACAACCTGGAAAGTGAGTTTCCATGAGTAGCAAAAGCGTTTCTTGGCTGGATTCTGTCCAGGATCCGTCGGACCTCTTAAGGTATCCCGGGACCGTTGGGTCTTTGGATAGCGTCTTTCGAAGTATGGCGGCTTCACTGGTATCCTCAATGGACTCGCAAAATTTTGTCCAAGATGTTCGCTTAGCTATTCTTACATCCCTAGTGTAAGCATTTAGTATGGATCTGTAGATTGTTCAGTCCTGCTCTAGTTTGCTTAAGATGGCCTTCCGGTGAAGTTTTCTAACCTCTGATCGCCTCTTTTTGAGGTCGCTGGTCCACCAACTCGCAGTTGCAGGTTTGCGACTTCGAGACTTTGGGCAGAACTTCTTGAAAGCCTGGTTCATTTTTCCCGTTATAAACTCGACTGCATTGTCAATAGATACATCGGTTGGGAGGTATTCTGTGTCAGGGTCTGCAATATTTCTGCTTATTCAGACTGAATACCTTTCCCAGTTAGTTTTTAATGGGTTCCTAAAATGTTTCTTTAATTAGGGATCGTACTCAATAGTAAAGAGAATCGTAAAGTGGTCAGAAAATGACTCCTTCTGTGACACCTCCCAGTTATCGAATATAATCTGTTCAGAGTTACTAGCTAAAGTAAGATCGATTACCTCTTCCCTGACTCTATTCTGAAATGTTGGCCTATTGCCCCTATTGCATAGAATAAGGTCTGTGGTAAGGATAAATTCAAAAATAGACTCACCCCTTTTGTTGATGTCTTTGCTGCCCCATTGCGAGTGATGGGCGTTAGCATCACAACCGATGACCAGGAATGCCCTGCTTGTGTTAGCATGTTCTGCTAACTCGCGGAGTGTTTACGCGGGCTCGCCTCTTCATAGGGCATGTACGCAGAGCAAAGGATCAGTTTTGCTGACCTTGTTTCTACGCTGGTTGCCACTACGTCTCCGTTGCTGAATCTAGGGAGAAAAAACATATTAATGGATTTTTTTGCAAGTATACAGCTCCTTAACTTACCTTCATTTGTAGAGTGAAACAGGTTATATTGTTTCGACCCTAGACATTGGATCTTGTTGTTGGTGATCCAAGGTTCCTGGATGAGGGCCACATCTACATTCTCCTCGGACATGCACAACATCAAGTTGTCGGTCGCTGCCTTACAGTGATGCAGGTTGATTTGCATCACTTGCAGCTTCCTCCTCCTCTCAGCTATTGTTGATTCAGCCTCTTCACCTTAATGGATCCGAGGCCGAATTTGAGCATGTCCGACTGCTCCTTAAGCCAGCCCGTGGAAGCAGCGTCTACAGAAAAGAGAAGAATTTTCCCTTCGCTGCCGTGACTCTTCTGCGACCTGACCAGCTTCCACTCCTGAATTTTGGCGTCTTTATTCTGCGCCGCCAAAAGCCTCTGAATAGACTCATCCTCGTGCAAAACAGGAGGAGTAATCCATACAGATACCTTGTGGCGAAACGGAAGCGTGGACTTGGAGATCACCTTTAGTGAAGCTCCCTTCCAAATTTCACCAATGCTGGCGATGGTTTTGGTCAGGAACTCCAGGGATTTCTTCGATACACATCCGACGACTTTGACTCCTTGTTGCCAACCAGCACCGTCGAACTTGTAATCGTCGGGATCACCGTGTTCGACGCTAGCCATATAGCTTTAAGGATCTCATTTCTACAAGCAGCCATTTTTCCCCCGTCGTAGAGCCGGCTGGGTCAGTTTCGTCTATAATGCCTACTTATATAATAATAATGGCTCTATAATAGCTCCTCTGGTGAGTTTTCGAAGCTCCCCCTGCTTTACTTCGCTTCGAACAACTCGCAGCGACCTCTGCTGAGTTTTCGAAGCTCCCTTGAGTCTTACTACGCTTCGAACAACTCGCAGCAACCTCATCCGCAGATCTTTGTCGTTTGGCCGTGGAACCAGGTGTACAGGGAGGTTCTCCTCTCGAAACCGTGGTCAACCCCCGGTTGGTCCCTGTTTGAGGTAACATTGGGTTGACCTTGTCTCGCTTTACCTTCTCCCTGGTTCGCCTTTTCCACACTCCTGTTTGCCGCTTTTGACGACATTGGAGTAGGAAGGACCTGCCTTAACCGTCGTTGCCCCTTCTTCCACTCCCTTGCTTCCACCTATACCGCAATTCCGTTTATCACCTATAGCAACCTTGGATTGGGACGGTTCAGCTCTATCCCCTCTATTCTTCCTGCCTCTTTTCCTCCTCTTTCTACTTTCCATTTCCCTCTCCCGTTTGTCGCTTTTTCCGTCATTGGAATTGGATGGACCTGCCTTGCTAAGACCCTCATGCGTGGAAGCAGGCAGAATTGTGGCAACTTCGCTCGTCGATGCTTTGGGGGCATAGTGACGTTCAAAAGTTTTCACTCTCTTCGTGTGCTTCCTGATGAGAGCCTTGTCCCTGGAATTAAGAGTAGTCGGGTCTGCGGTTTTCATTTTCAGCAGATAGTTCTTAGCAGTCCTGTAGAACTTTCGTTGCATCGCTTCTTTCGAAGCAGATCTACTGTGGACTGCTGCACTACCTGTCTCAATGACCGTCGCGTCGGAGTCGGAGTTGAGAAGCTCGTCTTCAGTCTCTGAGCCAGGAACATTGTGAATTACTTGAGGGATGCTCGATTCCTCCGTGTCACTTCCAATGCTCAACCTACCCAGAATCCTCAGAGTCGCTGAGTCCAAGTCCCCACCCGCGTCGGTGTTGTCCTGTTTGGTCAGAGTAGGTTGCCCTATGCCAGACCTGCCAGTTTCCGTCGCAGTTGCCGTTTCATCTGTAGTTGTTGTCGTTGTCGCCTCTGTACGTTCTTCCTTGTTATTTTTATTAGTTTTGTTCATTTTTGGTTCCACGAGTAGCTAGGGAAAGTACGTCATCCACACCAGAGCCCCGCATACCATGGAAAGGCCACAATTACTCACTGAGGCGGCCAGGTATCAGTGAGGTCTCCGTTCCCATACATCCGGTATTACCCCCTGGCTGCAATCCATCCAATAGGCACGGTGCAACATAACACCCTGGATTAGGGGGGGATAGCTCTTTGTTCATTGCTCCACAATGGCCTGTACGACATGGGTGACCCTATCAGGACCTTGCGCTCCCGTCATCATAGCCCATTGTTTCATTGCAACCTAAGCCTCTATACCACGACAAGGTGGCTATCCTTCGTAGAGGATAGAATAGGAGGAAGCCTCTGTTAAGCAGAGTTGTTGATTCAACATCAAGTATGTATTACTAAAGATATGTTGCAGTATATACAATAGTCTCTTAAAAGATAGAAGATTGTGCATTTGCTATAAACAATTCATACACACAAACATAAACGTACATTCCACAAAAAAGTGCTTCTCCTTGCTACAAGATGTCTCAGCATCGGCAAAAATTAACAATTGCCCACAAGGTCGTTGAAATAACAATGAATGTAGCACGTAAACTAAATAAAATAATAATGCAATGTAATAACATTTACTGGTGTTAATATTAACGTGTCTTTTTTAATTCACCTTAAACTATTTTAAGTTTTTAAGTTAAAAGCTATTTTATTAAAAAATCCATAAAATTATTTAATAATGCAATGTAATAACATTTACTGGTGTTAATATTAACGTGTGTTTTTTATTTCACCTTATACTATTTTAAGTTTTTAAGTTAAAAGCTATTTTATTAAAAAATCCATAAAATTATTTAATCTATGAAACTGCACAAAAACTTCGCTTTTCTCGTGTCATTTTTTTTCTAATAATATATATGTCTTACTAAAACCAGAAAAAACATATTTTCTCATGAAGGCTTTCATTACTATATTTTCCTTCAATGCGCACTGTTTATTTACACCCAAAAATAATAATAATAATAATAATAATAATAATAATAATAATAATAATAATAATATTAATAATAATAATAATAATAATAATAATAATAATAATAATAATAATAATAATAATAATAATAATAATAATAATAATAATAATAATAATAATAATAATAATAATAATAATAATAATAATAATAATAATAATAATAATAATAATAATAATAATAATAATAATAATAATAATAATAATAATAATAATAATAATAATAATAATAATAATAATAATAATAATAATAATAATAATAATAATAATAATAATAATAATAATAATAATAATAATAATAATAATAATAATAATAATAATAATAATAAAAATAATAATAATAATAATAATAATAATAATAATAATAATAATAATAATAATAATAATAATAATAATAATAATAATAATAATAATAAAATTAATAAAGTTACCACCCTGCAAAATGCAGCCGTCAGCTAGTCAACCTGTATTTCGCAACCAGCAGACACACGCGCCGTAATCGGATCCCGTCAACCTGTGGGAAACTGCAACGCAGCATATTCCCTGTGCTGTCGACTAAAAGCATATTTTAGGTGATTCATAAGAAGAACTAGAATAAGCATAATTTAGTTTAGGTGTTAAGCATTTTGCATTGTAAGAGTTAGTTCTAAGTTAGCGGAGCTAAGATTCAGTTTATCAGTTTAATTGTGGTGTCAATAAATAAGTTGAATTTGCAAAATTAAAATAGTTGTTGTTTGATATAAAAGTCTGGAACTCGAAGTTGAGAGTTTCAGCAAAAGTATTTTTTTAGTGCATCCTGAAAGGAATGCAGTAACTGGCGCCCGAGCAGGGACCGATCAACAGTAGTGGATCACTTCTTAGCGGTGTTTTAATATTCCTCAAAGAGGAGAACACTAGAGGAGAGTGACTACGAAAAGTGGAGAACATTGTGCCCCAGTCGGCCACATTCATAAACTAAACGATTTACGTTTGTAGCTAAAAAGGACAAACACAATCCTCCCTTGATCGGTTAATCAACAGAAGGATGTGGTAGTGAGTATAAGCTGAAGTGAACTTGAGAGAAAATTTTTTGATAACCTTTTTTTTGAAAAAAAAGTGTAATTACTCCAAATTTTTTGATAACCTTTTTTTTGAAAAAAAAGTGCAATTTTTTGATACCCTTTTTTTAATAAAAAGTGAAACTATTTTATATTTTTTGATAACCTTTTTTTTGAAAAAAAAGTGAAACTATTTTATATTTTTGATAACCTTTTTTTTGAAAAAAGTGCAATTACTCCAATTTTTTGATAACCTTTTTTTGAAAAAAAAGTGCAAATTTTTGATACCCTTTTTTTATAAAAAAGCGAAACTATTTTATATATTTTGATAACCTTTTTTTTGAAAAAAAAGTGCAAATTTTTGATTCCCTTTTTTTATAAAAAAGCGAAATTAACTTAAAATTTTTAATTTTTGAAAAAAAAACGAAAGTACTCTACTTGCTTATTTACCTATATTTATATTTTTATATACATTTTTAATAAAAAAAAAAGAGAGTGAACATTTTTTTGATAACTTTTTGGGGTAAAAGGCGAAATTATTAATCTCCTCGAAAAGCATTTTTAGGATTTTTTTTCTTTTTATCCCTTGTGAAAACCCTCAATAAGGTGAACATACGAATCAGGTGAGAAGCCATTCATGTACCACTATTCCCTTCGATCGAGGTGCTCTAGTGAAAGCAAGGAAGAAAATAGAATGGATGAAATTAGGAACTCCCTTACTGGACTGACGGGGGCGGTAAACGCAATTGTCGAACAAATTAGGGGTGTTGAAGGTCGCCTATCCCTAATTGAGCAAAATGACAAGGCAGCAGAGGCCATACGAGTATTGACCTCCCAATTGAGGGCTGCCGAGAATAGGATTGTCCAAATGGAGGCAAATGCCAGGGGGGAGACTCTTGAGAGAGTTGTGGAACCGGAGCCATCTCCTGCACCCAGAACTGAGGATGACTTAAGGGACATTAGTAAATTACCTGACTGCGTTAGGGAATTGCAAGTGTTCGAGGGTAACCCGGTTTATTATATATCCTGGGTACACAATGTAGAGGCTATATTGAAGGATTATGAGATAGTCCGCAATAAGCCAATATATAGAGCAATTCTGCAACACATACGCCAAAAAATAAGAGGTGTCGCAGATACAGCTCTAGTATCCTACAACGTTT